>OX439231.1:19326819-19930251 GCA_949319165.1 Sialis lutaria | reverse complement strand
TTTCCTGAAGACTTAATGATAAGTTTCGCGCACGCGTTATATGTGTAAGTAAACACATATTAAAACAGTGGTGGTATTATGAACATTATTTTGTACTACCACAGTTGTTAACTAATTGTAGGTTACAATACGATGAAGTATCATTGCTTTAAATTCCATGGTAAATCCATAGATACTATCACACAATTAATACCTCATTTAGCTAGCAAAATTTGCTAACCCCTTTATGTACCGGACATGAGTATTAGGTATACGTCAATATTTAGTCGTAAATACTATAACTGCACTATATAAAATAAAAATACAATATTTTTTCAAGAAGATAAATCTAAAAATTGTATATTCCTTTGATATCAAAAAAGGCTGGATTTAGTAAAAACTTCCCGAAAGGGCACCAAAAATATATTTGTGGGAGGGAATTATAGTAACCTACTGCATTTGTTTTCGATGTAAAACTTTTTAAGTTATTATCTTTACTTTAAAAAAATTATAGTATGATTACACCTGATATTTCAAATTTGTAAATTATTTTATTCGTATGGGTGCAAGTCAGATCTTAAGTTGTAAAATTTATAATTTCTCGTTCTAAAAACAAGAATGTCACAATGTATAATACTTGTTTCTAAATAAATAAATAAAATGTATGTAAGCAGGCTTATCGTCAATTAAATATAATTAATGATAAATATATTCCACAGGAAATGTATAATTCCAGTCTCCCCTGCCTCAAGAAGTAGATACACAAACTCGTTTGCAATTTGTCGGTAATTTGCGCGAAACAAACTGTCAATATCTAATTTCCTTTAAAGGAAATGGTTGCCATATCTTCAAGAATGGGCCAGTATATAAATGCATCAAAGATAAGCGTAATGGTTTAGTTAATGCTGCTAAAAGCTTCCTAGTAATGTATTTTATTCCATAATATTAAGCGTTTTAGTATAATATCTATTTAGTATTTTGTTTAGACCGAGAAAAAATTCTAGATCAACAGATCTACTCAGATCTCGATAGATCTCCATTTTGAGACATCATATTTTTCACTGGTTTTTGATCTGTGGAGACTTGCAAAGATCTACAATGACCTACAACGATCCAAAAGGATCTACAAAGATCTCTAAAGATCAATGTAGATCGTGATAGAGATTAAAACGTGAAAAAATCATGAATTTTCAATGTTACAATAATCTTCAGAGATCTTTGTAGACCGTTGCAACTCTCCACAGATCAAAAACCAGTGAAAAATATGATGTTGTCTCAAAATGGAGATCTGTCGAGATCTGAGTAGATCTCTGCAGATCTACAATTTTTCCCGGGAGTATAAAAAAAAGTATTTTATCAATTTATTAACATCAGGGTAAAATTGCATTTTTTAACGTTAATAAAGAACCTAGATTTTATTGTATGTTTCTTTTAAATAAATATACCTACCAATGTAAATACGAGTAATAAAATATTTCGACTATCAATGTAATAAATCATGATTGTATGTTTCAAATAATTATTTATGTTATAAAATATAATTTATATATGTAGGTATATATATAAAATTCTTTTGAGATAATTAAATTTTATATCTTCTATAAAAACATTATAACAGGTATTTTTGATAACGTTTCTTATCAACTTCAATAATAATATAAGTATATTTTTCAGATATTTGATACGACTTATCTTCTTCTCTTTTCTACTTGATATTTATTTCTTTCTTTTAATTTCTAAATTGACTTAATTAAATATGTTATGCATACGTTATGTTGTATTTGCCGACATAAATATGTATTTATTTTTATTGAAGTTATTAAAAACTATAAGCTGTTTATAAAATATTTTTTATTTTATTTTTCATAATTTATTACATCATGAATAATTACATAAGTAGTATTGACCTATAAATACGATATTTAAAAGGAATTTACATTTTATTTCATATGAAAATATTATGGGTATCTTGTATGCTGTATATAATCTTCGATAAAAAATCGAAAATCTTATTTTTCTGTGATTTTGTTTATAGATTTTTTTCCAAAATTGCTATTTTTTGCTAAATATTATTTATTTTCGCATATAAAATATTTTAACTATTTGTTTTTCTTACTTATTTTCAAAATATACACTGAAAAAACAAACAATACAAATATTTTATACGCTAAAATCAATAATATTGAGCAAAAAATATTGGAATTCTGAAAAAAAAACAAACAAAAAATTGCAGAAAAATAAGTTTTTTTTTAAATTGTTAAGGGTTGTCTTTGATTCCATCGCCAAGTACAAAAAAAAATAATGTCACTCTACTATATTTTCCCCACAGGTTATCAACGAGCCAATTTTGATTTTCAAATGCGTTTTTAGCCGTTTTAAATAAAAATTTTACTTGAAATTCGACAAACTTATTTAAAATCATAAGGAATATATTTTCACAAAATTTTACTAAAATCAATTTATTATTGGGCAAGTTATACAAATATAACCACTATTACCTATAAAAGTAAAAACTGTATAATTTTAAAGTACAATAACTATAGGTACTTAAGTTTTTGTACTCATGTACAGCTTTGAATCATTTTTAGAAAGGGGGCTAATTTACAATTTTGATACAATAAATAATTAGTGAAATATTGAAAAACATTTTTCCGTAGAGAAAATTTATATTTTTTATTTTGCTTTTTTGAACAATCTGTATACTATATGCATGCATGCATATTATTATTAAATTGTTGGTATACCTGCATGTGTACACGCGGTATTTGTTGCACTTCTTATATCTATATACAGTCAATAAATAAATATCTTTCGCGAGCGTAGATAAAAAAAAAACAGACACAAAATCAATGATCTTTACTGCAGATAACATTTTTAAAAGTTAACAATTTATCGTACTTGTATTGTCTTTGCTGGGCGTTAGATAAAGACAGATACATACATTGTGCTGCATTGAAGTCATCGTTAAAAATATTTAAAAACCTCAATAACTAAATCAATATTAGAAAGTTGCAAGCACAAGTGAACATTAAATATGAATTTATATATACATTAGGATGTAATTGAATATTTATAATTGGTATATCCAGAAATAAGTAAATTATTATCAATAATTATATCTTGACGTTTAAAATAACTTACTATTAATAATTATAAAAAACTATAATATACTTATCGTATATTATATTAATCCTATCAAAAATAGTCCTCCAATGCTGCTTATAGAAAACAGTTTTATAATCTCCAATGTTATCAGTTTTTAGGGTTCCGTAGAAAACTAGGAACCCTTATAGTTTCTCCATGTCCGTCCGTCCGTCCTGAAAAATTTTGAGATAATAAGATGAAATTTGGTACACGGCCGTAGATTGATGACCCAAAAACAGAAATGATAAGATTTTTGAAAATAAATTTTTTTTAAACCCCCCTTTCATAAAATGAAAAGTGTTTTAAAAAAAAAATTTCACCTACACCATTGAGTGGGGTGTCGTTAGAAAGGTCTCCTAAAATGCAACAAAAAATGTAACAAAAATTTTTAATTTTAACCCTTCGATCACGATGTATTTTCTCTCCAAAGTCATTAAAAAAGCGCCCCCCCCTCTATTTTCTAAACTATCAATTTAAAAAATCTGAAAAAATTTCAGAACGTAGATTTTAATTAGTACTTTCACTGAAAATTATAACGAACATTGTCAAAAATATTTTGGACCCCCCTTTCATAGACTGAAAATTGAACTTTCATTTTTTTCCCCACTTACCCTATTGAGTGGGCTGTCATTTAATAGGTCTCGTAAAATGTAATAAAAAACGTCAAATAACTTTTTGATTTTAACCCTTCAGTCGCGATATATTTGCTTTTTAATGTCGCTGTCAGAGCGTCCCCCCCCCTCTATTTTCTAAACTATCGATTCAAAAAATCTGAAAAAAATTCAGAATGTAGCTTTTAATTAGTACTTTCACTGAAAATTATAACGAACATTGTCAAAAATATTTTGGACGCCCTTTTCATAGATTGAAAAGTGAACTCACATTTTTTTCATTTACCCCATTGAGTGGGGTGTCATTTGATAGGTCTCCTAAAATGCAATAATAAAAGTCACATGACTTTTTGATTTTAACCCTTCAGTCACGAAAATTTTGAAAAATACTTTTTATAAATTGTAGTGAGAATGACTACGGAACCCTATCATGTGCGTGCCCAACACGCACTTGCTCGTTTTATTATTTAAATAATTTTTGATTTTTTTTATATGCAATAAATTAAATTAAAGAATAGCGTATATATTACTTTTTCAGAGTAAATAAATTTTAATAGGTACTTTGTTAAAATTTACCGGTATGTCATTGTCATTTTTCATTTACTTTATTTTAAATTCTACCGACTTTTATGTTAATTTTTTTCAGAAGTGATTCTGTCCTCAGGTTCACAGCATTTTCTGTTAAAAAAATGTTCTCTCCGTGTATACATTATATTTATAACAAAACATTTCTAATAACAAGAAAAAATGAATCATTAATGCCCAATATTCATATGCCGAGTGAGGGAGGGACTAAAGTTTTTAAATGACATTATGAATTTTAATACGAGTAGGTATATAGTTCAGGGTGGCCAGTTTCTGGAAAACCGGGAAAAGTCAGGGAATTTTGCTATACAGGGAAAAGTCAGGAAATTTGGTTGGAAGTCATGGAATTTTTATAAAAATGCAAAATCACACAAATTCTTGTAAATATTTAAAGTGACGTTTTTTTTCGGTTTTTTATCTAAATTTTTTAAATAAAAAACAGAGAAAAACGGTAAAAATTCTCCTGGAAAACCGGGAAAAGTCAGGGAAATTTGTTCCTGAGAAATACTGGTCAGCCTGTAGTTATATTAATAAATATAAATTATTCTTCAGTATGGTAAAATAAGTAGGATACATTTAAAAAATAGATGGTCCCACTCTTCGACTATCCATTTTTAAATTCGGTCCTGTTTTTTCAATACGAAAATGTACACAATCTGTAGATATAACTATATATTTCAGCAAAATTAACTGTAATTATATAGCTGTTGGGGATTCTGTTACCTTCGCGTATTTGCTTCAAGAAAACAATCTGATATCGTTGCTTATCTTGCATAAAACTCAAGAATGTGCGAATAAACAAGGTTAATTTTAACTCTTGTTTGCAGGTTTTTGTTTGATATCTTGAGTACCTATATAACCGTTATTTATATTATTTGATTAAATTATACATATAATACAATATATTATGTGTCGTCATACATATCGTTTTATTGACTCAGGTCAAGATTTAATGCTTCTTAATTATATTTACTTACGTTTATCATTAAGTAAAACATCATATGTTTTTTATAATGAAATAATGTAAATGAATTCCAAATCATACTATACGTGTTTTTTTTATCTTATTGGTTGTCAGTTATCACTAGATTTTAAAAAGTAGGTAATGAAATGTTATTGTATACTGTCTCCTGCCATTCGCACTTATTTCCCAACATCCTTATAGTTTTCATTGCAACATTTTAGTTTTTGATTTATTTTTCTTATTATTAACATCAAATTAAACATTATTGAAATGATCACTTTTTCTTACATTTATACATTTTTATCAAAATGATTTTTTTTAATTATTTTATCTTAGAATATTATCAGAAAACACGATAGAGATGTTTCTTATCTGAATAAGATTCAAATGAAATAATTTTGAAACAAGTGCGGTTGTGCATATTTTGATAATATGTGAAATATTATAGATAATAATAACTTACACATATCGAACACAAATCGGGTCACATTATTAATAATTATTTATTTCTAATGCGACCCGGGGGCAGTTGCTCACCGATAGTTTAGTACAAAATTATTCAGAATGTTATTTTTTCTTGAAGATTTTTTTTTAAATCCACCACTTATCATATTTTGTAAATGTATGATATTTATGTAGGTATAGATACCAATTTTTATGTGTTTTCATTAGTTTCAGTAAATAGAAAAAATTAAAATGCGATTCTTCATCAACATTTTAGTGTACTTAATAAAAAATTGTGAGAAACTCGATTGAAATAAAATCTTTAAAGTGTATGTATGTGCCAGCGCATCTAAAACATTTATTGTGAGTGTAAACTATGGAGGATATAGCATTCAATGACTGGCCAGGTCAGGATCTCTCTGGTTCAAGCCCTTGGCTCCCAGCGTATGGATATCAACCACCAGGCGCTATTCTGGAGAAAGAGGATTTTCTTGGGTCACCTGGTAAGTTCAAATTTACTATTATAGTATAATAAATAATTTAAGTTCCAATTTGTACATACATGTATTATACATAATTCAAATTATATATATTATACATAATCAAATTAATAAAATACACGAGTTAATAAAATTAAATCGGGCTACAATTTTAGAACGAAAAATCTGTTACATAAATATAAACTTTGAAAATAAATGACTTGAAAAATCCTAAAAATCACTGAAAAGTATATAATAATTAAATTTGACAATTTTTGGTGTCGTTTGTTTTTATTTTCTTAAAAAGTTTTTTATAGGCTTGGTACTGACTTAAAAAACTGTTAAAATTAATTAGTTTTTAGGGATTTTTTTGATGTTGGTTTATTTATTTTCTTTTATTAAGTTTTTTGTCCTTTTTGATTAGCGCATCTAAAAAGTCCATGATCAGATTTTAATAAAATGTATATGGGACCACCTCGGAAGTATGCTCTTTCAAGCAAACAAAAATCAGTCAAATGCAAGCTATACTTACACATTAGTGTTCCACGTCACCAGCTCTCCACTTAAATTATTAATAGTAATGCACTAAAATGTTCCTGATTTTCTTCAAAGTCTGAATGGTGGGAGGATAACAAATTTTTGTGATTTAATAAATTGTGGTATCACTGTTCTAAATTCCAAAACAAATTGATTAAGAATATCACAAAATTAAACCCCGTTTAAAATGTATGTTTGAAAGCAATTTGTATTCAATTTCTTTTTAATAATACCGGGCATAATATCCAGAAGGCTTAAGATACGTAATGTAGAGGTCATCGAAGAAAAATCAAGTATCTATAGTTTGTCCGTTAAATGTGACCAATTGATTTATTTCTGACCTGAAATCTATTTGCAGTTATTTTCACTAATAGCCTTTTGATTTATAAATATCTTCTGTTATTTTTATCTAAGCGTAAAACTCGTAAATACATATTAAATATGTACCTATATGTAATATTTACTGACGTTTTTATATGAAGTCATATATGTGAAACATTGAGCTGCACTTAATTGGTTTCAATCCTTCCTGACGAACTTTTTATGTAAATTTTGTTACTGCAAATGATACTTAATGTATGCACAAATAACTGAAATAACACTATATTATTCTTTATGCATAATGCATATATTATGTTTTTTATTGCAATATATTTAAAGAAATATTCGTAATATTTTATTAAAGCTTTTTTAACCGTGGAAGGTTTCAGATGTATTTCTTTTAGTACAATCATTTTACATTGCAATATTTATAAATAAATAAAATACCTAAGAGAAAACAAATAACACTGTACCTATTTGTGGATTTTTTTTTAAATATTGATATATTAGTTTTTATAAAAATTAAATGTATTTAGTTCCTTAATACATAAAAGGTACTCCTCATTCATTTTGTGAATGATTATATTGTTACTTTTTTACTACAAGGTTGTTTCTTACACCTATTACACTTTCTACTGTTTTCTATAAATACATTACAATAATTTGTTAACAATCTTGCACAATTTTCTTGTAAGAAGCATAATTAACTAAAATGTAATTTTTCATTAGTTTATATGTTATTGTTACAAACTTAATAAAGGCAAAAACACGAGAAAAATAATTTGGTAATGGCATTTACTTTCTTCCTATATTCATTGTTTTTTAGAAACAAAGAAATTGTAAAAGTGTTATTTCTTTACTATGATATATAAAAATGTTTTATTGTTTTTCTGTTTATAATAACAAAATATAAGAAAATTCATGGAATATAATTTCGAAGCGTTTCAACTTGATTTCATTTACTCTGATGATAAATGTTCAATTTATTTTAAATTAAATCGAACAAGATTATAATCTCATTTTAAATTATATACACATTTGTTCTATTTATATCCGGTACCTATCATAAAGGGGTTAGCAAATTTGCAAGCTAGCAAGCACTCTCAAATGAAATATCAAACTTATATCACAGTTCTCGTGGAGTTTTCTGACGACTTTGACAATTTTCGCGCACGTGTTGTATGTAAACACCAACAACGGTATTAAAAAAAGTGGAGATGTTATGAAAATTATTTTATACGGTAAGAGTCGCCTTGTGATAGCATCCATAGATGCTATCACAAAATTAATACCTCATTTGTGAGTGCTTGCTTACTAGCAAATTTTGCTAACCCCTTTATGATACCGGGCACTAATATCTTTAAAAATATTTTTAATAGTCATTTGACGCCATTTTTAATATAAAAATTGTATCCACTAAAATATATTCATATTCATTTGTCAAGAAATTACGAAGTATATGACAAGTTTATAATTGTATACTAGAAAATGTATAAAATGTAATTTTTATTTTTTATTTTAATAGTCATCACTTATAATTAATGAACAATTAAAACACGTTCATATCATACATGTCATATTTTCAGCACAATATCAATATAAGCGTTATACCTATTCGTATATTATGTTTGTTCACTTTCATTCTATGTTTGATAATGGCTTTCAATGCCACGGGGACCAAAAGTGACACAAGCGATGAATGAGCCAAACTGAAAAAATAAACGGAAACGTTCTAATACGCCCACCTTAGGGAGATCCGCTCAAATATTTATATAGGCGGTTATAGACACGTGCGCCTCTATGCGAAGGGAAATGTGCAAAGTGAAATTAAATATTAGTTTTTTTATTTTATTTCACTTATATTGATTTGTTTTGTTGAAATTGCATTTTAATTGATTACTGCTTCTTAAGTACACTCGTGTACCTATGTTCAATTGTAATGATTGTCTAATTTTAGTTAACATTTCGTTACACCAGTGGTGTAAGTCATGTAAGTAAATAAACATAATAAATTGTAAAACTGTAGCAGAAAAGTTCACGTTTTTATAGAAAACTTTTAATGAAACAAACTGATTAAATGTATCTTTTGATGTGTATATGAAAGTTTCTAAATATAGGAGGAAAAACTTTCATATATGTACATGTTTTGAGGTACCGTTAATTTGCTTATAGTTTTTTTTCTCAATATGATATTTTTAAATTGTTTTATAAAAATGCTTTATCAATATAGTCATCAACAATTATCAAATTAAATAACTGATCAAATTATTTAACAAACACCCTGTGAATACATACATAAGTATCCACAAAACAACTTCTTCGTAATGATATAAGTATTCATATTGTACCTACATCTTCAACTTTGAATCGGAAAATAAAACATATTTTGCGTACATTAAAAAAGGCAAAAGCATATGCATACATATAACATATACATATAAATAAAAAATGCGACTGAAACAGAAACACATGTATTTATATGTATATGCATAGATGTATGCATAGTTTGTAAAACGTGTCATGTAAATGTAAATCATATAGGTGCTAATGTATGTAAGTGCCCCGGCCCAACCTTCTTCGAACCGAGGGCTTTCTCAACAATGTTATGTTGCGAATGTGTAGCATCATTGTAAGAATTACGAAAAATCGGAACGCTTCTCGCTTTCATAGAGAAATTGAAATTGTTCTTCGTATGATTGCTGGTTATGCCTGCATTGGTCTATAATCAATACGAGCGTGATTTTTTTTTCAAACTGTACACAGATGATATAGGAAAAATATAAACCGTTGTGCATCATAGATTATTTAAATGAATTGATTATTAAAATTAATAATTATATAATATATTTCGCACTTTTCTTTATTATAATTTCGTTTCTAGGTATCTATCAAGTTGCTTTTTTTGCTTTCTTTGTTGTCTATTTTGAAATATTTTGAAAATATTTTTACATATTTTGAAAATTAACTAAAATTGTTCTAAAATTCTTTTGGTTTATGAAAATTGATTGTAAATAAATAAATAGCCTGTTAATTTTATATTTGAGTATTCATTTTTGTAAAATATTTTTTTTAACTATCTGGTATCGATTACCACGTCCGACCCAATAGAAATATTATGAAGATAAATATTATGAAAGTTTTTTATCTATTTTTTATTACACACATTCTTGAATTATTCCCTAAAAGATTGCAATTAAACTTAAATGAAACAGACATAGATGTTAAATAATTTTTGAAAAATTAAATTTAATAGAACGCATATACTTTCTTTTTGACGTTTAAATTTCATGCTTTCGAATGGCATCAACAGGTTCTGTCTACATAATTTTTATTCCCTTGCAATTAACTATGTATTTCTTGTATGTATTTGCTTTATAACTGCGAAACATAAATATAATTTGCGACAACAATTGAAAAATAGAGATTTCGTGCTTGCGTAACATTTTTTTAACTGAACAGCCACTTTTTACAATTATTACTATATTGCACTTTTTTCTGTAAATATTTTGATGAGTCTTTCAATAATTTAACGCCCACATATATACAACTTCTTCTAAGAACAACAGCACATATCAGTTTTCAAAATAATCAGTAGAATGTTTATTTGAACAGTCAAACATCAAATATTTATATATACGTTTGTGTAATTTGTCATTCTAAAAATGAAATTTCATCGAAATGACAGTGCGATATAAGAATATTGTCACATAAGACTTGCATTTCATTTACATTTATATTCATTTGACGTATTTTAAAGTCTAGTAAGTCTCTCAATATAAATATTGATATGCAAGAGATGGTCTGAATTTGTTGTAGGTACATATATAAACGAATATACAAAATTTTAAATTATCTCTAAATAAAATTTATTGTAATGTCATAAAAAACTTTATCATTTTTACAATTTCTATTATTATTTTGATAAAAATTATCACGACCTTCATAAAATATTGTTATTAAATAACGTTAACCATAATCGCTATATAATTAATGCTTTATGTTTTTAAATTATTTTATTAATTTTTTTGTGCAATAAAATGTGTTATAAATTATAGATATAATACCTTCTGAAAGTTATCTTATATTATCAATATAATAATATAACTCCTTAACGATTTTAATAATACACAGTACCGCAATCATTCTTTTTTTTGAGGGGGGGGGGGGGTACTCAACAGATTTTTTTTAAAATATAAGCTATCTCGGCTATCTAGAACTCACATTGTTTTTCTGAACGTGTGGTACTAACTTCTACACAGATAACTTTTTATTTATATTCAAAATTATTTAATATTCTGATTTAGAATGATATTCTATAAAATTACTACTAATATAATTCCCGGAAAAAGTTCTAAAGATGTAATATTACATGTACTCAGAATTCCGCATAAGCTTGTACAATTTGTCAGTACTAATTTTAATTTTAACAAAAATGTTCTTTTTCAAATCAATTTTCAACAGTGTATTCACCAACACGTGTTTGAAATATTTTCATTTGACACCAATATCCTTTCTCTAACACTGCAAAAGTTCATAAAAAGAAACGAACAGTTACTTTTTTAATGAATCATGGATTTATTTTTGTCTATATTTACATTAATGCATCTGGAATACATACAATATACATGTTCTAGAAAATGAAGGATTCTTTTTATTTGGAACTAATTCTCGGAATCGACTAGCGTTTAAAAATGTGTAAGTATATGCTTTTACATTTAGAAATCGAAACTTGATACCACCTTTGTCATAAAAACCAGTATCATTATCTTTTATCTTTTTCCATACAACTAATCATTTTCTATACAAAACCTTTGTATTAACTGTCAGGTAAAATTTGTTCAGCATTTTTGAAATAACTTTTCTAACATCCAACTATAATTAATTACATTTTTCTACTCATAATGTTTTGTGTAGTTTTGTAGGGTTGTGTGAATGTAATTAATTTTTTTTTATTTTTCTCAAGCATCAAACGAGTTAGCCAATTAATAAATATTTATATAGAAATTTTTGTAATAAAGTAAATAAACAATTACTGTTACTATATACGAGTTCCGTAACTAGAAGCTCGGGGGCCCCGTGGTAGAGTGTGTGTGAAGAGGCCCTCGTAAAATAAAAACGGAAGACCTTTTTTTCTTATTTCGTTATCACCTAAGTATTAGAAATGTATCAAATACAACATTTGTCGTATACAACAAAAAGTAGAAAATAGGTTCCTTCAAATTAAAAAGATAAAAGAAACAGCATGATAACAAAAATAATAACATATGATCATAGTATAATTGATAAATTGGAGGTAGAAAATTTAAACGTAATGTCAGCTGCAAAATTAAATTTGATGATTTTATTTACCAGTGAACACAATAATCAGTGCATACTGTACTTCTTAAGTTACTCATCCTCTTGTTGAGTGTACATTTCATTTTAGACCATGTCTCATACAGAGTCTTGAAAATGGCCATGGCAATGTACTATGAAACTTTGAATTACAGCAATTAACAAACAAAAAAAACATTATTTGGTACCAAAAAACTATATTTACATCCTAAAATTTAATTGCATAGAAATCAACAACTCTCGTTTCCAATATAACCGGACCAATTTTTAACTGCCGCCGACTAGATCGGTGTAAGATGATAATAGCGCGCGGAATGTCTTACAACAAAATTGATATTTACGTACGTGTACGAAACATGTTAATAACCTCTTCTAACGCTAGCAGCCGGTTAGCGAGGACTGTTGGTGGTTCAATGCGCCACGGCGACCCGAAATATCTCAGTCTGGTAGTCTTCTTGGTTCATGGAATTACTTCGTGAAATACTGGAATTGTTTTTATAGCGTCAATTGTGTTGATTTCAAAACAAAAAGTAATGTAACTTTAAATTGATTTTTTCTATTGATATTAATATTTATTAAATTTAAACATAGAAATTTATGTTACCTACCTATATTTAAAAATATATTACGTCGTTACGCTCATAAACAAACAATCAAGAAAAGGACACGAAAGTAACCATTTTTAGGTAACCACCTCATCCTCACCTCGGCCGAGCACTAATATTGACCGAGTAAGCGTATACACGCATTCTATACGCTGGGTCGGGTGCTACCCTCCACCACTAAGATGTACTATACTCGGTATGTCTAAACTGCCAGCTGAGTACATTACATCGTAGTGGTTGAGGGTAGCACTCGGACCAGTGAATAGAAACAGTTTCTATTCACTCGCTTGCTCATTTCACTCGACCAAGTACTGTACTTTGTGTTTACATGAGACGAATACTCGGCCGAGCTTACTGTCATGACCGAGTACTCGTTCCATGTAAACTAGGCATACGCTTTTTTAGAGGGTCCCTATTCAGTTGTATGTAGTACAACCTCCCTAAAGTATACGCTTGGAACCTTACAATCTCTCTAAAAGTATACGCTTGGAACCTTACAATCTCTCTAAAAGTACATATATTCACCCATCTTCTCCCACAAACAATTATTTATCTAATAAAATTTCATTTCGCAACAAATGAAAACTATACAATTATTTGAGGTTTAACTTTAAACAATATTCTTATTTAAAAAGATTTATGTCAGATTTCTTCTACCTATATGTATGTTACCAGTTTATTTGTGTTGACAGATTGGTACACATCTGTTAAATACCAAATGTTAGGTTCTGACTGGCCCATTTGGAGATTTATATGGCTGGTACCAATAACAGAATTTGATAAAACTAATGTGACAGTTACAAACACAATTCAAAGTTAAACATAACCTTAAACTAGCGTTTAATGGTGGTGAAAGAGACTAACCCCCAGTTTTATCGAATTATGTTGTTGGTACCATAATGAACCAATCAGAACCCAGCATTTGCTATTTAACAGATATGTACCAAGCTGTCAACCCAAACAAACTGGTAACATATATAGATAGAAGAAATCAGGCATAAAAGGAAAATATATGTTTAGAGAGGTAAATGTCATACTTACTTATAATTTTATGTTTAGAGAGGTAAATGTCATACTTACTTATAATTTTATGTTATAATAAAGAATATATTTCTAATCGATAGTCGTATACATTCAGACATTTCCATGTTTTTGTTACGTGACTGATAAGATGTTAATATCGTGTATCGCGTTACTAAAACAGGAGCATTAATTCCACTCGCCGAGGTAAAAAACCAGCCAGCCGTCACAGAAATCACCAAAGTGTTAACAAACTTCGTACGTTCATTACATACCGTACAATGTGAAGCGACATAAAATATTTATTACATATTATTGTTGTTTAAAATGTCAAGAGAAGATGGATAATATTTTCTAAATGCAGGGTTGGAATGTCTAAAAAAATGACCTGAGAATAACTTAAAGAATACATTAGCCATGTTGAATCCTTGAAGTGACACTATAGAAAAAGAAAAGTCAATATAGTTTCATTAAAGATAAAATTGGTCAATGATTAATTAAATTATGTTTAGTATAGATTTTTTTATTTATAAAAAAAGACCAGAACATAGTCGCGCAGTCGTTTGGAAAATTACTCCGATTTTTTTTATCATATTGCGGGGATGTTATGTCTGATTATAAAAGTGCAAAGTACCAGTCGGTACCTTGGTCGGATATTATTATCATCTTAAAGCCTTTTCGCAAAACTGTAACTCGTCTACTCTTTTATTTGTCAATTTTTTCGAAAATTCATGAATTTACGTAGGTATTTTCAATCATGAAAATGTAGATATACTTTAAAACTAATATTATCATATCTTTATAATATTTTAATTTTCAAATGAATGTTAACAATATACTAATACTTCAATTTCAAGATTCTTACAGAAAACTACCTTTATTTTATTAACAACCAAGCACATTTCTCTACTCTACTTATTCACATTCCTACGTCCCATATAGGCAAAAACAGTTATATATATGTATCATGTATATAAAATTAAAGACATTTAAAAACAGTTAAAATATCTATCAAAAAGGTACCATATTATAAGAGCTTTTTAATTTTTACTTCAAGAACAAATCCGAGTTTACTATTTTTTTCGATTTTCAACACATCTTCGAATAGACAAAGATAAAAGAAAAAAACCTACTTCTCGAATGCATCACTTAAAAATGCGAATTTCTCTCTACTAATAGAGCTCTTGCATAAATAAATTGTTTGTAGTTTCAAAGGCCTCTTAAATTGGGGATGATATTGATATTCATGAGTGTCTGGATTTGCCAACGTTTTGTTTTACATTTTTGTACAAAGAAAAAATAACACTTGAAAGCGGATATGATTATTATACTTTCGAAAAGCCTTGAAGATATTCGTTTCTATTGTATGACGAAATTTTTTTGACAAAAGGGAGAGTTAAGATTCATTCAAATATTGTTTTTATTATACGTGAGAGCAATTGTTTTAAAAATATATAATCAAATAAACATGTATTTATATTTCGTATATAAATACTTATAAATTATGAAATTAATTCAATTTTTTTTACATATTGTTTACTCTTCAGCGACCTAAACATAAACTCAAACTGAAACCTGAAATAAAAAGTTTTTTTTATTAAACAAGCTTTTATTAAAAAAGCATTGAAAAAAATTAATTTTCAGCTCTCACAAAATTTTCAGGTTTAAAACAAAAACAATTTGCACTTTTTTGACGCTGTTGTAATACTTGTAATAATAAGGTTTTTATTTTATATATATTATATTTATCAAAACATTGGAAAGTCTGAATTAATTATTCACTGTTCAATATTATCCACCGTTTGTTTGACAGTCACTGACCAGTGCTGTGGTGGTCTACGGATACATACATAATGGTTTTATTGGACTTGTCAGTTCTTATTTTGTGGTACTGACTTTACTTGAATGTAATTATGGACGTACCATACATAAATATTTTGTTTAATGTTCTGTATATTTTCATGGATTAATGAACATATAGATAATATTATTCCTATTTATATAGTCTATGATTTTAAACATTTAAATCGTTATTTAAGCCTTTCACGATCTTAATTATATCTATGTGTCTGCAGGTCGTTCTAGAACGTTCTTCAGTCAAAATTATCGTATGTACTTACATGTTAAGGACAAAGCCCGTACGATGTGCAGAGTCGATCGGCACTACCTGAGAAATGTCAGCATTGCACATCGCGCGCTGCTGGTCAAAGTTCACAGAAATGGTTAATTAATGAACTTGGGTCGGTTTTATGCGAACATTACTTGGTACAAGTCTTAAAATACATATATAAAACATATTAGCAAATTTTATTTTATAGTTAATATCAGTTTAACACAGTTCTGCTCGCGACGATTGATTTAGCATTGTCGACATTACCCGGGGAATGCCGATTCTGTACACCCTGCGAGCTTTGCCCGTAAGATATACACTATAATACAGTATATATATACATACTATACATTAGATATGCTCTTCCTATTTTTGACGCGTTCGTTTTGTATTCTTTAAAATTATTTTATAAACGGCGTAATAGAAAAAAATGTTTTTAATAAATGCTTTAGAAAAGGTTATTATTTGTAATTTTTGTTTAACGAATTTATCAGTATCTATTGAAAGGTTTTTTTTCTAATGTTAAAATAATGTGTTCCGGTGGTTATTTTTTATTATAGTAAGTCATTTTGATTTTAAAGTTTTATTTACAATTTGTATGTAAAGGCACATAAATATCGAACACTAGGTAAAAACATGTATTATTTATTAATGTATCTTACATATACGTACAAGCTATATGTATTTATATTTGAATATTGTCAACTGTTGAATTTTTAAGATGGATAATTATTTGTAAAAAATAGAACCAAGAATTTATCAAGAGGATTTAATTTTACTATAAATTTAATTACATATAATACATATATCTAACTACACTTTTTTATTTGAATATTCTTATAAAGAAGACTCAAATATTCTACATATATTTTGTAAACACGAGATATTGATGGAAATAGTATTTTAAATGCCATCTATAAATATTAAGTGTTATCGACGGAATATAAATTGCTTATAATAATCAATCATAAAAATCTGCAAATCAGTATGCAAAGATAAACCAACAACTAATGAACATTTTTATATTTTAAGAAAAGGTCGATTTTAATAAACTATTTCATAACTGTTTAAAGGTAATTTTAAACGTTAACTTATTCATATAATTATTATCTATTAATACATCAGTATAAAAACTACGAATACTTTAGGAAAATATCCATATTATGCATATTATCATATTATGTACATACAAATTTTGAGATGGATAAAAAAAACGTTTTCTGTTTGGTAACGTGTGACATAGTACTCTGGAACTATAAACAACATAATTTTTTTAGTGTGTTATACTGTAATATATGACCTTGTATTAGGTTTTTTTTCTTCTATCGATTAATAGTTCAGTAATTGCAGCTCATTAAAAGAAGTAATGAAAAACACCAATCTCTAGAGCAATTAGGTCGATAATAATAAATATTACAATTGTTTAGTATAAAAGTCAATAAGTCACTTCTAATTATTTAAGTGTCTAATTGATATAAGTGTCTTAAAATTAATGGTATTTTATCTTAAATAAATTGCGGTGAAATAACAGCGTCCTTAGTCCTTGAAAAAGTTTTAGTCTCACGACCGACCCTTTTTTGACTCCATCCCTAATAAAATAATAATAATAATAATAATAATAATCGCTACCTATCCAAAATGCTCAACTGCCCTTTTTTATGCTGGATTGACTGAACTATAATATTACTCTTACATTTTATAGTGATTTAGGTTTTTCACGTGTCTAAAAAATAGTCTAATAATTATTATCAAAACTTGTAAATAAGCCAATACAGTTTCAATTTTCAGAGAATTCATTATAAGGTAGTGGCACCAAGCATGTGCACTTTAAGAGCAAGGTAAACTGTTTTTTTTTTTTTTTTTTTTTTGATTGATAGGCTTCATTTTTGTAATTTTCATTTCATGAACTCATGTTACTAATTAAACAAGTAACTATTAAATCAATTTAATTACCAAAGTCCGCAAATATATATATTGTTTATTATAGCTTTTTATTTTGTTTGTTTTTCTCCAGTAATAGATAATGTAAATCTAGTAATGGGTACCCAGTGATGGACACTATTTGATTGCAAATAGATAAGTACTACGACACAAAAGTTATAAAATAAAAAGTCATAAAATTTAAAACATTGTAAAGCATTTACATAAAAAATACACTTTTCTTAATAGTGTACTGAACCGCGATAATTACACTGGCCGACAGCCATTTTGCTGCAGGGTATACAATAACTTTTTTAGGGTAATTTGGACACGCTGAATCCAAAAATGACCACCGTTTTGCTCAATCAGCTCTTGTTTTTGCGGTATAGCAAAAAACATGTTTTTTGCTATTTGCAAACATTCAAATTCGTATATATATTTTTTAAATCAATGACTTCAACCAATTATCATTCAGATTGAAGCTATAGGTCCTAATTGAACTAAAAACCCTTAAATTATATACATTCATAAAGTTATTCCCTTCGAAAATAATGTTTTAAACGAAAAAAAATCGATTTTTTAGCAAAAATTCAGCAATTTTCAAAATTCAAAACGCTGTAACACAAACAATTTTTGTCCAATTTTAATGTTATTCACTAAATTTTTAGCTTTATCTATCTTCTTTATTGTGTTAAAATTTCAACGTAATCGAATGAAAATTGGCGAAATGGTACTAAAATCAACTGCGCGTGACAAAATTTAGTAGTTCGGTCATATATTTTTTTAATTAAATGCTTCAACCAAAGATCATTCGGAATGCAACTATGGGTCCTAATTAAACTATAAAGCCTCAAACTATACACATTTTTAAAGTTATTCCCTTCGAAATTCATATTTTAAATGAAGAAAATTCGATTTTTTAGCCAAAATTCGGCAATTTTCAAATTTCAATGCGCTGTTACATAAACAACTTTTGTCCAATTTTAATATAATTTTCTAAATTTATTGCTTTATCTACATATCTTCTTTATTGTTTTAAAATTTTAACGTAATCGACTGAAAATTGGCAAAAAAGTATTAAAATCAACCGCCCGTGTCAGAATTTAGTAGTTCGCTCATAACCACTCCTGGCGTTAAATAAATTCTTTGAACAAAGTTATTAATTAAAATACGTATTAATTTGAGTTTCGAAACAAAAATTAATGACACTGTTTTACAAAATTAAAAAAAAAATCATACAAAACGTTCTTGCCCATAAATTAAAAAAAAATCATTATGTGTAAGAAAAACTTCTTTTCAGCGATTATCTTGGCATAGTAATTATTATTTTCGAAAAAATATATGAAATAAGTAAAAATTTATTCATTACTTTGTTCACAGAATTTATTTTACGAGCCATACATACGCCAGGAGTGAAAATTACCGAACTACCAATTTTGACACGCGCAGTTGATTTTAGTACCATTTCGCCAATTTTCATTCGATTACGTTGAAATTTTAACACAATAAAGAAGATAGATAAAGCTACAAATTTAGTGAATAACATTAAAATTGGACAAAAATTGTTTGTGTTACAGCGTTTTGAATTTTGAAAATTGCTGAATTTTTGCTAAAAAATCGATTTTTTTTCGTTTAAAACATGTCTTTCGAAGGGAATAACTTTATGAATGTATATAATTTAAGGGTTTTTAGTTCAATTAGGACCTATAGCTTCAATCTGAATGATAATTGGTTGAAGTCATTGATTTAAAAAATATATATACGAATTTGAATGTTTGCAAATAGCAAAAAACATGTTTTTTGCTATACCGCAAAAACAAGAGCTGATTGAGCAAAACGGTGGTCATTTTTGGATTCAGCGTGTCCAAATTACCCTTAAAAAGTTGTTGTTTGCCCTGCAGCAAACAAAAAAATTTTTTTTGTCGGCCTGTGTTATTTGTCTACTGTTTTAAACAAAATGATCAATTATCATCAAATCACGTTGTAAGACAGTTAAATGTATAGGTATAGATAAATATTCAATAATGGTAGTAATCAAATATCAACAATTATTTCTAATTCAGTACATTTAATTAAACATTACCCAAGACTAGTGTCAGTACCTTACCAGTGTTCTTAATACTTTACTTCAAGAGCTGCAATTACTAATTGATTTATCGAAATTATTTGAATGTCCATACATAATACTTACTATAAAAAAAACTTTTTAAAACTATTCAAAAGTATTTTTAATCAATCCAGATTAAAGTGATTTCTATCCAGGTTTAAAATTAGAACATAACTACATATATATAATAATACATTTTTATACTATACCTACATATACAATATACATATGTACAATGTACATATATGCAAAATATATTCAACTGTAAACTGGTGTAGGTACTTTACAATAAAATAAGTAACACATACTTAATATAATCGCGACAGACACCTATCTACTATATAAGAAGAGAATATCACATCCAATGATCATGGCCGCCTTTCGTTTTAGCATTAAGGGAATGGCATTTGTACATAAAGCTCTTATCTTATGCATATGACAGTCATATTATGTGTGTAGCAATACATATTTAGAGTATATGTACTTACCTATATATTTATTCACCATTGTATCCACTCGTTAATTTTTATCTTGATCGTAATGGATTTTCAAGATCAATATAACTGTTCGATTTGTTATGAAAGTACCTACTTACAAATGACAAAACATTTAATTTTCTCAAACATAAAAATCGTTATTTAGTAAACTGGTATGGGTGATATTATTAGTAGATAGTATTTTTATACTGAAAATTACATTAAAAACGTATAATTAATACAGGGTGTCACAGCTTCGAAGAACCAAGCAATTTTATTGAAAACAGTTTTATTTACAGTAAGATACCTGAAATATAGGCCAACTTGTGTATAGTTTTTAGGGTTCCGTAACAATAAATAAAAAGATACGGCCTTTCAAAGCGTATTTTTTATACTGATTGACTGCACTCACCGACTGATAGTCAAAACCTATATAGGGTACTTCCCGTTGACCTATAATCTTGAAATTTAGTACGAAGGAAAATCTCATAGCACAAGTAAAAAAGAAAAATCCAAAAACCATTAATTTCTAATTCTGTGGGGAATTGTTACGTGACAAACTTAGTTTTGCGATTTCTTTCATACAACGTCTATGTATGTAAGACGCCTACACATAAAGACGTCTTGAAAATCAGGTCCATTATCTATGTAATTAACTATTGTCAATAGTTAAGTTTAATGTAATGGTACGTAACTCTCAAGGCGCGAGTCGTGCTTGCACTTGTCCATCAGTTTTATTAATGCAATTACAGTTTTTCAAATGTACATCGTTGGAAATCTGATTTTATGCTGACAATGAATGCTTTATCTATGTTGTATATTTCAGTCGTGTCACTTTGAAATTTTTGTATGGACAAAATTTTTCTAGCAACGGAAATGTAATAATCATATGAACGATTTGTTAAACATAATGTTGATCTCTAATTGTAATAATTAATCTGATTTGAGCAGCTCGATTAAAAAAATACAGTTAATTCTACTGTGGACCCTATTTAACGTCACAAAAAATATTAATTTCTATCATTAAAAGTAGGACAAAAAAATATAGTATTTAAAAAAAGTATTTTTCAAAAAATAAAAATATTTAAGCCTCCGAAGCAAGGTCAGGGAAATCCTGTATAATTTTTTATGGCTTGTTAGATTATACAGTGTAGATTGTAAAATTACCAATTATTTCTTGAATGTGCGAAAAAAACTTAATTTAAAGGTTAAGTTAGGTTGTGCCCTGCTATAAAAATGTTGGTCAGGGTAAAAATTTAAAAGTATGTTGTTGCATGACTTTTTGGGCTTACAATTAGTAATTTACTTCATTAAAGAAAATTTACGCTACAGTGTGAAACGAAACGTTGATAGCTTATATCAATAATATGGTAATGCAAATGAGGAGGTGAGATCCAAAATTCGTTCGCTCCATGTTAAAAAAATCGAGATGGAAGTGGATTTTGAATGAATTTTTGGCATTCTTTCATATGATAATGTCACTTTTAAGCAAAGCTGTTATATTGAGTTTTGCTCAAAACTGACATTACTATGCATATAAAAGAATGCCTTTTTTTTTCAAAATCCTCTGCCATCTCGATTTTTTTAATGGAATAAACGAGTTTTGGAACTCACCTCCTCAAATCAGTGTCGGGTTTTACGGTAAGTTATCTATGCGACCGTGTGGGTCCCCGGATACCATAGGATCCCGAATTTTTTTACAAAAAAATACTATTTATTTACATGTGACATATGTAGGCATAGCCACACTATTTTATACAAAGGAATACAATGGGAGAAGAAAGATTAAATAACTTATATATAACTTAAGTTCTTTAATAAAATCAAGTCGAAATAAAACGCAGTAACATATATCCGCAACATAATAAAATAAATTTACATAAAAAATAAATCATGTGGGCTTGGCTTATAACAATAACAATTAAAAAAGTGGGCTATGACATAATACTACCACAACATTTAATTCACTATCAAACTAGGCTGGCGTTACTCTAATACTATAATATGTAAATACTACACGACACTTATCTGATGAACTTGTTCGTTTTTCGCGATTTGTTGCACCCACGAATGTTTGTGACTCGGCGCCTTTGTCGTAATCCATGCATGAATAATCGGTGGAATTCAATTCAACTGTTATATCGTAATCTGAGTGTGTATAAACCCAACATACCTATCCGGTAGATACCTACATACATATATTGTACGGCTTGTATCATAATACTTCATATCAAGACAGAGGTATCCAAACAAATTGCATTTGTGAAATTGGAAATTTCTATTTTCTTTTTTTTAATTGAAAATTCGTTCATACGTTTATAATTTATAAATTATTTTTATAATGCAATATATATTGCAATGTTTCTCTATAATATATTAAAATCTAAGGTATTTAGTATTTCAATAAAAAGTTATTAAATAAATAATAGTGTCTTAAAAAACTGTCTAAAAAAGATCCCCCAGGTTTGAAAAAAAATTAGTTTAAATTTAAATATAATAATAACAATCTCATCAAAGTATTCACATTTCTTTTGCTTAATTTTTTCATAGTTTCTCTATTTTTTCGTATAAACAAGGTACTAAAGAACTGGTACCAGTCATGTGCACTTTCAGAGTAATGTACCTATACTGTTTTTTGCAATTAGTGGGCTTCGTTTTAGTAATTTTCATGAACTCATGTTATTAATAAAACAAGTAACCTTTTAATAAATCAATTAATTACCAATGTCCGCATTAATAGTTTTTTTTTTAATTATCACCTTTTATCTTGTTTTTTTTTCTTCTCCAGTAATGGATAATATAAAACTAGTAATAGGTACCCAGTGATAGACAATTGCTAATGATTTCAAAATGATAAGTGCTACGACAATGTAAAGCATTTACATAAAAAATACGCTTTTCTTGATAGTCTGCAAAACCACGATAATTATTTGTCCACTGTTTTTAAACAAAATGATCAATTATTATCATCAAATCAAGCTGTAAGACAATTCAATGTATACCATATATGTAGATTAATATCCAGTAACGGCAGTAATCAAATATCAACAAATATTTCTAATTCAGTACATTTAATTAAAAATGGGGGTAGTGCCCAAGACTTACATGTATAACATTATTCTTTGTATATTGATCTGGCCAAACTGTTGTAGGACCACAGTTACGTATGTATGTATATAAACACGTTACGTTGAACTGGTCAGACGAGACAAGAACAGGATGTCTAGTGTTGCTCTAAACAGAGATACTATGTACTTATAATGCAATAATACCTATATATATATTTATAACCTTGTAACTAATATTTTAATTGTTGCACTTATTCATATTTATTGTTTCATTAATTATGCTAACACACTATTATGTTTAATTTCGTGCGTACTGCAAATTGAAAATTAGGAACAGATTATTAATTCTCATTGTTTGTATATAGTATATGTGTGTATACAGGATTGTTATTTAATTATTTGTTTTTTTGGTTAAAATATTAATTCGAGAATGAGGGAAATTTTGTGACAGCTATATACATTGACTAAATCATGTGTCCTAAAACGGACATTTGGATACGTTTGGTAGGTATCATTCGAAAGGTTATGGATTCATGGTGTGCTTTTTTGGGCTTCCAGGTTTCGAACTCTTCCGATTCAGAAGGAAGTTATCCATTATTGTTGTCTACTATGAACATTTTTTTGCACAGAGGTGTTTTTATAAAAAAAGTATTAAAATTTATGATCACGTGTCTATAATTTGAAGTGCGAAGTAGGTATTGAAGTTTATATTGGATGTATAAAGTGCAATTAAATATAACCCAATAAGAAATTAACATGTAAACGAAAAAGTAATGTATTTCTAAAAATTGCGATCAAAGAATTTTGTTTACCATATCAAATCCATAAATAATAAATATGAAACAAAAATTACTGTACATGTAATGTTCATTACTACATATGGTGATGTAGCACTAATAAAATATATAGCCATATACATAATAAAGTAAAAATTATTGTTCGTCATTAAATGGACTCGCTATCATTAATTTATATTATATGTGAACTATAAAGACCTATTAAATGTTACATAAATTCAAACAATGTAGTCTGTTCTATAGAGTTTAAAAAAACACACTAACATACATAATTAGTTCTTTGTTTAGTTCAATTAAAATATCATTTCAAGATTTATAGCATACTCATGATGAGAGCAGAGTGAAAATTAAAATATTATAAATATATCCCTGCTTTAATTTATCTTGAACTCGACTTTTATGTACAATTATAGTTTTGTATGCAAAAAATCTACTTATTGTACTTACAAATCTATTTATAAAGGAAGGACCTATCTGAATAATGTTTAGCTTTTGAATGTAATGAACTTTTTTTCTATAATTACAAAATGTACGAGTAACTATCAGTTCAGACTAGGGGCGTGAATTTCGTATGGCTACAGAAAAAATATCGCAATCACGAATTTAAGGTAGTAGACCGGTGTGATGGGTCAAAAAATCGATTTTTTTTACATTTTTCGGAAGAACCACATTTTAAAAATATGCTCTTAAATTTTCAGACCAAAATTTAGAATATTTCCAAAGTTACAGGCATTTATCGTTCGACGAGTGCACATTGCTATAAGATGGGGAATAAACGTTTTAGCGTTTTTCTCGAAACCATGTTTTTGAAATTTCGGGGAAGCACTGACTCAAAACTATTCAACCGATTTGGCTCAAAATTTAACTAGTTATTCTACATACACAT
Organism: Sialis lutaria; assembly: GCA_949319165.1. Classification (NCBI taxonomy): domain Eukaryota; kingdom Metazoa; phylum Arthropoda; class Insecta; order Megaloptera; family Sialidae; genus Sialis; species Sialis lutaria. The sequence goes on along the minus strand of OX439231.1, from coordinate 19,904,864 downwards.
ATCTAAATACCTAACCTTTAAAACATTTAATTTTTTAATAATAAATTAATTTTTTTTAACATTTTATCAACAAAAAAATTACATTTTGAGAATTTTTTTTTCATAAGTCCGCTATTTTTTTTTTTATTATGTATATTATTGGTTAGTTCATTAAAATAAGGTCTACACAATAATACTATTTTTGATTTTTTAATTTCAAATGACTACGGAAGGCTGTGTGCTTCCCCAAAACAGCTCATCATTCTTTAGAGGACTCCACTTTGACATTACATATTGTAAATAAATAAATGGAAAATTAAATAAAAAAAAATTTTTTTGTATCATTTAAAGTACTAAAATAAATATGTAAAAGTTACAAAACGATCGTATATTATTTACTTGTTAAAATAAGGTCACGAAAAAAAGTCGAAATTTCGGCCGTCACACCGGTCTACTACCTTAATTATTTTACTCATATAGTCAAATACAGCGGTCCACGAACGTGACACGATTCTATGCATATTTAAAGAATTAATTAATCTATATATGTATAAAATGTACATACATATAAAAGAGTTTACCCTTAACCACTCACTCACTCTCTCATCAACGTACAGCCCAAACTCTTGGACCTAGAAACGTGAAATTTCGTAGGTGTCTTTCTTTTATGATGTAAGCACCCACTAAGAAAGGATTTCCCGAAATTCAGGAAAAAATATTCATAGAGAAAATATATTTTTATGCGGATTTACTTGAAACTTAGTATAGGTAGTCTACTCTACAATATAAATAATGAATCACCTATTTAAAGCATTTTTCAACCGCTAAGGAGTTGCAAAGGGATGGAAAAGTTTTATGGGAAAACATATTTTTGGTTGTATTCACTTGAATGAAACTTGGTAAAAGTTTAGGCAATGAATAAAAATCAATTTAAAAAAATGTAGGGGGTGACCCCTGTCATGTATAGAGGGTTTTAATTTGATCCGGCGTAAAAAAATACCACGTGGTGGGGGTTTTAGGGTAAAAAACAACCCCCTATCTCACATAGGAGCCGAGATATTTACAATTTTGTATAATGAATAAAAAGCAAAACAATAGACAAACTTAATATTTCACCCCCTGTCACGTATGGAGAGTTATATTATAATCAGCTGGTTAATATATAAATAAATATATATGACAAATTGTAATTAGACTTGAGAATTTACTTTTTTTCACGCGAATGGGGACACAGTAAAGAAAAAGTATTACTACAGAAATTAAAATACGGTTTTATAAATCACAGCAGACAACAAGAGTACAGTAAATATAAATGTGATTGTTCTCAAGAGCTCATCGTTAAGGTCATCATTGTGAATATACATTTTGTGTGAAAGTACTATTTTTACATCGTTACAATTTGTTCTGGTTGTTTTCTATTGTTGAAAATATACAGGGTGTAGAATTTAAGTACAGAACTTTGGCAAATCATTGTTATTTTAAATACGAGTTTTGCTAATATTTGCTCTCCTGTTAATTAAAAACTAAGACCAATCAGTAAATACATTTCTTGTAAATTTGAAGCGTGATTTATAAATGTACCATTATTTTGTTTCGTCCTGAAGTTTGTTCATTTAAACACCAATAGAAATTCTTACAAATTATCAAGAAACGGCAGAAAATAAGATGTTCTATTTATTTTTCTTTTAGAGCTATAATTAAAAAAAAAATCATTTGATCTAAGTCTCTAAGTAAGTCGCGAAAAAAAATTGTAGATCTACAGAGATCTACTCAGATCTCGACAGATCTCCATTTTGAGACATCATATTTTTCACTGCTTTTTGATCTGCGGAGACTTGCAAAGATCTAAAACGGTCTATAAAGATCTAAAACGATCTACAATGATCTACAACGATATCTGAAGGTCATTGTAAAGTTGAAAATTAATGTTTTTTCAACGTTAAAAATTCATGAATTTTCAACGTTTTAATCTCTATCATGATCTACAACGATCTTTAGAGATCTTTGTAGATCATTTTAGATCTTTGCACAAAGTCTCCACAAATCAACCAGTGAAAAATATGATGTCGCAAAAAGGAGATTTGTTGAGATCTGAGTAGATCTCTGCAGAACTACAATTTTTTCCCTAAATCTAAAAATTATGTTCTAACTATTTTTTCGATATAACGAATTCTAGATATTCAATTCTTGTGGTGGTGCAGTTAGAATTTAATTTTCTGAATATCATACAAACAACAATGTTCTGTAAGTTATTTTGTAATACTGTTGAGAAACATCAAAAGGAAACGTAAATCACTCGATGAAAGTGTGAAGATTTAAATAATGTACATATTTGTGTTATAGTTCCTTGATTAATGTAAATGTATTGGGTTCTCTTCGTCTACTATTCACGACTAAACTCAATTTACCTCGTTGAATGAAGTGGGCACTTTGGTATAAGTGTTCTTTTAATATTCCCCGAAAACTTGTAAATGAGGGTTTTTTTATTAATGCAAAGTGCGTAGAATTGAAATTATTTTTACTCTTTTTTTTATAAAACATTTTTTTTTAAAACTAAATAACTCATTTCTATAACGATTATTATTAATCATAGATCACTAAACGTTAGTCTCACAGACTACATACCTATCACTTATTGGGTGTTTGATGTCCGATATCATAAAGGGGATAGCAAATTTGCAAGGTAGCAAGCACTCTCAAATGAAGTATTAAACTTATATGACAGTTCTCTTGGAGTTTTCTGAAGACTTTCACAAGTTTCACGCAAGCGTTGTATGTAAACACCAACGGTATTAAAACAGTGGTGATATTATGAAAATTATTTTATAGGGTCAGAGTCGCTAACTGTGTTACAATACGCTGAAGTATCACTGCTCTAAATTCCGTAGCAAATCCATAGATACTATCACAAAATTAATACCTCATTTGTGAGTGGTTGCTAGCCCCTTTATAATACCGGACAATAGATAAGTAAAAACAAAAAAATGGGTTAAAAATAAATTGAACATAAGTGTGCACCCCCGCCCGTCCCCGTTCAAAGCCTTCTTAAGTTAGCAAATTTGTGACCCGCGTGTACTCATCGTGTATGCATGTTATTTAATTCCGGAAATTTCGCAAAACAAACGCATAATTTGCGCATTCCGTCCATACCAAAAGCACAAGATGACCAAGTACTCATGTCACTCTTGCAGCAAAAGCATCTGTGGTGAACACACTGTTTCAGTTTGCAATGAGTGCAAAGAATTACTTTAGAGTTAGCTTTACATATTAAACCAATAATATAAACAACTGATAAGAAAATTTTCACTCACTTTCCAGTAAGCGATTGTTTTGAAATTTTGCATATTTATGTTAAGAAATCATGAATCAATCACTTTCAGAATCAATGAACTAATTATGACCAATTTTAAGCTTAAAATTATGATTTTATAAAAAAAAATGAAAATAAACGCATTTTTCATAAATGCACTAAAGGAGAAACAATTATTTTAGATATTTGAACTAAATCATTTCCAATCTTATATTAGCCCATTTCAGTCAATATGTATACAGCGATCATGTCATTTAAAATGAAAGCGCTCACAAGTATTGCATTTAATAAAAGCGTTAAAAATTATATACACATATTTACACACTTATTCTCTAGAACGTATTTACACTACAAAACAATGCAAAAGTTATTAATTATAAAGATATTTTTTCTTTTTAAATATTCGGAATACACTGCAATAATTTCCTGTTATACGCAATATACAAGGTGTAATGCCAAAAACAAAATCAAAATAGATTAAAATTACGCATAGATATAAAACATTGTAGGTCGACGCACGGAAAATTGCAAAGTGTGCGCTTATAGGCGTACACATATACGCACACAGATAGACCGCAGGTGAGCCTCAGCATGAGAACGCCCGCCATTTAATTTGTCTCTATGATGAATTATCAACATCCTCTATAACGTTGATTGAAATGTATGTGTGTGTATATATGTGTGAATATGTGTGAATGTTTGTGTTAAATGTGTTGTGTTTGTAAAAGGATGGTGGAAGCCGGGGGAGTTGAAAGAATACCAACTTTAGTTTCTGCTGTTTAATTTGATTTATTTTTGAATTATAAAACCTTTATTATGATGACAGTAAACAAATAATTATATGAAACAAATGATAGACTTGACCTTGACTATTGATCAGCACAGCACCTGGATCTACGGAATTCCTTTGGTGCTGCAAAAGTCTGAAGTTGATATCTGCAATTCTTGATCTAAGATCAGGATCGTTAAAAGTCGCTGAAATAAAGTAAATAATAGTCAATGTATCCGTAACGGATAAGTCGTTACGCTTATAACGAAATTTTTTTGGGTCTTCAATATTAATTTTTTTTTGAGAAATACATGCATGTTTGGCAAGATTGTGGTCGTCAATAATATTAAATATATTCGAATTTTTGTTTATTACTATTTATACCCTACTATACATAAATAACATCGCCGAATTATGATAAACAGACTATACCTTCTATCATATGTAAGATCAGAGATAAGGAACGGAACTTGTACGCGCCGGTAGATGTGATAACGCAAGGGCAGGTCTCAGACAGTTGAATAGAGTGTGAACGGCAGGGAACCGATAAGCCACGTGCACGAGTAAAGTGCGAGTGTCTGTGCCAAGAAACCAGGAAACCGGAGGTTGGAGGTCCACTCTGGAATCACCGTCAAGGGAGTGGTTATTTGGAGAGACAGGAGGACAAAGAGGTGGAGGTACATCTTTGTTATACAGCGGAAGCTGGAGGGACGTGAGCTTATACATTTTCTTTATTTTATTGTCGTCACATTGTTGCGGTTCAATTGTTACCAACATATCATATTCCTAAACGGCCGCGTAAAAGTTAACAAAAGACTAAATATCGTTTTGGTATCATAAACTTTAAAGATATACTATTTATTTACATATATCGAGATCATATACATTTTAAGTAGCTTTGTATGTATAAAAAAAAAAAAGACTGATTAGCGTTGACATTAACAGTGCCGCGTTAACGATTGTGAATTTAAAAATTGTGGGGAAAACTGACAAAAATTATATATGCATATATAAAATTAATAATAACTGTGTAAAATTAACAAATGGTTCTTTATGCGCATAATAATTTGATTTAAATAAATAACTGTTTCAGTGTCAAAGTTTTAGCATAAGTATAATAGTACATAAGTATTTTCTGATTATCACTTTATATTAAAATCAGGGGTGATTAATATCTCGCGTAAACCACATACATGAATGGGCGACTTGTAATTTATTTATCACTGTAGTTATTACTGAATTTAGTTGTATTACTCAATCATATCAAGTCATTAAGGTCGCATTTTCTATGTACGTTGTTTGCGGAGGGTTTTCTCAAATTTATAATATCTGTATCATTTATAAAACTTATTTGTACCAGTGGTACACCCTGATTTCGATTTATCATTACAATATCTATATTATACGATTCTATTATTAATTATTTACTTATTGGTGTCATATTATTTTGTTATATATTTTCCTCACTTATTAAATTTATATAAATATACATGCAATTCATACTGTCTTACTCACGAGTTATAATTATTCTTTACATTACCCTACTATCCTGCTGTACTTTAGGAAAACTTAAATATAAATTAATTATCAAAATTTGGAACGAGGTTCATGGTTTATCTTTGGGGGAGCAACCATGTGGCGCCCAACTTAATACATCATACAACTAATATTTTTGAGAACATAACGACTGATTCTTTATTTATATATCAACCCACCCCCATCTCCACTGTTAGCAACCGGGTAAGCACGCCTTTCTGTGACGAATATAGGAAATTTGCGTTACAGAATTTGGCGGCCCAACGTGGGGCCCGATATTTGTAAAAACCAAATAAAATTTTGTAGGGGTAATAGACCCAAGATTTTTTTTGATAGGGGAGATTGTGCAAATTTTGATATTTTTATTTTTAAAGTTATACTTTCATGAGTAATGTAAAGCGTATAGGGTAATTGTGCAAAATTATTGGATGTTTATTTTTTGTGTTTTGGCAGATTATTTTAGAAAAACATTTTGAACGGGTAAATACACTGAAAATTTGGGTAACGGTTTCTTTTTGTTTTCATTGTTGTTATTGATTTTTCAATAAACTGGTAGGGTAATTGGCCAAAATTTTAGTGGAAATTTCCGGTCGAAATTGTTTTAGGTACGAACCTAATCTAGTGTAGGGTAAATAGGCGAACTTAGAGGTATTTTTTTTTCTTGATATTGTCTTGTGTATAGGGTAAGGGTGGGAAATTTTTCTCACTTTACTAAGTACAGATATATTTTTATTTTATTGAATTATTTTTGTTATTGCGCTGAGGTTAGGCTATAGTCAAGTTAAGAGAACAAATATTTTTGTTTTTTTTAGTTTGGTATTTTTAATAAATTGTTACTACTAATTTGGTCTAGAAATCTTAGTAAGATTTTGTATACAGTTAAGTACGTTTAGAGCAGTAGTAGTGGTAATCGTAATTTTTCTGCTGGTTTGGAATTTGTGAAAAAAATTTAATTAGTCATGTCACTTAAGATGGATATATACCGCTTAGAGGAGGAGGAACTACAGTACGAATTGTATGTACGTGGCTTAGTTAATGTAGGTGATTGCGACCAAATGCGCAAATACTTACAACAGGCTTTACAATTAGAAAAGGAAGGTAGATTATTACACAACGCATCTTTTAAGTGTGACACGGAGACAGAAACCAATTATTGTAAGCGGAAGTTGACTGAAATTTCCGAGTTGATAACTAACTTTTCGGGTGTCAAATCGGATGAAGCCTATAAAAATATTGAAACAAAACTAGCCCATCTGTTCGATAGGGTTAATCGCTTTGATGTTTCTATAGAAGTTTTATTAAATTTACGGTCGGAACTTTTGTGTCAAATTATGGTAGCTATGGGAACACTCGAATCGAAAGTTTCAGTCAACGATCCTAGAGATCATAGAGTAGTTTTTCATCCGGCGAACGATACCGAGGCAACTACTAATGTTGCTGCAACACCTGTCAACGTAACTGAAGTACCAGTAAACACAACCGAGGTACCGTTAAATTTTACGCTCCTCAATCTAAACCGCGAGGAACTACACAGCAGTTCCCCAACCGAAACCGACGTCGAAAGGTTGCCGAATCCTCCCAACGCCAACTGGACTCCAACACCTCACTTTCGATCCACTCCAGTCTCTCAATGGGACCTAAAATTCAGCGGAGAACCTAATGACCTAAGCGTTAACGCATTTATCGAGCGCGTCGAGGAACTCCGTGTGGCTCGGAATGTCGACGAGACACACTTATGGAAACAGCGATAGATCTATTCTCGGGGCAAGCGTTAATTTGGTTTCGTGCTGTAAGGCGCGACTTATGCTCCTGGTCACAACTGTGTGGGCAATTAAGAGAACAATTCCAACCATTCGATTATACTGATCAACTCTTCGAAGAGATAAAACGTAGAACCCAGGGTGAAAATGAACCTTTCGGAATCTATCTAGCGGTTATGTGCAATTTATTTAACCGGTTAGATTGTCCAGTCTCCGAGGCAATAAAGTTAAGAATACTACTGAAAAATATCCTTCCATTTTATCAAGATCGATTGAGTCTGATCGACGTCACTAGTGTAAACCAACTAGCTCAACTTGGACGAAGGCTTGAAAATCAGCGGTCTATTGCGCAAGCATTTTTACCACCTACGCGCAATCCAAACGCATCATTGGAGCCAGATCTTGCTTATCGGGGCAAAACCAGCCGGTCCCACAATATCGCTCCTCTTGCTGCTCCATCGAGGCCGACTACTACTTCCAATCCGACCAACTCAGCACGCAGCTCACCGTGTTGGAATTGCGGCGGAGCGGGGCACAGCTTTCGATACTGTTCTTCGCGTATAATGAAGAGATTCTGCTTTGGCTGCGGTGCTGTGAACGTTATCAGAGCACAGTGTACCCAGTGTAAGCCAAAAAACTGAGAAAAAGGGCGGAACAGGGTCATCCACCGCCTAAGAATAACCATCGGGTGACCAATCATTCTTATGCAACCAAACTCGACTTTATCTTGGCGAATATAGAGAATGATGAGCGACCATTTCTGGAAGTGGAGATTTTGGGAGTCACGTTACGAGGATTGTTGGACTCCGGAGCTTCGCGATCCGTTGTTGGTGCCGACGGCTGGAGGTTGTTGCGGGAATTGGGGTTACCAATTCGACGAACGACCCAGATTACCTGTACCGTTGCGAATGGCGACAGATTGGAATGTCTTGGTACGATTGAGGTCCCGATTCGTCTGGAGGATCGAGTACGAGTTTGTACGCTACTGGTGGTCCCTAGTGTTAGCTACTCTCTCGTGCTCGGCCTCGATTTTTGGAAAGTTATGGGGATCGTACCAAACATTCGGAGAGGGAAGTGGTTCTTCTCGAAGGACGCACTGGACGCCATTCAAGTGTCGGCCGACCAACACCTTCAGTCGACGCTATCAAGTCAACAATTCCAATGCCTACAGGAGGTGACCGAAAGGTATTTTGCTGGAATGCCTGCCTTTGGATGTACGCATTTGGTACAACACGAGATCCTGGCAACGGGGAACCCAATCAAACAACGGTACTATCCGGTGTCTCCTAAAGTCCTGGAACACATAAATGGCGAGGTGGATAGCATGCTCCGAGAGGGCATCATCGAACCATCAAACAGTGCTTGGTCATCGCCCATCATCTTGGCCAAGAAGAAAGATGGCAGCTACCGTTTTTGCGTCGACTATCGCAAGGTAAATCAAGTCACTCAACGAGATGCTTATCCACTTCCATACATCTCCGCCATACTAGACCGTTTGAGAGACGCCAGATACTTATCATCGCTAGATTTAAAATCCGCTTACTGGCAGATCCCTGTTGCCGAAGGTAGCCGTGACAAGACTGCATTCACTGTTCCGGGGCGAGGATTGTTTCAGTTCAAGCGAATGCCTTTCGGTCTCCACAATTCACCGGCGACCTGGCAACGACTCATAGATCGTGTCTTAGGACCTGATTTAGAGCCGTACGTATTCGTGTACCTAGACGACATAATCATCAGTACCCAGACCTTTGAACACCATCTGGAGATATTGGAAAAAGTTTTCGCTCGGTTGATGGCAGCAAATCTGTCTCTTAGTAAGGATAAGTGTCAGTTCTGCCGCCCAGAACTCCGTTACTTAGGATACGTTGTAGATCAGAATGGTCTACACGTCGATCCCGATAAAGTGTCGGCGATTCTCAACATCCCATCGCCACGTAACGTATCCGAAGTACGCCGGATTATAGGCATGGCGAGCTGGTACCGCCGATTTATCCCTGACTTTTCGACGACGATAGCGCCATTGACCGAACTTTTACGGAAAACGAAGAAGTGGTGTTGGACTGATGATTGCGAGGAAGCTCTGAAGACTCTAAAGAGCGCGTTGGTATCCGCACCTGTTTTAACTTGTCCCAATTTCGACTTGCCGTTCGTACTGCAGACGGACGCCAGTGACTATGGGGTCGGGGCAGTTTTGTCACAACAGCTGGCAGATGGAGAACATGTTATCGGATACGCGAGCCGTTCGTTGAACAAGGCAGAAAGAAACTACTCTACCACGGAAAAGGAGTGTTTAGCCGTCTTATGGGCTATCGATAAGTTCCGCCCGTACCTGGAGGGGGCGAAGTTTACGGTGATCACGGATCACCACTCTCTGGTCTGGTTGAATAACCTCAAAGATCCAGCAGGGAGATTGGCGAGATGGGCCATAAGACTGCAACAGTACGACTTTTCCATCGTACATAGAAAAGGAAAAGAACACCTCGTTCCTGATGCCTTGTCACGAGCGGTTCCGATAGACTTGGTAGATGTTCCAGTAACTCCAACAGACAAGTGGTACCAACGTGTTTATGAGAAGACCGAGAAGTTTCCTCGCAAAATGTCGAGTTGGAGAATAGAAGGCTCACAGCTTATGAGGAAGGTACACAGTCAAGGTCTGGTAGACAACAGTTCCTGGAAGATCGTACTTCCGAAAGAGTGCAGGAAAGAGGCACTTTTTGAATGTCATGACGAGCCCACGGCAGGACACTTGGGGGTAAGCAAATCTTTCTATCGGTTGGCTCAGCAATATTATTGGCCAAAAATGCGAGCAGATGTCGCTCGTTACGTGCGCAACTGCCACACATGCGCAGAACAGAAGCCAAGCCAACTAGGACCGGTAGGACTTATGGGAAGGCGTCCCAATATATCCCAGCCATGGCAACTCGTCAGTGTGGACTTGATGGGTCCTCTTCCACGCTCAACGCAGGGAAATAGCTACATTATGGTTGTCTCAGATTACTTTAGTAAACTTCCTTTGATATTCCCTCTTCGTTCGGCCAAAACGAAACCCATATTGAAGAAACTTGAAGAAGAAGTGTTTCTACTGTTTGGCGTGCCTCAGTACTTGATCTGCGATAATGGAGTGCAGTTCAAGAGTAACGAGTTCAAGGCCCTCCTACAGGCATATGGTGTAAAGACACTCTACACAGCGAACTACCACCCACAAGCAAACCCAGTAGAAAGGGTCAACCGCGTAGTAAAAACTATGATCCGATCCTACATCAAAGATGGAAATCAGAAGCGGTGGGACGAACATCTAGCCAAGTTCGCCTGTGCCTTGAGAACTGCACGCCATGACGTACTGAGGGACACGCCATACTTTATTACATTTGGGCGTCAACACATTCTTAATGGGAAGAGTTTTGGGGAACAACAACATCGACCAGAGCTAGAGATCGAGGCGGAGAACCAAGAAGAACGAGACCAGATCTTCAAAGAGATAAGGGCCAAGGTAAAACGGCAGTTAGAAGAGGCTCACCAAAAACATGAGCGCGTCTATAACTTCCGAAGACGCCCAGTACAGTTCGAGGTCGGAGAGTTAGTAATGAAAAAGAATTATGTTCTCTCCGATGCGTCCCAAAACTTTTCCGCGAGTCTGGCTCCGAAATTTGTTGGTCCTCTACGCATCAAGCGCAAAGTCTCAACGCTGACCTACGAACTGGCAGACGACGCTAACTTGTCAAAGGGAGTATGGCATGTCAAGGACCTCAAGCCGTTCTAGTCGAATTTCAGGTAGAAATTCGCGCGGGAGAAAGGGGGGGATTTATAACGAAATTTTTTTGGGTCTTCAATATTAATTTTTTTTTTAGAAATACATGCATGTTTGGCAAGATTGTGGTCGTCAATAATATTAAATATATTCGAATTTTTGTTTATTACTATTTATACCCTACTATACATAAATAACATCGCCGAATTATGATAAACAGACTATACCTTCTATCATATGTAAGATCAGAGATAAGGAACGGAACTTGTACGCGCCGGTAGATGTGATAACGCAAGGGCAGGTCTCAGACAGTTGAATAGAGTGTGAACGGCAGGGAACCGATAAGCCACGTGCACGAGTAAAGTGCGAGTGTCTGTGCCAAGAAACCAGGAAACCGGAGGTTGGAGGTCCACTCTGGAATCACCGTCAAGGGAGTGGTTATTTGGAGAGACAGGAGGACAAAGAGGTGGAGGTACATCTTTGTTATACAGCGGAAGCTGGAGGGACGTGAGCTTATACATTTTCTTTATTTTATTGTCGTCACATTGTTGCGGTTCAATTGTTACCAACATATCATATTCCTAAACGGCCGCGTAAAAGTTAACAAAAGACTAAATATCGTTTTGGTATCATAAACTTTAAAGATATACTATTTATTTACATATATCGAGATCATATACATTTTAAGTAGCTTTGTATGTATAAAAAAAAAAAAGACTGATTAGCGTTGACATTAACAGTGCCGCGTTAACGATTGTGAATTTAAAAATTGTGGGGAAAACTGACAAAAATTATATATGCATATATAAAATTAATAATAACTGTGTAAAATTAACAAATGGTTCTTTATGCGCATAATAATTTGATTTAAATAAATAACTGTTTCAGTGTCAAAGTTTTAGCATAAGTATAATAGTACATAAGTATTTTCTGATTATCACTTTATATTAAAATCAGGGGTGATTAATATCTCGCGTAAACCACATACATGAATGGGCGACTTGTAATTTATTTATCACTGTAGTTATTACTGAATTTAGTTGTATTACTCAATCATATCAAGTCATTAAGGTCGCATTTTCTATGTACGTTGTTTGCGGAGGGTTTTCTCAAATTTATAATATCTGTATCATTTATAAAACTTATTTGTACCAGTGGTACACCCTGATTTCGATTTATCATTACAATATCTATATTATACGATTCTATTATTAATTATTTACTTATTGGTGTCATATTATTTTGTTATATATTTTCCTCACTTATTAAATTTATATAAATATACATGCAATTCATACTGTCTTACTCACGAGTTATAATTATTCTTTACATTACCCTACTATCCTGCTGTACTTTAGGAAAACTTAAATATAAATTAATTATCAAAATTTGGAACGAGGTTCATGGTTTATCTTTGGGGGAGCAACCATGTGGCGCCCAACTTAATACATCATACAACTAATATTTTTGAGAACATAACGACTGATTCTTTATTTATATATCAACCCACCCCCATCTCCACTGTTAGCAACCGGGTAAGCACGCCTTTCTGTGACGAATATAGGAAATTTGCGTTACACGCTATTAACGAATGAATTTTGGCACGTCGGTTGATTATGTGTAAATTGATAAGTCCACTTGTTTATTCTTTTTATTCCGTGTTAATTAATACGTCCTCTTGTTTGTCCTTTTATTTTGTATAAATTAATAAGTCCTCTTGTTTGTCCTTTTATTCCGAGTAAATTAATAAGTCCACTTGTTTGTCCTAAAATTGTTATCGTTACCGGGCAAAGATATATGTAAACGCAAATCCATTCAATTTGATCTAAATACCGCATCAATAAATAAATACCAGTATATTAAATAAAGAATGAAGTTACCTTGCTAGTAAATTGTTACTAGCACCTCTAACGAATTACAAAAGCACCGTGCTAGTATATTGAGACTAGCACGTCCAATAATTGATCAAGTGACCAAACTAGTAGTCTATACTAGCGGTCTGATAATTGATCGAGTGACCGAGCCAGTAGTTAATACTAGCAGTCAAATTATTGATCGAATGACCGAGCCAGTAGTTTATACTAGCAGTCAGATTATTGTTCAAGTGACTGAGCCAGTAGTTAATACTAGCAGTCAATTAATTATTAAAATCCCCGTGCTAGTATAAGATACTAGCACGTACAATAAATGAATAATGAAATACCTTGACCTTTTGTAATGCAGGTGAAAAGAGGTTCCTTGAACGCTTGTGATTGCAGGTGAATAGATGTCCCTTGCACGCTAGTGGCTGCAGGTGAATAGATGTACCTTGAACGCTAATGACTGCAGGTGAATAGATGTTCCTTGCATGCTAGTGCAAGCTGCAGGTGAATAGATGTTCCTTGTACGCTGGTGATTGCAGGTGAAAAGATGTTCCTTGCACGTTGGCAACTCAATCACATGAACTTATTTTGATTTCCACAATAATCACAATAACTGCACTATCGCTTGCAAAGATATTTATTATTCACAATTAAGTCTTGGCATTTTAGGACGCCGCGCTGACCGCGCTGGCCGCTTCGACCGCCAGACACGCAATACTGATGTGTGTTTTTTTAACCTTGAAAATAATATACACACATCAGTATTGCGTGTCTGGCGGTCGAAGCGGCCAGCGCGGTCAGCGCGGCGTCCTAAAATGCCAAGACTTTATGACAATAATTGCACGTTATTTCAGTAAAGACATATCTATTTTTCTATCCATGTATTATACACTCGAATAATACGCACTTATTATCGATAGCTGCTGTCTCGCTAAGTGACGTAATTATAATGCTCATACATGCGTGTGTGTTCTTTCTTAGATAAACGTTCAAGATGAGGCGCCGAATATTTAGATACTCTTACAATACATGCATTGTTCATCGCGGTAGCGAGCTCGGTATTCGTTTGTTTATATATTTACATTTGAAAAAATGGCTATAGTAATCTATATAGAAGGTTCGCAACAGTTTATATGTATTGATAAATTGAATATTTTCGATGTGTATATGTATAGTTTAAACAGTTTGTGTTTTTGTGTGAACATTATGCATATGGATGCGTGGTAAATTAGTTACAAACATGTTTAAACTTCATCAGAATTCATTAGTATCTTGATTTTGAGTGTATAAAGAATGCAGAGATTATTTTCTCGAAATTCAGTTGATGAAAATTTTATAAAATAAGTAAGTTTGTATTAAATGCTGACTGAGACAGAAGATCACTATACCATTTTTGGTAGGTTTAACTTTTGATACTCGGTATTAAAAAAAATTTGGTCGAGACCAAAAATAAAACAAACTCTATCTACATTATCGATGCATCAAATCGTTATGAATTTGGTCGGGATTTTAGAGTAGTATTAATACGACACATCTAATAATAAATTGCTAAAAAGAGTACGCTACGTACACAATTACATGAGAAACATGAAACAACTATCTAAAACTTTACTTCTCTTTTTTTTTCAAAAAGATTTTGTCCGCTACTTATCTCGATAATAACGGAATTGGAATATAATGGTTAGAGCTAAACAAGTATTAGAAAAAGTATATTAAATACCCACCATGTTTACAAATTTGTAAGATCTTAATCGACCGCTCGTGATACATGAGTGATTTTAAGAGAAAAATTGTGCAATAGACTACATAAGTATATTTAACAGAAGATTTCCCTTAAGGCTGTTCATGCCGATTTTTCCGAAACTAAATTCCACGAGATGTCGCCACCGTAGAAAACAATTGGTTAACATTCATACTAATAATATTGTATTAAATAATATGTTTTTAAAAATGTGCTTTGAATTTTTCCTTTACATACATCTTAATAAAAATTAGTCTATCGGTTAATTTTTGATCTCTACGTACGACCTTGACACAAATGAAAATATTTCTTTGCAAAAAAAATCAGTGTGGTTAAAAGAGCTTAAGTTAGACAAAAAATATTTTTTTATACCAAGGCATATGTTTTTTTATGTACTATAACAAATAACATGTCAAATTGTATAACTAAGCCAGTAGAATTTTACTATATTTTTTATTTTTTTCTAACTCAAAAATGGTGACTACAGATGGCTTCAAAGTGTCTTAATGTAATCTCAATCAGTAGAATTTGATCCTGTTTTATTTTATTTCAAATTAAAAAATGCCGCCTTCAAGAGGTTCCAAGCAGTAATTAATTTTGTCTACCAACAACAAACACTAATGTCAACAATATCATTTAAAATAGTGAGGGGCATCATAGATATATTTTCGTCATATCTAGATATGTAGTAGAAGTCGGCCCTATTTTTTAAATTAAAAAATGGTACCTATAAGTGGCTCAAAATAGTCCACGTTGTACGTACCATCGTAACCATTATGGCATACACCCGTGTAAAACTAGCCTAAACTAGTATATACGAGTATATTATGTATCACAAATAGGAAAAGATTTGTTTGACTGTTAACGTTAATCTCAGAAAATATTGAAGAGATTTGGATGAAATTTTCACTAACATGTTCCTTATAAATACGACAAGTAACACAGTATGTTACTTAGGAAATCATAAAGAACACGTTAATGATATCACGGTATCATGCCAGAGGGATAAACGAACGATCTGATAAAGTCTGAAGAAGTAACCAATATTACATGTTTATTTCGAGGTCGTCAATTGAGTAACCCCAATTGATACACACACACACACACACACATACAAATATCCAGTGCAATCTGCAGTGTAATTAATGTATGACGTCATCATGTACCGCATTTACTTTACATCTGATATCACGATAAAGTGGCTGCAAATAAAACAACAAAGTCAAGACATTAAAGTGGGAAGTTTGCTAAAAGTTGTTGCTCTTCCTCTTTTTATACATACTCGTAGATATTATATAGTCAATAATTTGTAAGTGTATGAAGTAATCGAATATGCATGAAATGGTTTACTTCTTACAGAAATAAAAAAACTAAAGAAGTTTAATACATCACTGTAAACCATATTCACACCGTATGTTCGTTTGGTACTCTGTTAGGTTTATAGATTTTTTTGGATCCGGTGATGTCACTGGGGTCGAGATATTTACGAAAATGTGAAACCGTAAATTATAGAATTCGTTATTCAATGCTTTGAAATCGGTATGTTTTGTTGCATTTCTTAATTCAATTGTGTTCAATTTAAACAGGTATACTACGTAATTGTACTATTTTATTTAATTTTATCTATTCGGTACGTGAGACACGTATTTTTAACAGTTTTTTTTTTAATTCTTAAAATATAGTGAAATAATACAAAAATGCAAGCACGACGACGTTTAAACATCGGTCGAAATACTCAAAATAGTCAAAATACACAAAATAACCCTAGCAAATTTAATACCATAACAATGAGTACAAACACGAGAAAGAGCATGCAAATTATCTTTTGGCAAAACAACGTTTGCTGGAGCAGCTAGTAATAAATAAATTTCATTTCAAAAAAATAAATACGAAAATTATAATACGTAATTTTTTACGCGTCACTAGATTTTGAAATTGCAAAAACAAAGTAATTTATAGTATTTACATACATAAGTTATGATGTTTACCTGTACAAATAATAAATACAATTTGAAATGAAAATTTATGTTAAACTTACCTGTCTAGTCATATATAATATTAAAATCGGTGTATAATTATTTTAAAATGCATTTTTAGTTAATATTTACTTCGGTTAGATGTCTGATATGGGTATAATACTTGAGGCCCATTTATTTATTTATCCAGGTTAATCATAGCATGTTTAAAAATTATGTCAACATGTTTACAAAACTTTTATTAATTTGACCTGTAACTGACAATGTCCACAAATTCAATTTTTAATTTATTAAATAATTTACTTGAAGATGTGTGTTCGTCTGTAATGTAATACAAATTGTTATATAAACTATATGGTATTTTACAATATAAAATAATTTGAATTATTAGTTTTCATTTTTTTTGCACCAATTTATGAAGGAAAATAACATTCTCAGTAGCTATATTGTTATAACAATTCTTTTAAGAAAATTTCATCCACGCGCTGGAACAACTAAATATAAAAACAAAAGAAATGGAAGAACTTTTAAGAAATGAAACAACATATAACTCGATATTCGCCTTCCCAACAACCACGATCTTGAAAATATAAATTGTTAGAAATAGTCACCCTTTGGTTGTTCCAAACTTCAAATCCATAGACCTCGGCCATACTGTTTGTAGAACCTACCCTGAGCGGCCCAGTGGTGTAATCACGTTCCCATTATTTTGTCCATGTGTTTAAATGTTAAAAAAAATTAACTGGCTAAATCAGCAATGAAAGGTCAAAAAAATGAAAAATTCACATATACTAAGATAGGTACCTACTTATAGTTCATCCATTTTTGTAGGTACTAGGTAGGTGATAGAGCTAGTAGATTTATAAGAAAAATGTGATGTTTCACTCACCTTTTATTTTTTCATTGTTGCTTCTTTCGTTATAACTACCATACCTAAAAAGACGAATAATTTTTTTAATTATTTCCGAAGAAACTAAAAAAAATGCATTATAATCAAATTAAACCAGTGTTCTATCATTACACTACATAATTCTCACATTAATTCATATGATTAGATAATTTTACATAACAATTAATCAAATAAATCTAGCATAAGTCTAGTTATTATCATTAATTCACATAGACGTTTAATGGGCTAATCTCAATTCAGAATCGGGTCACAAATTAAAACACATCGTTAACTTTTAAGGCGTGGGCGTACCAATTGTCTTTAAACAAAAAAGATAAAATTATAAAACCGTATACAGTTCTCTTTTTCTTACACATACATACTATTATTATACGAATGCGTTGAAGCAACTTATCATAACTGTACCTATGTAAAGCTGGTGTAAACTGAAATGGCGTACAGTTGGTCTTATTTGACATATTGGGGTTATGCTAACTGTTGCATACGATTTGCATTTAACTGAAGAAATTATTTAAATATAAAGTATATCTTAAGAGTTAGTTAAATCTTAATTAAATTAAATGTATTTAGAACTTGTTTAGTTATATTTAACGAACATATAAATTTATAAATATTAATATTTATGAGTATTTACTTCATTTACCGCACTAGTACCTATTTAATTTTAATTATACGGAAATTTTCACAGATCGTATAGTAGTAAAACACAAAATATTTTAAGGAAACTTAATTTTAGAACGTTGATTTTGATTATACAGTAGAAACCGGTTATAACGACATCGAGGGGATTAGTCATATAAGGTTGTAAAAACCGGTAATTAGATTTTTTAACGTATTTCTTGAAAAAGGTAAAAGATTTATAAGTATGCTCAAATTTTGTACAAAAAAATCTAAAAAGGGTTATTAGAAGCTCCAATTCAAAATTTTAAAATAATTTTCTGTCTATGAACGAAGATATAGTTATAATAAAATCAAATATTTAAAATTGCGAGTATAGGGTATTACGATATTTTAAGCGAATTTCCAACAAATAATTGTATGCGAAAGAAAATCAAGAAATTAATGAAATTTTGAGGGAAACTAAATTAATATATTTTGAGTTAACATAAAAAAATCTAATAAATTTCACTGTCACGTTTATAAATTATAAGTAAAATAAAAACTTATTTTCTGATAAAAAATTTCACGGTACAAGCTATAACAACGCCGCATAAAAAATGGAAACAAAAGACGGTTCGTCGTTAAACCGATAAAATTATCCGAAAATGTAGTAAACAGAAAGTCGTTCAATGCGGTATTTCGTTGTAAGCAATATCGTTAGAAACGGTATATTAGAAAAGACTATATATGGAATTCAGCCGGGAGTTTTATTTTGAGTCGTTAAGTTAAAACCGATGCGTCGTATTAACCGATGTCATTATAACCAGTTTCTACTGTAATTGTTGAATATCAAATTAATGCTATTTTATAGTTTTTCTTACGTATTTCCAGAAATTTTCTATTGAATATCAACTTCAACTGCCTTTTTATTTTCTAATAATTATTTGCTTCATGTTCTTTGATTAGTTTACATGTGGAAAGAATTATATTAAACTGTATTTTATTTGCCTTTCAATATAAACAAGTGAAACTTTTTATTTATCGAAGCTTGAAGAAATCCTGAAATTGATAAATCACTTTACAGAAATACATGAAACATTTCTCTGATAGAAACTCAGAGATAACATAAATATAGACGGAGGAATTCTAAAAAGCCGTATTAGAGAAGATACAGTAAAATAAAATAAAAGATCTAATAGACTTCCAGATGCGCTCTGTTGCACAAAAATGCAGTTATTAAAGTATACTTCGATACGTTGTTTCCCAACCTTCCTAATGTATGTATTATCTAGTAACACTGGAGGTACAAAAATAATATAGAAAATATGTAGGTATAGTTAATTCATTCTTTATCGCAGGCCCGGCCCAATTTCTTTAGGTAATGAATAAATCACAAAAAGTTATTTTTCTCTAAAGTAAGTATAAATATGTATGTCTGGGTAAAGATCCCGGGGGTCAAAATTCAAGTCAATGATGGGTAAGTAAAATTAGGGCTGCATGCTATAACGAAGCTTTTCTCTGTATCGAAAAATGATCAAGACCGAAAGGATATTAGCCTAAATTCTTTGTAAGTTTCGTCGAGATGGTTTCAATTTTTAATTTTTACCGAATCGTTTTTAAAAATTGATAGGAAAACCTTAAAACATAACCAGGATGAGGCCATCTGAAATTTTATAGAAACAAGAGTGAACTGCTATCATCTTTATGTGTAACTCTCGTCGTGATGATTTCAATTTTTAATAAATCGTTCTAAAATATATTTTTAATGATAAGTATACTTACATATATTTTATTTTGTATTATGTAAATATAATCTTTTTCAGACATATAGGTGTTTCAGAAACAAATGTTTAAGCCTCATTGCACTACCTACCATTAACAATGCACTATCTATATTATGTACGCTCAGCGCTTGCTATGATTCCTTACTTCCTTCTTGATCCGTTGTCAGTCGTTATGTTGTTCACTAATTACTAAATTGTTTTCGACAACGGAAAACGTTATGTTGGTAATTGAATAAATTGAATTGTTTTTGCTATAATGACAAGTATTTATTTGTTTTGTTTGATTCTATGATAAACAAAGATCTGATAAATCCATGTAGCATGACACTAAAGACTCCAAATTTTGACGTGCCTTAAAATAATAACAACGGCTCTGTTATAATTATAGAGAATGATGGCTAGACAGTATGTTAGGTATTTAAAAAATGTTTTTAATAAAAAAAACGTATATATTGTCTGTCGTTATTCAATCAGTGTAACGATTTCCGGAGAAATGAAAGACATTTTATTGAAAACTTAAATGAAACAAAATAATCCGAAACATATTAGACCAATCAAATTAGATATTTAGATAGGATAAATATTCGCCAGGATAATTTTAGTGCCGATCGATGGATAATGATGTTCTTAATAAAATATTGAATTTGCAAGGTTGTGGGCCCCCGGGAAATACACTAAAAAAAATAAAAACAAAAAAACTTGACCTCCGCTTATGTTTAAATCATCGATGCAGCGAAAACGATGTGAGCTAGAGCAAAAATGAACAGGACCCGTTTGATAGAGAATGAAATTTCCAATAAAAAACAACAAAATTCATATTTCTAAAGTTAATAGTTTTTGTGTGATGGTCGTCGAAAATCACATGACTAAAATGTAATTTTTGAAATATGTCGCTATATGCCCCGATCAGTTGTAAGAAGGTATATTGGTATTTAACGATTAATAAAAAATTTCAAAAAATTCACTGTTTAACTAGATACTATAAGGAAGATATTTATGGATTAAAAAAAAAGTTTTCACCTTGAATTGTATTCATAGGGGCAATATCAAGAAAAAATTTTTTGTAATTTTTTGCCTTTTTTTGGTATTAAGTATTTTAAAAACTATACAACGTAGAATAATACAATTCAATGCGTTTTATATGTGATTTTATTCTATACAAAATGAATCTCTTGATATTGAGTTGTAAGTGTAACCGTTTGCCCACAATATTTAAATAAACACAAAATAATGCATTTTACAAGTTTAAAGTAATATGAAAAGACAGATTGCCATGGATTATTTTATTTCACAAGTATATTAACAGATATTTTTACAGTTTTTCACTTGTATCTTTTAAAGTAAATGTTATATTACAAATTTTACTACATCGTTGATTTCATATTTTAAAATAGCACAATTTGGGTAAAAAAATGGGTATATTATCTTCTATAGAGCTAACTCTTCGGGCTGTTGTTGTGTTATTACACTTGAGTTTTGACTCTCATGTCAGAGTCTTCTTCAAAACTGATTCTGAAACTCGATAGGAGAATCGAAACGCCATGTGTAATAATATGACAATGTGGACAACAGCACAAAAAGTTAGCTCTTATGGACAACGGCCACGAAAGCCTATAGAAGAAAAGAAAAGATACCCATTTTTTACCCAAGTTGTGCCATTTTAAAATATGAAATCAATGATGTAATAAAATTTGTAATCTAACATATACTTTGAATGATACAAGTGAAAAACTGTAAACATATCTGTTAATATACTTGTGAAATAAAATAATCCATGGCAAACTTTATTTTCATATTACTTTAAACTTGTAAAATGCATAATTTTGTGTTTATTTAAATATTGTGGGCAAACGGTTATATTTACAACTCAATATCAAGAGATTCATTTAGTATAGAATAAAATCACATATAAAACGCATTGAATTGTATTATTCTACGTTGTATAGTTTTTAAAATACTTAATACCAAAAAAAGGCAAAAAATTACAAAAAAAAATTTCTTGATATTGCCCCTATGAATACAATTCAAGGTGAAAACTATTTTTGGATCCATAAATATCTTCCTTATAGTATCTAGTTAAACAGTGAATTTTTTGAAATTTTTTATAAATCGTTAAATACCAATATACCTTCTTACAACTGATCGGGGCATATAGCGATATATTTCAAAAATTACATTTTAGTCATGTGATTTTCGACGACCATCACACAAAAATTATTAACTTTAGAAATATGAATTTTGTTGTTTTTTATTGGAAATTTCATTCTCTATCAAACGGGTCCTGTTCACTTTTGCTCTAGCTCACACCGTTTTCGCTGCATCGATGATTTAAACATAAACGTAGGTCAAGTTTTTTTGTTTTTATTTTTTTTGGTGTATTTCCCGGGGGCCCACAACCTTGCAAATTCAATATTTTATTAAGGACCTTATTACCCATCGATCGGCACTAAAATTATCCTGGCGAATATTTATCCTATTTGTCATATATACAAAATTTTTAACTTGACTGGACTATATTTATTATATCTATATAGTGTGTTAATTTGAATTTTGCATTATCATTAATAATTTAAGATTTAAGATTTTCACTAATTTTTTACTTGAAAACCATGAACTTTAGAAGACAAGTGTAAAAAGCGTTTATTTTAATCTGATATAAATAGGAAAATTATATCAGGATTTTTTTTAACTAATGCTCTTGAAAATAAAATTTATTTTTTTATTTAAAAAAATCTGGAATCATTTTCCTAGTTCTATCAGGTCAAAATTAACATTTCTTTTGCACTTTTCCTCTAAAATTGATGGTTTCCGAGTAAAAAATTCATGAAAATTCAAAATTATATGTCGTTATAACCGGTTTCTACTGTTATTGCATTTTTACCGGTTATTACGACTATTCGCTTTTTACGATCAATATGCCGGTCCCTTCGATGTCGTTATAACCGCTTTCTACTGTATTACTACAAGCAAATGTTATTGTCAACAGAGTTTATTTTAGTGTGTAGCTTTGACTTATTTGTGCAGATCTTTAATTAAAATGTACAGTTCTAAAAATTACTTATTGTGTAGTATCTACTCTACCTACATAAGGAAAACATAGAAAACGTAGTTTGATTGTGAATCAAGAAATTATTGTGGGTGTATTATAAGTAAAGAATTAAATAAAATTCAACGAAGTATAACATTTTAACACACTTCAATCTCTATGACTGCCCACTATTTCTTTATTAAATTTGACACAAATTCTTCAAACTCATTTAACTTGAAATAATTATACATTTAGAATAAATATCCGTAACATTTTTAGAATATATATTTTATATAATAAGAATACATACAATTTAAGCCTAAATTATGATCTAAATACTAGTAAGTATGTTAAATTTTAACACGATCAATGGATATCTATAAAAGAGTGAGAATAAATCTAAGACTATCTAATTACTTGATAATATAATTGTGGGACCTTGATATATGAACTTAACTATGAAAAAGAAACTTTTTACGTTGAGACAATTGGATAATTATAATTATTGTATTTTATATTTAGTACTTTGCGGTATGCTATTGTTATATTAATATTATATGATTTTTAATTGATATTACGCACTAAAAACTTATTCTCATTACGACATACTTTTAATTATATATAATAAAACTTTAATATTTTTTAAAGAGCATGGCAGGGTAAGCATGGGCGATCTGCCCCTGGGGAAAGTTGGGTCGATATTTTTTTTATAAGAAGGTATGACTAAAAGGTACTCATCTACAAACTATTGGGCCTCTGCCCCCACTAATTTTCCGGAAAATTTGAAAAATGTAATTTCGAAAAAAATTTTTTTTTGCTATACCGGCTTTATAAATGTCGATCTCTGTGATATATGTTGTAGCTATACCTTAGTAGTATGATTTCAATTTTTTTGAAAAATCTCCCATTAAAAATAAATAAAAATTTTGAGATTTAAAATTTTCAAAAAAAATTTTTTTTGCTTAAATGGCCTGGTACACCTACGAAATTTTTGTCATAAATACCCCTTCTTATGCACAAACACATATATTTTTTTCAAATTTCTACATTGGGTGGACGGGGGGTAAAATTCGATATGTTTATTGACCCTTATTTCTATAGTATGCATATACATTATGCATTGCTTGTATGTTGTAGGCTGGGTTAAATTAAGGAAAGTTTCGCGGATCGAAACGTAATAGTCATTCTCATTAATACATACATAAAGAAACATTTTTTTTAAATTTAGTCAATATCTTGAGATTACGAATTAGGTCTAAAATTTCGAAAATTTTAATTAAGTGAATTTAAAAAAAAATTATTTTATAGAAATTCTCATAAATACCCCACATTCTTCACTAATACATATTATTTCTATTTTTCCTTTAGTTGGACGAAGAGGGGCGGGGGTAAAGATGGACAGCGCGTTACTGGACATAAAATGTCAATCGGCTTCGGCCAAAATTAGGCCGAAGGTTTTTCTGAAACCGAAGGTTTAACTATTTACTATTATTAATTTTTTTTCGGATAAATGTTTCTTTTAATGAAAAAAATGGTTTTTCATTACTTAAAAAAAAGTATAGAAATAAAACAAAAAAATCCCACTAATATAGAGAAGATGGTGGCCGAAGCCGATTGATTGGTCTGACAGTAGTGGTTATACGTAATACAGATTTGTAAAAATATATCATTTAATCGGACGTTCACATAAAAAAGGCTAGGTTAAATTAAGGAAAGTTTCGCGTATAAACATTACTGTCAGACCAATCAATCGGCTTCGGCCACCATCTTCTCTATATTAGTGGAATTTTTGTGTTTTGTTTATATATATTTTTTAAACTAATGAAAAACCATTTGATTCATTAAAAGAAACATTTATCCGAAAAAAATTAATAATAGTAAATAGTTAAACCTTCGGCCTAATTTTGTCCGAAGGTAGCCGAAGCCGATTGACATTTTATGACCATTTTTACCCCCGCCCCTCTTCGTCCAACTAAAGGAAAAAATAGAAAAATATGTATTAGTGAAGAATGTGGGGTATTTATGAGAATTTCTATAAAATATTTTTTTTAAATTCATACTTAATTAAAATTTTCGAAATTTTAGACCTAATTCGTAATCTCAAGATATTGACTAAATTAAAAAAAATGTTTCTTTATGTATGTATTAATGAGAGTGACTATTACGTTTCGATCCGCGAAACTTTCCTTAATTTAACCCAGCCTACAACATACAAGCTATACTATAATACATATATGTATAATGTATATGCATACTATAGAAATAAGGGTCAGTAAACATATCGAATTTTACCCCCCGTCCACCCAATGTAGAAATTTGAAAAAAATATATGTGTTTGTGCATAAGAAGGGGTATTTATGACAAAAATTTCGTAGGTGTACCAGGCCATTTAAGCAAAAAAATTTTTTTTTGAAAATTTTCAATTTCAAAATTTTTATTTATTTTTAATGGGAGATTTTTCAAAAAAATTGAAATGATACCGCTAAGGTATAGCTACAACATATATCACAGAGTTCGACATTTATAAAGCCGTTATAGCAAAAAAAAAAAAATGTTCCGAAATTACATTTTTCAAATTTTCCGGAAAATTTGTGGGGACAGAGGCCCAATAGTTTGTAGATGAGTACCTTTTAGTCATACCTTCTTATAAAAAAAATATCGACCCAACTTTCCCCAGGGGCAGATCGCCCATGCTTACCCTGCCATGCTCTTTCATACTTATTTATAGTGCAATGTCTTTCTCTAATGAATAAAAAAAATTCAGGAATTGTATGTACAGAAGTATATACCTTACAAAAAGTATTTTTTTCTTCATATACAGAAAAACAGGGTTAATTACATTTTTAGTGTGCTTACATTTTTTGTAAATCTATTGAAGAAAAATGAGCCCAAAAATAACTCATTTTTCGTGAAGCTCTCTGGAGTCTTTCCAGTTCCTATTTATTAATTACATATTATTAAAGTTAGTTAAAACTAAATGAAATATACATTAAAATATTATTTTTTTATTTATCAGTTTCAATTCTACATATATACCGTAAGTCAGGGTTACTTGAACCCCTGGGGGGGGGGGGGGGGGGTACTTAAACCCAAAATGATTAGTCGCTGCTGGCACTATAGTTTAGTGAAATAATTCTTAGTTTGTCCTCAATGTAGCAGCATGGCACTCTGCAAGCTCTGGCGCAAATATTTCACTAAACCAGTACCTAGTAGTGACTTTTATCATTTTATTATTTTGGGTTCAAGTTCCCCCCCCCCCAGGTTCCAAGTAACCCTAACATACGGTACTTACTTTACTAATAAACTTAAAATTCAATTATGAGTTAAATGACTTTTACATTATACATACTAACTGCGTCCAATTATGCTAACTAAGCTACAATTAGGACACCCAACAAAACATGTATGAAATGCAGCTCAATTTTTAGTGGGGTCAACAATGCTCCCTCATTAAGAAATTTTAAATCACAATTAATATTGTACAATAATCCAGTTTAATCGGAAAGTATTTTAAACATTACCTTGTCCAGGGTTTATTTTAAAGAAATTTGATAATTGCGCAGTTTTCTTCTGTAGGCTTTCCTGGCCGTTGTCCATAAGAGCTAACTTTTCGGGCTATTGTCGTATAGTTCTTGACGTTTCAACTCTCATATCGGAGTCTTCTTCAGAAGTGATTCTGAACTTCCGAAGAAGACTCTGACATGAGAGTCGAAACGTCATGAACAACAATACGACAACGTGGACAACAGCCCGAAAAATAGCTCTTATTAACTGCGCAGTTTTTGGTAAAACATACAAATTTGTATTTTGAATAACAAAAAAATATTTTTTAATTTTTGCACTAAACAAATTAACTTTTACAACTACAAATTTCAATTTTAAAGTTACACTTGTAATAACTGCACATTTAAATAGCCCCTGACCCCATCTTATTAATTATAATTTATATTTATCTTTTGTAAGCAATGCTCATAGACATAACCGCTCAAAGAACTGTGCGGAATTTATTGTTAACGATATATAAACTTTATATGTTTTTATAACATTTACTATAATTGAATATAATATTTTACGGTGTGCTTTTATACGGAAAGAAACTCAACCATCTGTTGTAAATTTAATTTATGATACACTGTATACGTATATAATATACATATGTATATGTAAATATGTATGTGTATGTGTATGTATGTGTATGTGTTACGTCCACATCTCATTGGTGTACCTATATTTAATTTTTGAAAAGATTATATATAGAAATTGCAATATACAGTGTACATAGTGCATAACTATGTATTTATCTAAAGGTACTGCATGCAGGTATATAGATATTAATACATATGTAAATGTATTATGTATGTACATAGGTATTTATACATTTATTTCATTTATTCTTTATGTTATTACGCGTATGTGAGTATGTAATTAAAGGCTTCTTAATCGTACTTGTTTAATTTGACCATAACCTTTTATCAAAAATAAGTTATATAGAATTAATAACAGAAAATATGACAATCGTTTTGCTTGATATATTTCCAACCCTTTAAAATATTGTATAAATTAGGAGGAGTTTTTGACAAGATCAGACCACGATCAAGACGATATAAACTCTATTTAAAATTAATAAGGCTGCACACTAGACAAGATTTAGAGATTTTACGACTGACAGTATCGTTTCGCTCAATTTTGTCTCTTAAACTGGTCCACACAGGCGGAACGACGCGAAAACCTGGACAAAACCTATTACTTACACAAATGTATTTTGTATGTAAATGTATGTTAAAATTGTAGCAATTATTAGCAATTAAAACTTATTCAATCCGCCAACCTATACACTTCTATCATCCTAAAAAT
The DNA here is from genome assembly GCA_949319165.1 of Sialis lutaria. Taxonomy (NCBI): domain Eukaryota; kingdom Metazoa; phylum Arthropoda; class Insecta; order Megaloptera; family Sialidae; genus Sialis; species Sialis lutaria. The sequence continues at coordinate 19,877,007 of OX439231.1, read as the reverse complement.
ATACATATTATAGCTTGATTCCGTTGAATCAGATTAACATAGAATTTTACATTAGAAGTTTTGTCCAGGTTTTCGCGTCTTTATGCCTGTGTGCGGTCTCGTCTTGATCTCGGGTAAGACAAGACTTATCAATTGAAAATTTCGGGACCAAAGTGAGACACAGACCAGGCCCAGATAGAGGGGGCGATATGGCCCGAGCTTCTATGTCGCTGAAAATTATTTATATTTTACACATTTATTTGATACCTACTTATACTATTTTTAACAGGAGTCATTTTAGTGTGTAGTAGTAGTCAATTTGTGTAGTCCAAAAAAATTGTAGCTTAGAGCAAAAAAAGATCATTTCAATTGAATAACATAAATATACTACAAAAAGGTACTAATTGTGGAAATAGTATACAAGTAGAAAGCAAAAATTTTTCTTAATACTAATACTGATTATTACTACTGATTGTAATACTAATTTTAATACTAAAATAATATTAAAACTTTACTAACTCGAAGGGGTAACTAATATAAATATAATACAGTGACACTTGGTTAAGTGGGACTTGGATAAGTGGGAAACTTCTATAATTAGAATTCTTATTGAGGTCCCATCACTTCTTCATTTGCACCTCTATAACTGGGTAAATGGGACACCTCTTTAAGTGGAATAAAATAACTCCTTGAGTTTCCAGATATCCAGCTTTCACTGTATATGTAATTTAGACATTTAACATCACATTAATATATTTTCAGTAGTTTGAGTCACTCAATTATCAAACATAAATCATACGCTACGAATACAGAGATACAAAGTATAATTCATAATTTTTTATATAGTTGACTTTCGTGCGTATGTATGTACCGATATTGTTATCATACAAAACTCACACGCATGCTGTGCAAATACTATGATTCATATTTGTTTTATAATTAGCGGCGAATGCGTAATGGAGCTCACATTAGCCGATATGTGAGTGTCTGCGCCTCGTGGAATTAATTACGGAGAATCGTTCTTAGTTACTACTAATTACATTTATCATGCGTTGGTATTAATTAATTATTTATTTAATTTTAAAGTGGTAATGTAATAAATGTATACTTTTATTATTGTCGTATTACCTACATAAATATCAGTCAAGTGCAAGTTGCAAGTCGGACTCACGCGATAAATGTTCCGTACCATACCATTTATGGAGAATATATTTTTAATCAAAACAGATTCGTTTGTGGTAAAGGAAAAAGCCTTTCTTCCACGTGAGATTCTAACTCATTTGAAATGTTTGGTAAATATATATGATATCAATCAGGAGTCGGTATTTTTGTAGAAGTTTTTTTATTTTATGGATTCGTTATTTTATTTCAAAGTACCACTTGGTCACTGACCAATCAGCGTTGGTGTGGAAATTGACGTTACCAAATGGACATATTCAAATGTATAAAATGTATATAATTAAGTAAAGGAATTTCAAAAAAAAAATTTAAAACGTTTCTTTTTATAGTAGGTAGTAGGTACAGCAACATTTTTTTATTTTCCTAACATTTAAGAAAATGCATAAGAGACGTTTTGAAATTCTACTTCTCAATTGCAAAAAGATTCCTTTATTTATTATTGTTTCGTATTTTTTTTATTATTATTCAATCACACATAAGTACAAATTCGACATTACAAAATCATAAAAAAGCTTATCTGTGACTGCTTTTAATGATTTTGCAATGTTGAATTTGTACTTCTGTGATATTATGTGCTATTAAAACATCAAAAAATACGAAAGCAATAATAGGTAAATAAAGGAATGTTTTTGCAATCATACATTTATTTTTACAATATTTGAATATGTCCGCCTGGTGACGTTGATCTTATAGAAATATTAATAAAATATATTAAAACAGCAGATTTTTTTCCTTGAATTTTCAGTTTTTTTTTGATACCCTACTCGCCGGGATGGAATAAAAATAAAAAAAACTTTTTTGGTATACGACATATTCTTTATATTAAAATCTAAAAATATTAATATAATAACTGATTTTAAGTATGTATCTCTATTTTTTGCCTCATCAATTTGTTGATTTGAATACAGAAAACTTCATTATACAATTGTCTACGTGAGACTATTAAAATTACACACATATATACAATATACATATGTATTTTAAATGTCTAACAGTAAAGCGCCATCGGATGAAGTAACATCGCTTCTTTTACATATTTATCCGGTGCATTATTCGAATGCAAATACACAAAATAGTACTCATTTACACAAACATATACAATATAGAATAGTGTGGATATTTAACGTTTTCAACACTTACCAAGTAAAACAAAAGCGTTCCGAATTATCCGCGCAGACCGTAGCCGGAAGCGGCACGTCACGCCACGGTGCGCGCCCCCCGTACCGGAAGTATAAGATAACCGTCAGTGTAACAGGTGAACTGAATCCTATAGGACGTTACCACCGTTTAGTTTAATACATCTTGCAATCACTTTCCATTAATTGTGTGTGATTGTTTTCAGTTTCACTGATTACTCAAGCGATTGGTAGGGTTGTACGCTGAGACGAGACTTCTCGGTTTCGAAACGAGAGCAAGACGAGATATGCATAAATTCGGATTAATATGAAACCGAGGCAATATAAATTTTTATAATGAAAATCTCGGTTTTATGGTTTTATCAATAATTAGTTTTTAGCCATTAAAATATTTATATGATTGAATTTATTTATTTTTAATAAATTTAAATAATAACTATGCTGCTCATTTGTAACATCATCAATAATTAAAGATAAATCTTTTAGATTAGTTAGATTTAAATATTTTTTTGTTTATTACACATGCAAGATTAAATAAAAAATAAATCCACACACTTGTTCTCATATTAGTTTCGATCCTGTCTCGGTCATATTATGCACGAGACTTGATCGAAAATAAAAACAAGATCGACTTGCTTATTTTATCAGACGAATTTTATTCGTGCCGAGACGAGACTTATAATATAAATCTCGTCTCGTGTGCAGTCCTAACGATTGGTAGATTTTATATTATGAAAGCATGTGCTGGTTCCTTATTGCATGTATAGATGACATTTTTTCCCCTAAAAATATGTTTAATTTTCTTTAATACTTAATTTGCACTGAATATTTATATTTATGTCATAATCTTGTTTAGCCCTTAGTCCTTAACATACGCTATGTCAACTTTTCTTAGTTCACCACTGAATAAAATGATTTCTTACAAATCATATTACTTTTTTCTGTCTTCAAACAATAAGCGCGGCAGGGGTTAAAACGCTGTCGAAAACGTTTTAAATTCCCGGCGAATAAAAACGCTGCAAATCCGCAGCGATTATTCCACTCCGGTCTTTGAGAGAGATCAAAAGATCAAAAAGATGCACTACAAATTTATTTATGTTAATTTTGTTGACAATATACTACCAATCTACCACTAATCAAACATTTATGAATTGTTAGTAATTTCTATAAATAAAACAGTTTTATGAGTAGACACACAATATTTGCTTATAATGTGTGTTTTAATTATTTAAAGGATTTTAATAATAACAAGTTTGTATTTGTAAACATTTTATATGAGTATACAAAAAGTAACGGAATTTATATACTTAACTGTTTTTATTTTGGTTTTTACAACAGGTGGTTGGTACTGGGGGTGGAAAACCGGAAATGCTACACATGTATTACCAACTTTGATGTACCTTAAAAAACAATAACAACAGACAAAACACTACCTAACCACCTGCCATTGCACCGACCATGCCATGAGCCACTTGATTCGTGGGAATATACGTTTATTTTAATAACTTTAAATAAAAATGTATTCACTCTTTTTACGAAATAGATTTTTAATAAAGTATAGTATATGTGGGCATTAGATATAGATATTTAATATTGATAGACAAAATTCTTAAATTATCTTTAATTTTTTGTTTGAAAATACCTATTTTATCTTGAGACTGAAGACTTCAGGTTCCTATTATTGCATTTATATACGTCTAAAACAGTTTCTCAAGTGAGCTACATGCTCATCTCTGGTTGATAAAAAACATCCTGTTTGACGACATAATACTTTATGAAACTGTAACATATGTGTTTTAAAATGTTCGTTATATACAGGATGTTTGCAGGAACCGAGTGTTTTTCCGGGATGAATAATGGCAGTGTCAAAAAAAAACAATTGGATATCGAATTTAAGAGATAAATTGAAATAAAACTTTTTTAAATGGAATACCTAAATATTACTATTGGATTTTATAGTTGAGAATGTTCGCTTTATAAAAGTGTAATAAATGCAAATGGTAAAATTGATAGAAAATATTGAAAAATAGAATCCTATCCATATTTAATAAAATACAAACAAATGATTAAAAATTTTGAAACAATATATTTTCATGTATTGTATCTGTCACGTATCTGTATTCAGTATGTATGCCATTTGTTCGCAGATGTTTAATGTTTTTAAATTTCTTTGATATAGAAAAATATTATTTATTATAAATAATAATTATAATTCATTATAATTTTTTATGAATAATACTCAAGAACGTTAAAAATGTGCGAAATAAGGCAAATATTATTGTTTTAAAATTTTTAATGTTTGTATATTTTAATAAATATGCATAGCACTCTTATTTTTCGGTATTTTCTGTTAATTTATAATTTTTATAACTTGTTTTTATCAATTTTATCTTCATGCAAGTATTACAGTTTTATGAAGATAACATTCTCGACTAAAAAATCCAATAAATATATACAGGTTATTCCATTTAAAAAAAATGTATTTCATTATATCTCTTAAATTCGACATTCATATGTTTTTTTGACACCACCATTATTCATCCCGGAAAAAATACTGATGCTTTGCCCATTCAACCGATCTTCTAGCTCTAGCTCCAATAATAACAAAGTTAGCAATGATCACTTGGTTCCCGCAAACACCTGTATATAGTTTTACGTATTTAAAATCAATGTTATCAATCGTTTAGTATAATTATAGTATTCATTATTTATAAATATTTTTATTTTACAATTTATAATTTTGGTAACGAATATTACAAATTTAATATGACAGAATTCTATAAAACTCAAATATTGTTGTTAACACTTACATATATGATTGAAATTCATTCCTCATGCAATAATCATGTAGATTAAGACTAAAATGGTGTATGTACCAGAATGTACCTACTACCTACTACTTTTTTGATACTGTGAAAATTGCAATATTAACAGCGACCTAGTAAATCGACCCAGATGCTCTTGTATTTAATAAAATATCATTTTAAGAATATTAAAAAAATCAAGTTCCAAAATACTATGTCGAAAAATATAAGTCCTTCGTAATAAGAAATACATATAGTTTCTTATAATATAATATTACCGAACCCTATAAAGAATTTTCTTATCTCTGTAAGCCACAACATTTCTTAGATGTGTAGGTATATATAAGTTCATGTTATGATATATAAAATATAACACATAATTGAAGATTACCTACATACATTTTCAAATAACTACAAATGACACTTAATACATTTATAGCTATTTATGTATGTATATTAAGAATTACATTTAGATATGCATGACATAAAATGTTCATAAGTTACAACTAAAAGTATTGAAGCAAATGTATATTTTAACTTTTTACTGTTTTACAAGAACATATGTTCGAGGCTAATGTTTATTTAACTATAAATTAAAACAGTTATAACTTATTTCGTTTTTTTTCTTTTAAACAAACCTGAAAAAAGTTGATGTTTAATTACTAATAAAAGTCATATTAATAAGTATTATATAATTTACTTAATGATTGCTAATTATAATATTCAGTATCATTTTATTTTTATTAACCGTATGAAAATAGTGTTCTACTGACTTACATTCATTTATCATTAAACATTATACCGTATGTATCTATATTTAAAATCTAATAAGAGTTTTAATATCCCATTTCAAAATTTAAAACTTCTGTGACGCTCATTTATCAAATCTAATAATAATTAATAAAATCCGGAATTTTAATGAATTATTGGATATTATTTCGTATCAGAACCAGTGCTAATTTCCTTTAACGTAATATTTGATTTTTTAAACACTACAACATATTTATAATTTGCAACATCCAATTCATAAAAATCAATTAATTTATTTATTATATTTCTCTTAAAATTCATAAACTGTGATTAATATTTAATAAATTGTTAAAGAATGTTCCATAGAAAATATAGTTATTACTATGTTATTATAATATGATGACTTATGGGTAGTATTCCAATGATTACTCTCCTTTTTAGGGTTTCGTAAAAAACTAGGAACCCTTTAATAGTTTCGCTCTGTCTATCTTTAAAAAAATTAAAGATGATAAAATGAAATTTGGTATACGGACATAGATTGATGACCTAAAAACAGAAATGATAAAATTTTTGAGAAAATATATTTTAGACCCATCTTCCATAGAATGAAAAGTGTATTAAAAATTTTTTTCACGTAGTCTTTAGAAAGATCTTCTAAAATGCAACAAAAATATATTAGGACCTTTTGATTTGAACCCTTCAGTCACGATGTATTTGCTCTTCAAAGTCATTATCAGAGCGTCCTCCTCCCCTATAATTATCAATTAAAAAAATCTAAAAAAATTGTGGCATTTAGTTAGTACTTTCAATGCAAATTATAACAAATATTGGCAAAATTATTTTGGACGTTTTTAATTTATAAATTATCGATTCGAAAAACCTGAAAAAAATTCGGAATTAGTACAGCAAACCATTAGTACAGCAAAAATAGTTCATGAAAATTTTTCAAAAATAACTTTTTTTATAAATCGTGAGAATTACTACAACCATCATGTGCTTGCCGAACACGCACTTGGCCATTTTTATTATATAAACCTACACACATGTTATTACTTATAATTTAAAATAACATATAACAATATTACATTTATAACTAATACTTAAACCTACCAAGTAAATAATAATATTAAGAGTAATTTAAAACATAATCTCTGTATATTTATTATTACCTATGGGGCAACATTGTACTAAAATCAAACTTAGTTTTATTAAAACGGTTATTCTATGTGAAATCTTATGTAGTTCACTTGATACAATAATGATCTCTAATTTTGTTTACATAAACAGATGTATAGTTAACGTTCCATAGTTTTAATAGTTTATTTAATTAAGATAAGTACTGCAAAAAATGAAATAGTCATGAACAAGGTACACTATTTATAGTTGTTCTTATATTTTGTTTATACAATGACAATGTTTAGTTTTTGTTATCTTAATATTTTGCATAATATTTCAAGGTTATCATAAATATTAAATGTGATTAATATACAAATATGCATACAGGGTGTTAATTTTCACTGATATTTAATTAAATAATTGGAATTTCAATATTTAAGATATATACCGGGTGGTCTATTTAAATCAGTGGTTACCAACCTTTATTTGACCAGGGACCACTTTGATTTCATTATTATTAGCAGGTACCACAAGGTAAAAAAACTGTATCAATCTAAAAATAAAGTACGAAAGTTGGTCTTCACATTTTTTTTATGTGTTTTTTTTTTGTAGATTTGAATTAAAAAAACCTAAAAAAGGGTCACTGATAAGTTCATTCAAAGTTTGAAATCTTTTACAGGGGTCATATTTTAACTCTTACGGACCACTGGTTGGGAACCACTAATTTAAATTGAGACAAGCGAATATATTGAAAACTAATGTTATGTGATTTTGACAAGAGTCTTTTTTTATTCCTTCAAGATATGAATATGTAAGAAAAAGAAATAGGTTTCTATTTTAAAAAATGACTCCTAAATGACCTTAAAACTTCTACTAATTGGCAAAAATTTTACCTTCATTGATTTCCCTCATCCTAACCACGAAACTTATATATCTAACATTTTCCCTGGAAAACCTTAGTTTTCCATATATTTGCTTGCCTCAATTTAAATAAACCACTCGATATACATATTACATATACAGTCGAAACCGGTTATAACGACATCGTTTAATAACGGTTTTAACGACTCAAATAAATATCCCGACTTAATCCCATATAATTCCCTTTTTACTGGTTTTTACGACTATCAACTTTAAGACCTAATATGACTGGTCGCCCTTGATGTTGTTATAACCGATTTCGACTATATATCCAAATATTTGCTCGTTTGTTAATATGGTGACACAGTAATTTTTTTTTGCTTCACGTTTGCTCCAAATTTAATATCTCCTCTGCCCTGGGTTGACCGTAAACAACATAAGTTCTTACCCTTGTAATCAATAAATTATTACCTAAAAAAGCATGCTTTGAATTGGTTTATGATAACCTATACATGCAGGTTGTAATGCACATTGGTGTAAAAAATCAACGTAATTTTGACTGGTTAATAAAAAATTTACAGTAATAATAATTATACAAGGCGTTCGTATATGTAGGATAATCATTTTTTATTTTGTTAATATTTCTTTAGGCCAGTGTTTTCAATGTGCGATCTGCAGTCCACTAGTGGGACACATGGTGTTTTCTTGATGGGCTGCAAGAGATCTAGTGGTAAAATATTACTTATATTTATACATTCCACTTTTTATAAAGCATGGAAATGAGAAATAATAGGTTCACTGATTTAATATAAAAATATATAAAACTTGATGTTTTAGAATAGCCTGAATAATTTTGTATAGGAAATATTTACCACAAAAGATAATATATTCAAGAGTCGAGAGTCAAAAGGATGGTGCGCGCATGGCGTGCTGAATACAGAAACTGTAACATGCGATCGAATATTTTGTCATGGTTAATAATATAATTTCGTAATAAATAAAACAGGTAAAGAAGTATTACGACACCTCACGATTTGAAGATCGTTTCAATTAAAAATAAACACTTGGAAACAAAGAGAATTAATAATTAATTGTGTTTTACAGATTTCGTATTTCCTTTTCTTCTTTACTTTCATTTTTAAAATTATGATAGAGGTATACATATTTTAAAAACACACAAAAATAATATTGAATATAATAATAATAATAATGTTTTATTTGTTTTGTTATACTGATATTACAGTGTAAAACAAGTCAATACATGCAATTATTTGTTTAAAGTATAAATTATTTTATAAAACAACTAATGTATGTAATAGCATTTTAAATATTGTACCGAAAAAAGGAACATTTATGTATATCTGTCTGTTAGTCGTTTAAAAAGATTAAATTCTTAAGAATTATATTTATTTAAGGCTTGTATTTAAATTCACTTTTTTTTAAATAATAATCACTTTTTATTTAATCGTTTTCATTTATAACATATAGGTATATAAACTGATGTTCGAGGTGTAAAAGTGCATACTGTAAAATTTTAAGTGTAAAGTATTAAAATTTATGTTCGATGTACAAAGTGAATATGATCTAAATACTGTACCTATGTATAGTGCAATTAAATATAATCCTTTATTTACTTTATAGAGATCATAACGATTTTTAATAGATGCAATAGTGGTGCAGCAGTTATTTATGAAATGTTTTATTTCTACTAATTATTTTTCCTTTGTAAGCATTAATATAAAACATGATCGCACATCCATATTCGTCTCGACGCGCAACCCTAAAGAAAAATAAAAAAATATATATACACTAGCGAATTTTTTATGAAAGCCAACTGTTATCGTAACAAGCATTATATAACCTACATACTATATAACACACTGTTGTACTTACATATAAACAACCAATTCACCATTTACAAAAAAAAAAAAAAAAACATTCTACACACGTTGGTTTTGCATTATTGGACAACAACCGATGTGTTGAACTGTACTTACATCAGATACAATACAGTTAGGTATCTGTAACAATAGACAATCGCAAATGTTTTGTAAATCAATTCAACGTCGGAATCGGCGTGTACGTTAAATTCTAAATAACACTCATATCGTTGTTTCTATTGTTTACTTAAACAATATCGATTTGAAATTGATAGGTCAGTTTTCATGTAAAAGAATTTTAAAATTGAATTCATGAACATCGATGGATATTGAATTTTTTTATCAAAACTGAAATTTAGAACCAACTTATGGAAATTATGAGTTGGCATTAACATTTGTGGTAAAACTGTTGTAAAAATGTCTGTGACTAACAAACCGGATATGCTTTTAAAACATTTAAAATTTAGATACATGCAGTTTGGTTTGAAATACAACGTTGTCAATTTGATGTAACATAAAATATGTATGAATTATGAATTAAGTGATCTGATATTCTGAAGATAAAACAATTTTTAAAAAGACTGACACACAAAAAAGACAGTTGATTGTTAAATAGTCTTGATAGGTATTGTTGACAATAAATAAATAATGTTTGTGTGTCAAATAAAATAACGTCTGCAAGAGCAATTTTTGAAATTACATATAACTGATGAAAACATATTGAAGATAGCTTCATCATTCCTGATTCTCGCGTTATTAAAACTTATTTAAGTTTTTATATACAGTAGAAAACCGGTTATAACGACATCTAAGGGACCGGTCTTATTGGTCGTAAAAAGCGGATAGTCGTATTAATCGGTAAAAAATCAATTATATGGGATTCAGTGAAAACCGATACGTCGTATTAACCGATGTCGTTATAACCGGTTTCTACTGTGTTAATAAGTATAAAGAAATACTTTTTCTTAAAGATATTTTGATTTCTTTATCTATGTAATACTGAAACAAAACAAATGGGAGGAAACTTAAATAAAATCGACTATTAAAATGTCAGGTTTCTAATAATGTAATCGTTGCATTTGCAGTTAGTACATATCATACTGAGAATGTTTAAAGAGTAAAAATAAGAAACTATGTAGTGTAACACGCCTTTAAGTCGAACGAAGGTATATAATTATCCAGTTTGCAAGAATCTTGATTGAGAGCGTTCGTAAAAAATATTTCCCATTGTGTGTTAAATTTTTATAAGAAACGATCATATATCAAGTTGCCTACGCAGTCGACAGTGGTGCAACAGCAACAACATGTATGGGGATCCTTTAAAAAGTATTGATGTATCTATGTAGGTCTGGATACAACCGATGGGCCGATCAAAATATAAAATACTAGCGGAATCCCGCGGCTTCGCTCGCGTAAACTTCGAAACTAATTAGAACCCTCTATAAGTAATAGGGGATGACATATTACATTTTTTTTATATTGATTTTTATTCATTACTTATAAAAAAACGAAAATAAAAATTTTTAAGCATATTTTACACAATATATTAAAGGTTACCATTGCGAATTTTGTTGCATTTTTTTTTTTTCAAAATACTGATTTTAAGGTATCAAAATTCTCTACAAAATGATTATTTTAAAATTAAATTTTCTACATAAATGCACTCCGTGACGTGTTAAGATACGCATTTTTTATTACATAAAAACGTTAAAATGGAAAAAATGTTGAGGAACGAAATGCACCATCATAAAGTAGAGTAAATTTCCATCATTCCAGAAAAAAAGATTTCAAATTGGTAAATTTTTGACCAATTTACAAACTTGAAAACAGGCTATTTTTTAGGTATCCCCTTTAATGTGCAGAGGGTACGTGTATAGGTATACGTAAAATAAATCAAATTTCAAGAAATTGTTTTTAATAAAAATAATATCTTCAATAACAAATCACATAATAAATTAATATCACCATTGTTAAAAACCATTAATATATTCAACGATTGAACAAATTGCATGAAGTGTGGTGCCTATACACTTCTGATTGATTAAAGTACTAAAAATAAATCACGTGATAAAACAGAATTATTTGTTGACAATAGAACTTTTTTGAAAATTCTGCATGTTTTTTTTTTTAAATTTACCTAAATAGATAATTGTTTAAAATTTTTGCGGAAAATTTCTTGACGTGGTGTGGGTTTTGCATTTTACAGAAAATTCCCTGTCTAGCAAAATTTCCTGACTTTCCCGGTTTTCCAGAAACTGGCCACTCAATGTATTTTTATATATTTAAAATCCTAAACATGCTGAAATAGGAAACCCTGATTTTTGGGCGAGATAGAGGGGCTTCGCGCATGCAAAAACTAATAAGCAAGTAGGTATTGTATAGTTAGTCATTAATGTCATTATCGTTTGATTTTTTTCAAAATAAATATCGTATGTATTTCGGTAATAAATATCGTATGTTTTTCGGTAATAAATACCGGTTATTGTTTGGTGATATGGGGCCCCTATCAATCGCGGGGCTCTGGGCACGTGCCCAGAGTGCCCAGTGGGAAAGAGGGGCCTGCCCCCCCCTAGCACCTTAGGGTTAAATATTGGGAAATGCTGAAATAATCGTTTCACTATTTATATTTTAGAGTATGTTCGATAAGTTTCAATTAAATGCGAACAAAAAAATATATTTTTTATATAAACTTTGACACCCTGTTTTAACCCCGTATGGGTTGAATTTCGAAAAATCCTTTCTTAGTGGGTGCTTACATCATAAAAGGAAGGCACCTACGAAATTTCACGTTTCTAGGTCCAGAGGTTTGGGCTGTACGTTGATATATGAGTGAGTGGTTAAGGACAAACTCTTTTATAGATATAGATATTATTTGCTTGGCATATAATAATAGATACCGTCTCCGTTTTTTTTATCCATAATCAGTGTTGAATCTAGAGTAGATCAGGACGTGCGCCGTTTATTTTTCAGATCAGGGCCGCATGACCCGACTTGAGTGTACGAGGCTTCTAAATCTTAGTTCATGGACATGCGTGATTAAATATTTTAATATATCCAATTAAAATCATTTTTTACACCTATACATAGTATGTTGTGATTTTCCTTCTTATTTTCTTATCTTAATAAGTTGATATTTTTATGTCCTATTGAAGTTTGATGCATGAAATATTATCCTAAAATTTTGTTTTTATAGTGCAAATTGTCAAAAGTGAGTGTGTGAAATACCTGCATGCAAATTATTAAATGTCAAAGTAATATTTATACAGTTGTAAAATAATTCTACATATCCTTATATTTTTTAATGATTTATCAGAATTTTTTTGTATTATTTATGATCAAACTAATTGTAAGTATAGGACGAAATTGAAAACTATTGGTATAATGTTAGATAAAACTACAAATTATAAAAAAATGTATTTTTGAGTTTGTTCTAAAATTAAACCTTACGATAGTTAAATTCTACATCTTATACATGCATGTATTTTGTCTACAACTACATTTAACCTGCCAACTTTGTAGATATCAACAAACAAACTTTTTATTAAATCTTGTTTATTACTTATTTATTACAGTTATTAATTATAGAATTATTTATCAAATAGGTACTTTTATAAAGATTGCAATCGACTTTCTTGTTTCATAGCCATTAGTTAACATCACATGTCTTATAATCGCTTCGCGTTTAAAAACAAGATGTGCGTCAATTTATCATTCTTTTATTTCTAACAAAACAAATTTACTAAATAAATGCCGTTGCAAATTCTAACGGTTGATAAAACAAATTCAACATAAATATACCTACACACAAATAGTTATATTGACTTTATTATTTTAAGATAATTATTTGTTCATGCAAAGACTTTTAATTGTTTAATTAAAATGAGCTTATCAATTATGATAAGCATGGCTCCACAAAGAGGGGCGAGCTGATAGGGCTTTAGCCTGGGGACCCGGTGTCACAAGAAAATTATCAGCACTCACCACATTTGACACTAAAGTGCTTATTAATTTTAGATCGTAAATCAAATTTGCGCAAATTTTTATAGGTGATAATATAACTATGCAGGGTGTCCCATTTTAATCTATTACCCCCTAATTTTTTTATCCATCAATTAAGTCAAAAAATGTTTCAAGTAAAAGTTGTTTGGTTTTGAGAAGGAAACAAAATGGCGTCGTTAATTTTTGATTTTTTAGATTCTTTAAGATCAAATAGAGCAAACAATTTTTTTAATGGAAACCTATATTTTTTATTACGTTATGTTATTGTTTAAATAAAATAAGCAGCTTTTGTTTTAAATAATTGTTTGTATTACTTAATTTTTCTTTAATATTAGACAAAATAATTTTAGATTTTCACTATTTTTTTACTCGAAAACCATTAACTAAGATGCCACAATAAAAAATATAGGTTTCCATTTGAAAAAAAATGTTGGCCCTGTTTGACCATGAAGACCAAAAATTTTGGTTCCCCCTCAAAACCAAAAATCTTTTATTTGAAACATTTTTTGATTTAATTGATAGATAAAAAATAGGGAGGTGATAGGTTAAAATGGGACACCCTGTAGACATGTTACTTTATAAAAAAAAATTAATATCGGAACATACATATATCTACAAAAACTGCTTGTTGTTCTTTCACTCATTAAAATAGTCACATTCTAAAATTTAAAATAAGATTCCCATTAAAAATTCTATTAAATACATTCAACTACATATGTTTCAAATTCGAATGTATTTTATATTAAAGAGAACATTTAAAAAGACTCGAAGCCAACAATAATTTTTCCCTATAATTATATATTGAATACCAAGGTCGCACGCAAGACCAGGTATTGACCACACAAGCTATTTCAAATAAAATGCATCCTACAGAGATGCGATTTATGTAACGGTACAGCCAACATTGTAGTAATAAACACAACGCTTCTTCTTCGTCTGGAAATAACTATGATCTAAACGCGATATTCGGCCACCGATGATGGCATTCGAGTTCTGTAATCGCAATGCAGATACAGTAAGTCTGCGCATGTGTGTGTGTATGTGTGTGAAATGCCACCGAAATACCTGAAGACTATTTTGACGACCGTTATTTCCCGGACTCCTCCCTACACGCTTGCCTTCCAGCAGATCCGGCTTAATGATTTCGTGACTTTTTTTTTCAAAACTGGATTTGAATGATATTCAAAATTATAATACATTCTGTACTTTTAAACCAATAAATGATAGAAGTTTTACATTTGATAAAATGTGCTTTGTTGATCGAATAGGTTTACTACAATAGCGGTCCTCAATAGGTTAGATTTGGCCTGTAATTATTTTTGATGAAATCTCAATGTTAATGCATTTTTTTGGACTTTTTTTTTGAAAACTGGATTTGAATGATATTCAAAATTATAATACATTCTGTATTTTTGAACCAATAAATGCTAGAAGTTTTACATTTGGTAATGACTTGCTTTATTGATTGAATAGTTATTACAATAGCGGTCCTCAATAGGTTAGATTTGGCATGTGATTATTTTTGATGAAATCTCAATGTTAATGCATTTTTTTGAGTACCAACTGATGCTCAGATAAGGTACTGGTACCAGTCTTGGACAACCACCATGCAGTGTTGAACATTTTTGACTTAAATGTGTTGATATTTGATTACTGTCATTACTGGATATTAATCTATACACATTTAACTGTCTTACGGCGTGATTGAATGATAATAATTGATCATTTTGTTTATCATCGCGGTCCGGCACACTATCAAGAAAAGTGTATTTTTTATGTAATACTTTACATTGTTTTAAATTTTATGACTCTTTATTCTATAACGTTTATTTATAACGTGTAGTAATGCGTACTTATCATTTTATAATTATTAGCAAGTATTCATCAATACGTTTTCATTACTGGTTTTAATTTGTCCATTTCACTGAAGAAAAAATATACACAAAATAAAATTTTAAAATATAACTATATTTGCGAATTTTGTTAATTAAATTGATTTAACGCGTTCAAGACTGGAGCCAGTATCTTATATATAAGAATCGATTTCCATCTCTATGTTAATGCTATTGTTAAACTCCAGAATTATGTATTTAAAATTATCTTCTTCAAAATATTTTTTATTTTTACGTTAATTTGTGGAAAATTATGCTTTATAGTTGTTACAAATTTTCTATAGAATACTTTATATTTCAATAATAAGAAGCATTATTAGTGTATTCAAAACAAAACAAAAAATTAACTCGTTTAATTACGCAATAATTAACACGGAAATATGAGCATAACTGAAATATAATTTTATTTGAAATAATTAAACGTTATTGTTATTTAGGTTTCTTAATACATATTGAAAACTTTTACAAATAAATTTCAATTATTTACACTATTCAATCAGAAAATGACCTTTAATTGTGATTTTTAATAATAATAACAATAATTATCATTGCATGCATGTTTATAACATAAAACTTTCGAGAGATATTTCCGCATAACATACGTAGACGGAACTATGTAGCGCAAAGTATCCAAATTCCTAATATAGACTATAAGTTGCAGATTTAACATTCTAGTAGGCCTTGACTTTGACTCACCGTTTCTTAAGGTGCATTTGCATTTATTGTGCTTCTACTTGACTGAATTGAACTCAAACATCTTGACAACGAAACATAATGTGTTTTTGTTTCGTATCCGGAAAGTTGTTCGAATGGAAATTTGATCGAATAATATCTAACCAAATAAAAACTTGTTTTGATTAAAATGAATTTATTTTAATTAAGATCAGCTTCATATTAAGGAAAATTATTAAACAATATTATTTGATGCAAAAATGAAATTTATTTGAAATTGTATCACCTTTAAGATTTTAAATAACTTGTTTTATACTAAAACTATAACAATACGTGAAGGGAAATCTATCAATTTCTCGAAGAAACATACTCCAGCATTTGTTCTAGTGCCACCCTATACAGAATGATCCATTTTAAGTGCACACTTCGAATAACTTTTTATGGTGAAATGTTTTCAAAAATGGGGACATATACGTACTCGGGTGAATTTTTTTTAGGTGGCGTTTTGAAGGTCAACATTATTTTTTTAAATAGGAACCTACAGTTCTTATTTAGTTATCTTATTCTACGAGTATGCAAAAAAGATGAATTTTTCATTTAAAACTTTTTTGAACAACCTAAACTTTCCGAGAATTCTAACTAAATAATTCGAGATTTTGATATTTCAAGAATTTTTTACTCGAAAAACAAAATTTAGAGAAAAAGATACAAAAAATGTTTATTTTAATATAATAAGACTTGGAGAATTATTTTAAAAAGTATAGATACTTTTTCAATTTGTTTTATTTAAGCAACAAAAAAATGCTTAAAAATTCTAGAATAATTCCATGTTTTATTAGAGCAGAATAAAATTTTTTTGTATCTAAATAAAATAGTCGTGTTTTTCACGTAGAATAAAATGATTAAATAATAACTATAGGTTCATATTTAAAGAATATTGATGACCTTCATATGGCCTTGAAAACACCACCTATAAAAAATTATTCCGAGTACGTCTATGTCCCCTTCTAAACCGTGCAACTTTTATCCAAAAAGATTTTTAATAACGTTTCATCATAAAAAGTTATCAGATGTGTGCCCTTAAAATGGGTCATCCTGTATATACGACTGGACTATTACAATCATCAAGAAACATACTTCATATTTTGATCTATAATAATAGACAATCTTTTAAAAGCTAGATTTTCAATGGGAATAAAATTCATATCGTCTCGGTGTCGTCTCATTAAAATTTTAGCTGGGTTTTTCACACCGTAAAACCCAAATTTTATTTTTGTCTCCATATAACATACAAAACGTGTTTTACTTTATACTGAGCGGTTCTAATTTTAGCATTAGAATACTTGATTAGTGAAATACGAGAAACAAAAAAGGTTTCACATTCATTAATTTGTCAATAAATTGAAAAACATGTTTACATCTCCTATATAACCGCGTATGTAATAATATATACAAAAATGTCAATCTCATTACTTAATTGTCGACGAGCAACACAAATTAACAATACACTTGACCAATTGTAAGCATGTTTATTGATTTAAAAAAATAGCTAAATAAATAAGGCTTGTATTTAAATGCACTTTTTTTAATATAACAAATACTTTTTTTATTTAATCGTTTCCACTTATAACAAATATACTGCACGAAAAATTAATTATTCAAAATATGTTGAACCCAATTATATTACTTTAATTAAATATATAGTTTCTACTAAAATAAATACTCTGCACTAAAAATAATAATACTTTGCACTTGACCTAAATTTGGACCTGTCAGAATTAAAATACATAGTAAAAATTAAAAACTATAACCAACCTATAATTTCGCCCCAATAGATTTGATATTTTTAACGTGGTTTTCTATATTTTAAAACGATTAAATATTCGCTATAAAATTTTAAGTGCAACGTATTAAAATGTATGTTTGACGTAACAAAGTGCATACTATCTAATATATAGTGCAATTAAATATATCCCAATAAATAATTGTGATTATTAAATTTTAATATTTCAAAGAAATGTGTTTTTTACATTTATAATTTCGTCTGTATTTATTACACTTCCGTCATTTATTATTCACTATATACAAATTTCACCCGCATTCAGTAATTTCACTAGCGTGAAATTAACTTCGATGCGGATTTATTAATAACCATAAAAACAATAATATAATTAATTTTAATTTTATGTTCACATTTAAATTTGTTTAACTATTCGTCAGTGATAAACACATAAATATTTTAATTTTGGAATTTAGAATTTGTTTGCATGTGTATTATCATTAAAATCCCGGGAAAAAATTGTAGATCTGCAGAGATCTACTCAGATCTCGATAGATCTGAATTTTAAGACAACATCATATTTTCCACTGGTGTTTGATCTATGAAGATCTACAACGGTCTACAAAGATCTAAAACGATCTAGAAGATCTATGAAGATGATTGTAACGTTGAAAATTCATAAATTTTCAACTTTTTAATCTCTATCACGATCTACAACGATCTTTAGAGATCCTTTTAAATCTTTTTAGATCTTTGCAAGTCTCCACAGATCAAAAACCATCCTCCAGTGAAAAATATGATGTCTCAAAATGCAGATCTGTCGAGATCTACTCAGATCTTGACAGATCTACAATTTTTTCCCAAGATGAGTAAAACCCATCTTGTTAATTTTTTTTGTTGCAAAATTAGTATTTTTTGTTACAAAATTAGTTTTTTTTTTCAAAACATATCCAATATTACCTTTGCTAGTAGACTGTGGCATAATTCATCTCGATATTGTTTATACTAATACAGAGGTCGGTAACATTTTTTTAGTGAAGAGCCATTTTTCAAATTACGGAACTATTAAAAAAATTGAAAATGATTTCAATGTATTTAAAGAGACGCAGGTTGCTGACCACTGAAGTAGGATGAAAATATAATAGGTAAATATAAGGATTTATATATTTAGATTTGTTCTTCATAAACTCATTACAAATGTTAAATGTACAGAACTGTCAAAATCAGTAGGTATTGAAAAAAATATATAGGTCACTGATTGTTGCATGTGTTAAAAACTTAATATGTTACATAGTTCAAATGTCGGACAGTTGTAATTTGTAATCATCTTTTGTGAACTTGATATTATTAAATCTCCAAGTTTCTAGTGTAAAACTGACTTTGATTTAGATCAAGTGCACGTTGAACACTTTATATATTATGAAACAATAGACTGTCTACTCCGCATTGTTTGAGTTCAATTTGTATGGAATTTTAAGTACACATAAAATATATTTTATGATTTTCTGTTTCCTTTACAAAATTATGTGCCTGAAAGATTTTGTTCATGTTAATTTGTAATTTTATCTATAGATATATTTTATATTGATTACCCATAGAATTATATATTATTTGTA
Organism: Sialis lutaria; assembly: GCA_949319165.1. Lineage (NCBI taxonomy): Eukaryota > Metazoa > Arthropoda > Insecta > Megaloptera > Sialidae > Sialis > Sialis lutaria. The sequence goes on along the minus strand of OX439231.1, from coordinate 19,857,343 downwards.
ATTGTATGCACGAATAATTTCTTAATTATATTATTTACTTTCTAATATAAAATTTCATATTGTATATGACTTCAAAATAGATCTATACTAATTTTTACTTATGTTTGGTATTAATTATCATAATAGTTTCTACTTTTAGTCTTAAAGATATAAATATAAAAAAAAATATTTATCATAAAATTGTTTTCATTTATATCGGTACATGTAAATATTTCGTATTACTAAAAAAATCTTTCTCACTTTTAATTAAAACATGAAGGTTACTCATATGTTTTTTGTGTTTAAAATTATATCGCGTCATGATGTTACATTAACTGCTCTTATTTGCAATAAAATGTATTTTTACTTGAGCGTACAAACAAGTATTTTTAGATATCTTTTTATACATTGCCTACAAACACTATAGTTTTATCTTTGCTATTAATAAAACAACAATTTAATCCGCCAAGGATGTTAAGACTCATTCTCTAACACAATTGGCTTCAGGAATTATTCAAACTAAACGTTATTTTTACAAAATAATGAATAATCTGATTGTTGACTTGATTTTAATACAAAAAAATTCAAATGACAAAGTATTTTAAATATGAATTATTAACCTTTTAAGGACGGGGATTTTTACGTTGAAATCGACCTTTTTTTATTTACAAAACTTGTACATTTCCGTAACGGAAAGCCCACTGTAAAAAATTCAAGACAGGGTTCCCCTACGTAATTTGATGCGCTGAATATGAAAAAAAATATTTTTAAAAAAATCTTGGAGGCAAACTTGACCTTGCTGTTTTGGCCTCAAAATTGGTAATCCCACATTTTATAATACATTGAGTATGGAAAAAATATCCATATGGGTCACAAATGTAACCCTCAAGAATATTTGAAGGATACCAATTATTATAGAAAAAGTATTATAAAGTACATATGTTACGAAGCGACTGCTACAAATATGTACATTATTTTCAAGCTCTTTTACTTCTTTTTTGCTAGTCTATTTCTCAAATAGTGACTTTTTCAAGACCTGAAAAGTAGCTAGTAGTTCCATCCATCGAATTCTGTTAAAAAAGTACTCCAGCTTTCGCTCTTATTGTTAGCGTAACCCAGGATCAACAACGTGGATTTGGCGAAAATATATTCGCTTTGGAGTGTTTGATTTTCGTGAGTCCCCTTGCCTCTTACGTTGGGGTGCTTTATTTTCGTGAGTCTCCGTGCCACTCACATCGAAATACCTGCCATTATAGTAATAGTAAATCCTCCACAAGAAACCTGTTGGTAGGAACTAACGATAATTTCAATTTTCGGCCTTACATACCGACATCTCGTTTGCGAGACATAATACTGTTTTTTTCGTGTTCAGTGCATCATAAAAATATGTATGCTAACTGTCGGGATGAAATAGCAAATCCTTTTTACTATTTTTTTCGTATTCAGTGCATCAAATTACGTAGAGAAACATCAAATATTTTGTGTCCTATGGGTGGTTGATATTTCGATCACTCCCTTAAAAGGTTAAATACCTACTTGTCGTGTTAAATAATTAATTTTTCGTACAGTATATATTTGTTATAAGTGAAAACGATTAAATAAAAAGTGTTTATTATCTACGAAAAAGTGCATTTAAATACAAGCCATAATTAAATAGTATATAGTAAGCTATAAAAATATTAAATATTCTGTCGTATAAAGTTTATATATTCATATATGCACATAAACACACATATGACGACATTTACAATAGCATCATCGCACACCTTATGTCATATTCATGCACCTAAAATTGTATCTGATGATGTAACATGTGTATCACACGTAATGTAATTTATAATACACAGCGCCTCCTCATTCAAGCCCAACAATCAAAATTCAGTTCCCACGGACGTTGTGAAGATTGACCTTGCAACGTATGTAAAATACGAACCCAAGCTTATCTACAGGGTGTCCAATAACTATGCGATTAATGGCGCCTTCTCGAATTTTGCTGATTTTAATGTTTTAAAACTGACAATGAGTAATTAACTGTCAATTGTGCGTAGAAACAAACATGGAGCACATAAAAATAATATATACACAGAAAAAGTTGACAAACCTTTTTCATATTATTATAAAAAATTGATGATTAATATAAAAAATATATTATATTATTATTTCTCGATAAAGAAAATTTCTCGGACGAAAACAATATGTTACATTCTTTGTTTGAAATAATATTTTCTCTTGCTCTAAATATACGTGTATATGTGTATATAGTTGATAGCACGCCACTGATTTTATATTATAATTTTTACTAACTTATAAAAGTTATTAACTAAACAAGAAAAAATAATTGTTATATGGTATAAAATTATTACAAAAAACGATTCGTTTTTGAAAAATACCATTTAACAATGTTTTTTTTGTATAGTTAATATCTTTTGTTTAAATTTTTTTAGAGGTAGAGCAATTTCAGATACATGAGGAGCAATTAAGGAGCAATTTTTTGACCTATACAAAACATTGCCATATTGCATACTTATTAATGCAGTTTTACAACAATTAAATTGAAAAATTTAAATTTAAATTTTGACTTAAAAATATTGATAATTTTGAAAAACTTAGTAGAGAGCATTTTGGAGCAATTGATTGACCATAAGAATTATTACAAAAAACGATTAGTTTTTCAAAAATACCATATAACAATTATTTTTTTTGTTTAGTTAATAACTTTTGTTTAAATTTTTTTAGAGTCGGAGCAATTTCAAATACATGAGGAGCAATTAAGGAGCAATTTTTAGAGCTAAAATTTTTTGTTGTTTTTCATAAGTCCGCGCTAACTTTCTGACGGAAGGGAACAGTGCGAATATAGAAATTCACAAAAATCACATTATAAATATAAAAATCTATTGGGACGAAAGGAGGTTGGTTCATTTTTACGTTAGGTTAAAATATAGAAAATCACATTACAAATATCAAATCTATTTGAGCCAAAGGAAAGAGGTTTGGTAAAAATATAGAAAATCACAAATAATCACAATAAATACATCAAAAATATTTAATTTTTAAATCTGACAGGTCCAAATTTAGGTCAAGTGCAATTTTTTTTAGTGCAGAGTATTTATTTTTAGTGGAAATTATTTATTTAAAATGATATAATTTGTTTTAAGTTCAATATATTTTTTAATGTTGAATAATTAATTTTTCGTGCAGTATATTTGTTATAAGTGAAAACGATCAAATAATTTTTTTATTGTTAATAAAAGAAGTATATTAAAATACACGTCTATAAAAATAATTTTCTAAACACCAATGTTCTATAACATAATATCTAGTTCGGTAGCACGCCACTGGGTTTGCGGATTATATAATACCTGCCTAGCCGGGTGTTCATTGGAAGGGGTTTCTTACAGACAACACGGTGGCAATTATACCACAGGTTCACCGGCATTTGTTACACTTGTGTTGGAAAACAAACTATATCGATACTTCTTAGTAGGTACATCATATACGTAATAAATACGAGTATATTCCATAAGTTTGCTTTTTTTTTTATTTTTACAGTGCATAGTGCGGTTGATAACAATATAATATTAAAGTGGTTGTAGCTGTTTTTGTTTATTGTGAAAAAGTTGGTTTATAATCTGATATACATACATATACGATGCACTTTAAGAATGAATATAAAAACAGAGATAATGAATTGATTTAGTAATTACCTAATAGTATTATCTTCATTTGTTTCTTATTAATGTTTTCAATTTTTATTTTTTTTTGTTATCAAATTGCGGTTCATCATTTCTAGATAAAATTACGGTTAAACTAAAGAATATGCGGACACTACGTCACAATTGTCAAAAATCACGTTAATATTTTAGAATAGAGTATAATGTGCTGTATCTATCTCTATAGTAACATGTATTTTACTTTATTTGACATTTTTTTAAAACAGTTCGTTGCGGCAAAAATTGAATCCCCGTTTTTAACCTAACAGAGAAACTAACCTCCTTATTTTGGAATGGGACAACTTATGTCATAAAAGGGGGGCAAAGATCTAATAAAAACGGCGAGTTTCCCCTGCGTTGAGTCGGCCGCGACGAGATGTCCTAAACCGCTCTATTTCGCCCCAATAGATTGCCCTTACCAAACACAGTTTACTTGTATATTATCAATTCTATTCTGAATAACTATATAAAATATGTACGTGATTTTTGAAAATTATGACGTAGTGTCCGCATATTCTTCAGTTTAACTAAAATTGCAATATTTAATCTAAAAGTTATTGCAAGCTTCGTATTTCATTTTATCAAACTCTGTAGATTTCGTGTAATTTAATTTGTGTTTTTTTGTATATATTTTCGAATGACTAATATCAATAAAATAATATAAAATTAATAGATTTCGAGAGAGAATAAACTAAATAGACTATTATAACATAGGTATATGTATTGTGTAAATTTCAAGGTTCAATTCTTTACATAATCTAACTGTTTTACTTAACTAAGATCGTTATTCAATTACATTAATATTATCTGTTCGTGTTTGTAAGTGGACGTGTATTTAATAAAACTATAAATATAGTGCATAATGAATCGTAGATATATAATACAATAAAAACTTCATGAATTATTATTTATTATGTATATATGTGCAAAAGTTTAAAGTGACAACATCTCTGATGACTTCGTTTATAGAATTCATTCTACAGAGCAGAAATTTTGACTATTGTCTTGAGGGTGCGTATTATAAAACTTATGTTGATATAGTTTTGAAATATTTTGGTCTCCCTAACTTTGTGTATACTACCCCGAAGACCTGAATGAAAGTCGATGCGCCACCCCTTTCAAATAGGTCTCCGGAGTAGTTTGCACAAGATGCGGTTAGGGAAACCGATGGATTGTTTTTTATACTGTATGTTTTATTACAAATTCGCTAGTTATTTTGAGGATGTTCGATAATAGGTCATAGTCCAATAAAACAGTCTGCTGTGAAGATTTTGACAGCAGCCATTTTATATAAATTTCATGTAGATGACGTCTTACATAGACAAAAAATTTATGTGTTGCGCTTCAAATAATTGATCGATAATTAAATCAAAGAAAAAAAACTATTATGTAAACAGTATTTATTAATATTCCGCTTGTCACAAATTTCTTATTAAAAAAATTCGTGGTTATGAGTCACAGTATAGAACAACTGATCTTGTATTATTAGATCATGATAACGGGTGATAAACTGCCACGGGCTCTTGCTCTTTTATGTGCATCTGGATGTAAACTTTACTGCATATTATTAGTTCATGCAATTTTAAAGCAATATTTGAATTATATTTGACGAAACAAATGATTTTGTAGATGATAAAAAAATTAACTCATGATGTGATGTAAAGTTTGCATAAATATAAAGCAAATTTATTTACTCAAACAAATTTAATTCATGTTGCTATTATAATATACAAAAATACATGTTTGTTGGAATCCTTATCAATTTGAGATAAAATATAAAGTACATTTAATACATAGTAATAGATACATATCATCTTTCTTCTTACTGACATCGTTTTTTGTACCATCCATACGTCATAAACTTGATTTTTTAAACGTGTATTAACCCATTAACGCCGAAAAGAAAACAAAAACATTTTTTTAATAAAATTAAGTATACATATTCAATATATTTAACTAAATATACAACAAATTTTTTGTTTAAAAATAACAGTGTGTACTCAAGCGAGTAAATTGGGTAGATATGAAGTCTATTTTGTGTGATACCACTTTTCTGATATCATTTTTATTTAGATTTTCATTTAAAAGTCATGTTATATGTATATTTATTTAAGTCATGTCATATGATTTGTACAAAATTCGAAATCACATGCTCTAGTTTGATAAAATATATTAGCATACCACATACCTCTTAACATATAAAAGTATTCAGAACAATTAAAACACATTTAAACACTTATGAAACTAATAACGTTAACGGATTTTATGTGTTGCACTTCTACCAACTGATTTTTAAAGGAAATATTGTGAATAATTAATATTTATAGACAGCAGCACAAATTATAAAATGAGGTTTACACAAATGTGTACGGCGGGCGTTAATGGGTTAATATTTTAAAAGTTTATCTACATAACATTTTCACCTAATAAATATTCAAACCTCGCTACTGACATTGATGTACTACTTTAATAAACTGAAGACGCACAGCATCACGTACATACATACAATGCATTTATTCCCATTACATACATGATAATTGTTTTATTGCAGAACGATGACATTTTCATCAGAACCAGTAAAATTACAGTTTATATATTGTTGTTGAGATAAATAAATCGTGCATTACGTGAGGCCCGTGTAATGTTATTAGTTGTGTGCGAGCAGAAGGGGGTGGGGAACTATGTGACACGAATAGTAATAAAGAAAACAGTGTATTTTGTTGTTTTCGCTAAAAGTTCAACAGTCTCACCAAAAATCCGAATTTAGTATTCAGTCGGCGGTTTTTGATAATGTGGTAAAAATAAAATTTAGTTGTTGAAATCGAATGATAAGATTGTGGTATTACCGTTTTTGTTTACTATTTATATATTTTATGTAGGTGCAAATGAATGATAAATGAGGAGCTGGGGAACAAAACTGGATAAATCCATGTTCGCAAATTTTACTTCGTAGACTTTTTTTAACTTTTGAGTATGGTTAAAGGTATAGGTACAGTGGAGGTTCTTTAATACCCAAATTTTGAACTTACGTCTTTGCATAAAAAAATAGATATCTGATTCTAAGTGGATTTATCAAGTTTTGTTCCACAGCTCCTCAAATAAAAACTGGAATTGTACAATCGAGTCACAAACATGGAATGTTTCTGGCTTTCCAAGTAGAAGTCATGTCTCAGTAAGATTAAGTTTAGATATGTCACGCCAGTGCCGTGGATAAATTACTGGCAAAGTCTTACTTATTAACATAAGGCGCTAGCTTGTAATTTAGGAAACTGCGTGGAGTTCTGGGGGGATCAATTTTTTCTGTACCTTGGACTTCACTACGTCAAACAAAAGTCTCGTCTCGTGAAAATATAGGCTGTCTCATCCCTTCAAATTTTTAACCGTTCTCGTCTCGGTATCGTCCCTCGTCCCGTACATCGAGACCAATTTTTGTCTCTAACTTTGCGAATTTTTATTTTTTACATACAAAAAATCAACTTTATACACTACTGGAAAAAATTAAAGGAACACAAAAATTTCCTAAATTTTTTAGTGATTTTTGAAAGGTTGTAACTCAGTCAAAAATAATCGTATGAAGATTTAAAAAAGATGATTTTGAAGCTTTAAGTTTCTAGTTTTGAGATCTTTGGGCAAATTTTTTTGCGGGTTACCGTTATCACGCAATCATAAGAAATAACGCGAGACAAAAATTAAAAAAAAAAAAAAATTTGTTTGTTTGGGTCCATTTTTTGGAGAAATGTTTTCTCGGTTAAACCAATGCATTAATCAGTTAGCTAGTTTATTTAGCTTTAATTTGCTCTTTTAAAATTCACTCTACGTCGATTTATCGCTAAGATATCTGACTTTAAATGAAAAAGGATCCTTTTGTCTTTGATCATCAATATTTCAGCAAATAATGATCGCACAGTAAATCTAAGGACGGTTTTGAAAACATGAATAAATTATCTACAAGGATATACCATGATTTTTAAAGAAATTTTTTTTTTGTATCATCCACATTAATTTAAAAAACACTGAAAAAAACGACTATTTACGGTTTTTTAGAAAATCTACGGCGTATTTACTAATTTTGATGAAACGACTAATGTTGAGCGTAATTTTTACAGCTGAATATATCCACAATAACCCATTAAATTTATACGTTGATCCATCGAACCGTTTTTATGTTCCAAATGATCAAAGTTTCGAAAAGAATTAAAGGAACACGTTTATTGCTCCTAAAAATTCTGTAATCATTATCAAAATGAAATGAAGAATTTTTTGTTAAAATGTTTAACAATTTTTTTTAAGTTGCTGGACATTTAAAGAAATAATATTTAGTCGTTTCTGAAATGATTTGGCCTTTGTTTTCCATAGTTATACTAATCTGCACTTATTGTATTAAATGCAAAGTTGATATCCCGAACTGAATTACGGCCACGATTTACACACATTCATACGATTGATTTATCGATATTTTCTGCGAAGTTTACTTACATTGTAGAAAACATTTTTTTTGAAAACCAATTTTTTTTCTTATAAATTTTTTTTTATAAAAAGTTATTGGTACCGCGCATAAGCGCAAAATACGACTGATGCGCTAACACCCACCCTATATCCGACATTGCGATAGGTATAACCCTCTTCAAGTTTTAAAAAAAAAATTATTAAGTTTTTTTCAAAACTTCAATTTTTTTTTCATAGTCAGGTGGCATTTATCTGAGCCGGAAGTTGCTCTTGTTGAAGACAGTTACACCTATTCAGTTCGGGGTATCAAATTGTATGTGCAATTAGTACAGATTAGCATAATTATGGAATGCAAAGGTTCAATCGTTTCAGATACGACTAGATATTGTTTCTTTAAATGTGCAGCAACTTAAAAAAATGTAAAATTTTTTTTTCTCTTTTATTTTTTTATTTTCCCAAAAAAAACAATCTGTAGTGTAAAATTGTGGGAACAATCGAAAAAAAATCTTCATTTCATTTTGATAATGATTACAGAATTTTTAGGAGCAATAAACGTGTTCCTTTAATTCTTTTCAAAACTTTGATCACTTGGAACATAAAAACGGTTCGATGGATAAACGTATAAATTTAATGGGTTATTGTGGATATATTCAGCTGTAAAAATTACGCTCAACATTAGTCGCTTCATCAAAATTAGTAAATACGCCGTAGATTTTCTAAAAAACCGTAAATAGTCGTTTTTTTCAGTGTTTTTCAAATTAATGTGGATGATACAAAAGAAATTTTTTCTTTAAAAATCATGGTATATCCTTGTAGATAATTTATTCATGTTTTCAAAACCGTCCTTAGATTTACTGTGCGATCATTATTTGCTGAAATATTGATGATCAAAGACAAAAGGATCCTTTTTCATTTAAAGTCAGATATCTTAGCGATAAATCGACGTAGAGTGAATTTTAAAAGAGCAAATTAAAGCTAAGTAAAATAGCTAACTGATCGATGCATTGGTTTAACCGAGAAAAAATTTCCCCAAAAAATCGACCCAAACAAAAATAATTTTTTTTTTGTTTAATTTTTGTCTCGCGTTATTTCTGATGATTGCGTGATAACGGTAACCCGCAAAAAAAAATTGCCCAAAGATCTCAAAACTAGAAACTTAAAGCTTCAAAATCATCTTTTTTAAATCTTCATACAATTATTTTTCACTGAGTTACAACCTTTCAAAAATCACTAAAAAATTTAGGAAATTTTTGTGTTCCTTTAATTTTTTCCAGTAGTGTATATTGTATCCTAAACTATCTTATAGTCATCAATGTACCTAGAATTATATTCAAATACTTATTATTGATATTCCTTTAAACTAAGACTATCGCCGAGATATAGGTAAATAAAGGTGATTAACAATAACATGACCAATGCACTAGAACTTTGTTTTTACCTAGATATGACATTTAAATACAAGAAAAATCGAAAAAAAACATTGTTGATTTAATTTAAAATTTATATTTCATTAGTTCCATTTTACCACTTCTTGGTATAAGATTATCCTTATTTTGTATTGGACATAATCCTTTTACATGTCCGTTACAGACTATATGGTTAAAATACCTACTTGTTTCAAATTTCCATATTTCAGGTTAGCTTATTGAAAATAAAGTTATTTATTATTTACTTGGGTATTTATGGTCGCTTTAAAAGTTACCTGAAATATTTTACAAAATTATCATACATATTTCCATATTATATATTTCCATCTTGAATTTTGCTTTAGGTATATAGGTATGACTAAAATTTCTATGATTTGCGATAAGTACGTAGGTACAGTGTGTACACCAGTGGTGCCCAACCTTTTAAAAAGGGTCTGTAGTATTTAGTATTACATGAGTCTATTGGTAGTCGATGATAAAATTTTCTGTTTTAAATTTTTTTTTTTAATTTTTAAGGAACAATTTTCGATTATTTTTCTCATTTTACACCTAATAAAAAGTATTATGGAAAAGCATCAACCACAACCATTGTCTTAAATTAAAAATCACAGGCATGAACTCGAACCATAAACCCGTAAAAACCCGTATTTTTCATGAACTTGAACCCGAAACGAACCGCTATATTTTAAAGTCAAAGAACCTGAACCCGAACCTTTTCATGGATATCCGGTAACCATATTTTTTCAAAAGGTTCAAGAAATTATAATTTATTATTTTTTCTCTATTTATTTTTAAAAGTGATTGTAAAATGTACAAATTGGAAATTTGTTTGAATCCACTACTAAAAACATTTTTTTTCTTGCTGTTAAAAGTCCCTGTTAAAAATATGTACGTATTATAATTATATACATAAACAACTAAAATTAGTTGTTTATGTATAAAATTGGCGCAGACGGTGAAACATGGAAACAACTGAAACATTTTTAGGTTGAATAGTAGGAGAAATACTGAAACAATATTGTACGTTGTTTTCTATTTACTATACCAGCCCGCGTTCTCGTTGTAGTTATCACTCCAGTAATATTATATCTCTGTTTGAACTGGGTTTAGCACCACGATCAATGAATAAATATGTTAATTTAATTAGCTGTTGAATGCAATGAATGTTCTTGAGTATTCCAGTGCTGCATTTTTTTACTGCACGTAATTCTAGTCGCTTGAGTCATGATTAAATTGTTACCTTCATTTATAATGTACTCGTATATATTTTTAATATTATTAATTTGTAATATGCGATTATTTATCTATTGTTCCTGAATTTATTTATGGTTCTGGTTTAATTCATCTACTTTATTTACACACAACCTTCCCTCTCCAACAGAAAATGCTATTATTATTATCTATCGATCTAATAGATAAATAAAAAAGCATCAAACGTTAAGATAATTTTTCAAGTGTAACCCAATATTATGTCATTATATGTATATTGATAACATAGATGTAATAAATTATCTATAAAAATTCTTTAAATTTCTGTTTAGTCATTCTAATTTCTATTGTCCTATATTTATATAGAAATTCTAGTTTATATTAATTATTATTGAATTTTAACTCAAGTGGGTATGGGGTAAACAAAATGTTGTTTGGCCTGGGTCCCATTGAAGCTCTCTGTAAGCCTGCTTACACATTGAGGCCCGAGACGCAAATGGCAAATGAGGCTCTATTGAAAAAAATAATAAATCTCAGGTTGGCGGGAATTTGACGGTAGCAATCGTGAATTGTACCGTCAAAAAACCCGGCAACCACTGCAAGCCTAAATGAAAATTTAAATTCTCGTGATAAGTTTATGATATGCAACTAAATATACAGCAAAGTAATTTATTTGCATATAGGAACATAATTTATCTTACAAATGTGGCCATAACTCATTGTCAGTGTAATAATGATATGTTTACAAGTTTACACTAGACTTACAAAATATCAACACGTGTTGTTGTTTTGTCTTTTTGGTGTTAACACAGCATAATATATAAATTAAATTAATTGACTGTACAAAGATAAATAAGTTAAGTTGAAAATAACATTTATTAGTTTTCAATAGGTCGGTTACTGAAGAAATTTTAGATATACAGTAAACTCTCGATAATTTGAATCTCTCAATTATTTGAAGTTTCTTTCCGATCCCTTGAAAAATACTCGATAAATAAAAAAAAATCATTAATTATCGGCCCCTCGGTAATTTGAAGCTGTAGTAAACGCATTTTGCTCCCCAACTCTCTATAATTTGAAGTCCATATATGTACATAGTATAATATGTATTAATTTTTAAATAAAGACCACGTTGTACATATTAACGTACTTTTAAACTTTTTTTATTTTAAAAATTTTAATTTTGTCCTTATATTATTATATTTAACTTCTTCTTGGGATATTTGAACACTCGGTAGTTTGAATTTTTTCTCTAGTCCCTTGAGTTTCAAATTATCGAGAGTCGACTGTAATACATACGTAAAAAATGTAGGGGATGAGAGTAGAAAACACACTTTCAAGCAGAGCCTGCTTGGAGTGTGCAGCAAGCGTTTATTAAATGGATTACTTATGTGCAAAAATTTATATCAGGTAAATGTGAGCCATTATGTTGTACGAAGGAGTACCGTACCTACGCTCTTTTAGTGGTGTTTTCCATTACTTTTATTACAATTAGTGTTTTCTGTGATATATGTAAAGGCATGTTCTGCTCTAATATATGTTTACAACTGCTGTAAACTTTGTGGCTTGTTGATGTATTTTTTTAGTGAGCTCCACACGAAGAAGTCAGGTGAATGGATCTGATTTCTTTGACAATGACGATGGTGACATTGACATACCCGGGAAAAAATTGTAAATCTGCAGATATCTACTCAGATCTCTACAAATCTCCATTTCGAGACATCATATTTTTCATTGGTTTTTGATCTGTGCAAAGATCTACAATGACCTACAATGATCTAAAAGGATCTACAAATATCTCTAAAGATCGTTGTAGATCGTGATAGAGATTAATTCAACGTTGAAAAATCATTCATTTTCAACGTTTCAATGATCTTCAGAGAACTTCATATATCGTTATAGATCTTTGTAGATCGTTTTAGATCTTTGTAGACCATTGTAGATCTTTGCAAGTCTCCACAGATCAAAAACAAGTGAAAGATATGATGTCTCAAAATGGAGATCTGTCGAGATATGAGTAGATCTCTGCAGATCTACAATTTTTTCTCGGGTATTCAATGAAGAAATATATACATATAAATATGATAGCAAAAAGTAAAGGGACAAATGTGCATTTGTATCACAGTCCAAATTTTAATGGGGCTTCCCGAATCAGCATATGGTTTAGCTCCTATAGGACTTTTTAGCGGCGAAACTATAGACAATAGACAACCATGTTTTCTATATTTTTGACGTGTTGTATCTAATGAATAATTTTTAGCATCATGAATGACATTTTGTTTTTATTATTACAGACGCTGCATTGTTTCTGAACGGTAATGTGAACGCGGCATCGCAGTATGTGTTTTTGGAGACAATCGTTGAAGAAACGTCGGATGATTTACGCAGCGACAGTTCAGGGCCTCTGGCAGGCGGATGGTTAGCCTCCGGGAGCGAATCCGGTTCGGTTATTCGACTTGACCTCGCTACCGGAACAAATGACGATGAAGATGAATTAGATGGTTAGTATTACAAATTGTATTACATAATAAACATATTTAACACAAATTATAATTTGTCATTTAAATATAACTATGCAGAGTGGCTTAACGTATATACGTATACGCAACACACATTAAAACAAGGATTCGTGGTTACCCGGGAATTTTTTTAGATCTGCAGAGATCTACTCAGATCTCAATAGATCTGCATTTTGGGACAATATCATATTGTTCACTGGTTTTTGATCTGTGGAGACTTGTAAATATCTACAATGACTTACAAAGATTTAAAACGATCTATGTACAAATATCTCTAAAGATCGTTGTACATTGTGATTTTCAACGTTGAAAATGAATGAATTTTCAACGTTGAAAAATCATTAATTTTCAACGTTACAATGATCTTCAGAGATCTTTGTAGACCGTTGTAGATCCTTGTAAGATCAAAAACTAATGAAAAATATAATGTTGTCTCAAAATGCAGATCTGTCAAGATCTTAGTATATAGAACTCTGCAGATCTACAATTTTTTCCCGGGTATCGAGCTTCTTTAAGTAAACATTAAAATTGCTACATTCCCTGACCTGAGATTAGAGCTTTCCACGAAACGAGACGAGACTAAATCTAGGTGTCGTCTCGTAAAAATGTAAACTTTTTCGTGTCCGTCGAATGATAATTCTTTTTTATATAAAATAATTCGATGCTAAAATAATTCAAGCATTATAAATTTACATTTATCAACGAACCATGCTTAGATACTGAATATTGACAATCTCTAAATCCATGACTTAAAGAGACAAGAGACATAATTTTAATAAAGTTTATATCCTCTCGGTTCGTCAAAACTTCAAATGGTTTCAGTTTCGTCTCGTCGTATCAAAATTCAAACGATTACGTCTATGTCTCGTCTTATCCTTCATAAAAAAATAACTTCACCAAGAAATTAAATTTGTTATTTATTTTTTATTTATTGTATTAAAATGAACACTCTCTTTAAAAAATGTAACTTCACAAATTAAGGAGGAAGGGTCTGGGAGGATTTTTTTTAAATTAACCTGTAAAATTGTATTTTAGAGCAATTTTCTAAAGGATGCAGCCTAGATAGCCCGCGCGTAAATACGAGTACGGCACTGGGAGGGAGAGTAATAAGGTTATAGTATTTTAATTACCAATTTCTTAAACTAGCGATCAGCTAATATTGAATACCATTACGTAAATGATTTCGTTGGAAGATTTGACCTTATTTATTTCCATTAGTAAATAACAAATTGATTTAGTGCGGTTGAACGAACTGAATCCGTGTAATCAAACGTTTAACTCGAAATATCGGGTTCGTTTAATGTAATCCATCAGTGCGTGAAATCTTTCCCTCAAAAAACCTTTTTGTGTTGTGCAGTTATATCGGCAAATTTGTAAACGTATATTATTGAGGTTATTGGAAAAATAAAAAAAATCTCAAGTTAATTAAATTCTTTTATATGTATTTTACATTATAAGAAGCTTATAAATTAATTATAATGCTCAAATAATAGGAAGCGTAATTTATTAAATCACTGTAATTTCTCCTTGATTTTAACCCTTCAGTCTCGATATATTTACTTTCGTTATCAGAGCATCCCCCCAACTTCTTATTTCTTAAATATCAATCGTAAAAAAATTCCTGAAGTTAACATTTACTTAGTACTTTCAATGAAATTTATAAGAGACACTGTAGTAAAAATAGATTATGAAAAATTTAGAAATAAAATTTTATAAATATAATGGCCACGGAACCTATCATGTGCATGCTTAACACGCACTTTACCGTTTTATTTTATAAATCGTAGTGAGAATGGCTACGGAACATTATCCTGTGTGTGCCCAACATGCACTTGGCTGTTTTATTTGGCAGATAAGATAACCTGCCGAAATATTTCATTCATAAAATTAATATTTTACTTTTAATTTATTCTGTATATTTATATTACATTGGGCTCTTTTTATGCAAATTTTTGCTTTGGAGTTTTTAAATGTATATTATTAAACCTACATAGAATTTTTAAAATGAGTTGTTGTTTAAAATTATATTATGCAAATGTTTAGTTATGCAACTAAAAATACAGGTATGTATATTTAGTTGCATAGTTTTCCATACATAATAATAATATTACATATATTTGCATCATATTAAAAATATCAATTAAAAATACACTCACTACTCTATACAATGACGGCATCGGTAATTCAACCGTTCTACCGAACGACGGTTAGAGGGGCCCCCACCACCGTAAACTAATGTTAATTGGTGAATTTAAATTTCGCGCAAAAATATAGCAGTCATGGTAGTATTATTTAAACTAAAAATACACCTTAACCACAAAATTTATGTCACTCGACACGTGTTTCGACTTCACAAGAAGTCCTCATCAGGAGCCTACCGGTTCCAGACTGATACAGTCTTGGTCAGAACCTATATATATACTAAAAGGACTTATCACGCTTCAATGATTCAGACCAATCAACGGCAATGTCTAGAAGGATTGAAGATGGGATAGGTCCAGTACCTCCATTAAAAATACTATTCTTATCCCTCAAGATTTCTAAGCTTTCTGCTGCGTCTAATTGATTATTATTGCATGTTTTAATTAATTTTAGATTATTAATGTCCGTTTTATGATTTAATGTAGTCATATGATGAGCTACGCTAGATTTATCCACCCGATTGTATTTAAGGTGAGCTATGTGCTCTTTAAATCTAATGTTTATAGATCTCCTAGTTTGTCCTATATAACTTTTTTCGCAATTTAAAGAGCTGATTTTATAAATACCGGATTTATCATTTACTTCTATTTTATCTTTGGGGTTACCTAGGAGAGTTTTAATGTTATTATTATTAGAAAAAGCTAATTTAAAATCAAATTTCTTAAACATTCTGGACAACCCTTTGGTGGTCTTGTCAAACGGGAGTTTAATGTAGTTTTTAGGTTCTTCTTTAATTTCTTTAGTTAGAGTAATGTCTTGGAGACGATTTAGTTTAGAATGTTTTTTATTTAAAATGTTATTAATAATTTGTTTATTAAAACCATTGAATTCCGCAATCTCTTGGATGTATTTAAATTCTTTATTAAATCTTTCTTGAGTTAAAGGGATATTAATTAATAATTTAAATACATCCAAGAGATTGCGGAATTCAATGGTTTTAATAAACAAATTATTAATAACATTTTAAATAAAAAACATTCTAAACTAAATCGTCTCCAAGACACAGTTTCTCCGTTTTTCAAGTAAAAAAAAAATGGTAGTATTATGGTAGAGATAGGGAATGGTCGTTGCATAGAGAAGTCGGCCAGACGTTGCATGAAGCGGTCGTTCAGTAGAAGGCATAGAGATAATATTACATAGACTGAGCATACTAACACATTTTTTAACGACGATAATCTGTACCTGGATTTATTTTTGAAATAATTGATATTGTTATGGCTTTATTTGCACTTTCATAAGTAATATTATATATAGTTTCGTCAATTAAAAAACGCTTTTCTAAGTGGAAAAAAATGTAACTATAAATCTCGGCTAGCTGGAATAATTACACGATTACTTTAAAAGTTTTATAATTTGTCATTGAATGAACTCTAGAGTCAATTTTAAAAATTATTGTATATAGAGAAACTTAAAAAACCTATTAGTAATGTAAATCAAATTAACAACGTTATTATGTCAGAGAAAAAAATAAAAAAATATGATATCCTATAAATAGGACACTGGGAAGTAATGGGTTAAATATAAAAAAATAACAATTCTATAAAAGTTTATTGATATAATTATTTGTCTCCAACTTTGCTCCCCAAAGTTTTCTGCGAGCATCATAGATGTGAAATATAAAATACGAATACGGTGCAGTTATGCAACTGGTATATCGTCAGAGTAAATAAAATTCACCATCATTTCGTTTGCCTAGCTTTAACTTTGTAAAATGGCTTTTAAATTATTCTGATAGTTATTAATGACGTTTAAATGTTTTTCTTATTTCATCAATTAAATTTTTTCTAATTACTAAAATAATTATTTAGACGAGAAGTAATTATAATTAGTCCAGGAAAAATAGACATAAATATATAGAAGATCGGAAAAATAGTAACGGACTAAATTTTTAAGGTGTCTGGTTTTGACCCGGAGTTTCAGGGTTTGTATACCGTTTCTCCGGGCTCCGGGTTTCGTTATGATTTCTCCGAGTTTTATAATAATGACAACTAAAAAAGTCATCAGGGGGCGCAAAAGTAAAAATGTAAAAAATATAAGACAAAAAAGGGCTTTATTTTCATTTCATTATTGATAGGTATACTTATTAATAAAAGATCTGCAAATATTAACGTGGGGATTTTTTTTCTAAGGGTTTCTCAAGGCCTACATAATCTAAAATCAGGGTTTACATAATCTGAAATCTAGTCACCCTAGTCGGAAAGACCGTATTATTTGTATTTTTATATTTTTTATTATATGCAACTCCTAAATCGGGATACCTGTCATCACGAGGTCCCCACCTAGCTTGTACCTATTCATAAGTATGGCTCTGAATATATTTGTTAAATATATTTTACCTATTTTAAACTGTAATAAGAATTTCACAACATTATTGTTTTGTAAAATTTTTATTAGTGTATTCGATGGCGCACTCAAGGGGGGGGGGGGGGTAAGGGTTACTCCACCCCCACCCCTCCTGAATTTTTTCAATATGTGTTCATGATTTAATTTAACAAATATCATTTTGTGATTCATGAAAAATTGAAATTACATATAATTACAAAAAATATCCTCCTTTCTAGGTGCGCCACTGTGTGTATTACTGTCATTTATATACGATATAAATGTGTTTTTATTTAAATTTGTATAGTGTAAGAAATTATAAGTGAATCTTATAAATACATATTTAATCATTACTCCTGTTTAAACTATATCAAATTTAATATTTTAATATGTATTATAAATACTAATATATTTTCTTTATTTCAGATTGTGATGGAAGCGCGTCAGAATGTGATATGGTATGTCCTGCAAAAAGACGTCGACATGATTGTAATCTCTTAAGCGTTCCTTCAGGAGCCGGCGGGACCATGGATGATTCAACATCTTTAAGTCGTTCAAGTAGCTTACTTCAATTCGAAACATTAGAGAAACGTTGCCAAGATGATATGTACAACAGTTCACCGAGTATTTTATCATCATTGAGTTACGAAGAAAAACGTCCCAATTTTAGCCCCGATAGTTTAAACGATTCCGACTCTGATTCATTCCAAAGTGACCCTGAATGTTACAGAAACGAAGTGCAGTTCAGGGATTCACTGTTTTATAAAACGAAATTATTGGAGGCGAAAAATTGTGACGCTGATTGTGAAACTTCGAGTGATACAAGTGACGAAATGATCGAGAAATCAAAACTTAAATCAGACTGTTTCAAATTCAGCGGTAAGACATTCCATAGTTTCGACGATTTAAATACGAAAAGTACAAAACGATCGAACGATAAAATATCTGCCGAAAACTTAAGCGAAGATAGTGGTTACTGTGATAATATGTATCTTAAACATAAATCGTCTAGCAATCCTAACTTTTATGTCGTCAACACTGAAAATAACTCGAATAAAGAGACTAAAAAGAACCACCAAGATATGCTGAGAAAGACGAACAATAAAAAGAGACACTCGACTGGATTCGAAGCGTATGATGGAGAAACTATAGTATCAACGACATCTGCATGTTCGCAATTTGGAACTAGTTATCATGATCTAAGTATATTCGATCCAGAGAGAATTAGTCAACACAGAATCTTCATTGAGAAAATCCAGAGCGGTATCAACAACAACCCGTTTACACGTGGGTGCAGTGGCCATGACAGAAATCTGAAATTAGAACCGACGCGGACGTCGGAATTCGTTTCGGCGCCTAAAAATAATTTTGTAGAGTCGAACAGTGAGCCAAACCTCACAGTGTACCGCTTAGAGGAGTCGGAAGATTGTCACAATTTCACAGATTGCTTTACAAAAGACATTCGATTCGCGACTAAGGAATTTTCTAAAAGTTTAGACCAATTTACATTCGATAACAGTGAAGTGACGTGTGGTGGTGTGTCTAGTGTGCCGAGAGATTTAAATCTCGCTGGTGATTGTTGGGCGTTTGTTAATCCATCGTCCCCATCGATCGCTGCTAAAAACTGGGACCTCGGTGATTTATCAAAACAGGAACTGCATTTCACAGACAATTTTACTAGTGTATTTGTAAATAATGATATAAATTCATCCGACGAAGAAAAAATGGCAACAAAAAGAATTTTGAAAAATGAAACAATTAAAAATTCAAAACTTAACAATGACAATTCTACTTGTATATTAGGGAATGTACAAAAAAATAAAACATTAAATAATTATGATTATTCTACATTTGAATCGTCTAGTTTTAAATCAGCTGATGGGTATACAAATTTGTTGGATGATTCGCCTGAAGACCATTGTTATAACATAGACATACAAACAGATATATTAGAATTTGAAGAGAATTTAGAAAAAGCTATATCCAACTCCAGTATCCCAAGTTTTAAAGATAAAGATGAATTTCTGTTCCATTCTACACCAATTAATAAACGAACCGTGTTAAGCACCCCTAACTTAACTACCTTTGAATCGGAAATAGACTTCATAAAAAATATTACCGACAACGTTGCAATACGTAATACAGCACCCCTCAAGAACGACCCGAGCTTAAGTAAAGGTCTGTCGGGGTCAGAAGGGAGAAACATCGGCGGTATATTACAGACAGGGATGTCTGCTAACAAATCAAGTATCGCAGGGTCTGGCAGTACATCGAAAGGGGTGCATTTCTGTGAAGTTGTCTCAGAAGTTTGCTGGCGCGAAGCTAGCTATTCAGACGAAGCGTCGAGCGCGTATTCGGAGAGTGACATTGTTAGCGGAAGTGACAACGACGACGACGCAATATATGCACACAAAATGCGGAATAAAAATAACACACATGATGACAATGATAATAATAGTGAAACTGATTCTGAAAATAATTACTGTTTTAACAACGAAACCGTAAAATCACGTGACATCAAAGAGGTTAATGAACAATATGACAACAATGTAAACATAATGGAAAAGAAAAATGTGAAAACACTGAATAATGCTTATGTAAAAAATGGTGAATTAGAAGACGGTGTCGATTGCAAACATCTGGACACAAACACAACAACAGTAACGCCCACCATAAATGCTGGTACAGCTAGTCACGTGGTCGCTGGAACTGGGGAGCATCCAGCTGTAAACAATCAGCTAAGCCGACCGGCTGACTCAGTCACAGTCATGGAGTCCAAGAGTGAAGTGTTGCCAGCGCTCGCGCAGCCACAACAAATGAAGCGGCCAAAAAGTGCAAACAAACTCGGTGGTTTCCTGTCGCGATTCACAAACTTCCGTTTCTCTACACGCGCCAGTAAACACGACAGGAAGAAACAGACAATATCGGCGCCAATATGCACGACAGAGATAAACAATACAAATTCAAACGCGGTAAAAATAAATTCTGTCAACAATGAAACTAAACAAACGGATTACATATACATACCGTTGAAAGGACCTGTGGAGAAGGATAGCCAAGTCAACGAAACTGAATACGTCACGGACAAAACGTTCTCTAAAATACTAATCGACGGTAAACCTGTTGAGTTGGGCGGTAAAGTTGACAGTAAAGTGAATTCAAAACCCCCGCTCCCTAAACAGCCGCCAAGGGTTGTTGGCGCTAGTGTAAAACGTCAAAACAATGCGCAGGCGTGTGTTTCCGGACCGCGGAGTATTGATTCGTGTTCCGGTGGTAGTCGACTCCGGTATGCAGGCAGTAGTGCATCAAGTGCGGACAATAGACATGTGTTATCCCCGATGGAGATTCCCCCGGGTCTCATAGAGACTGACCTGGACACCCACATCACAGTGGTCAGTAGCTCGGGACCCAATGGCAAGAAGACGCGAAGTCTTATGAACCTGGACTCCGGTTTAGTTGAAATTAGACCTGGAGAACCCGGCCGAAGAATTCACCAGGTGTCCGGAGATGTCGGTGCCCTACAGTCCGATACAGTAAGACCGCATAAGTCTATGGAGTTCCTGTTGGATAAACAGAATCTGAAAGTTGTTGAGGTTAGTCATTTTCACGTATTTACTTCTCTATTATTCATTACCAAATTGACGTAAACAATCACTCGTTTATCAAATTGTTAACCAAACAGTTGCTTACATATTCACTTCAATTACATAAGTTACATTTAGTTTAAGTGACTAAGAAACCACAGTTTCTCCGTTTTTCAAGTAATAAGTAAATAATATCAATTATATTATGTATAAATAAATCAATCAATCATTTGTTTTATTAGAAATATATAATATCGATACAATTTTTATTATACCTATTGATAAAATAATATCAACAAATAAGGGGTGTTGTACAAAACATTATTAAATATTATCCACAGTAAAAGGGAAATAAATAAAAATGTTAATATTATCTCATATCTATCTATTGTTATATTATATTACTTTCAATAATATAAAACATAATTAAATAAACAAATTATTGTAATGACGTTTCGGTCACATTACCATGACCTTCAACAAGTTGATACAAAGTATATAAATTTAAATAAAATAACATATCGTGTATAAAATTACATTAATCCATAATTTAATCTAACACGAATAAATTGTTAGCTAGTTCAAATGCGTGCAATGTCGAAAAGCTTCTGGCACTGAACTATGAAATATGATAACAATATTTACATTTACAAACGCTTAATATAATATAATGTAGATGAGGTCAGTTATCTTATTATCATCACCTACATATTATATGTCTTCTTTGGTCTTACTCGCTTCACGGAAATGAATATCGAATGTCAAAGACCGCATTGCGCAAGCAGGGACAGTCAGTGATTTTATAAAGATTCCTATATATGTATCTTTACAACCCCTTGTGTTTTAATTTATAATATAAAGTTAATATGGAATATAGGTACTATCTTTGTTTCTGAAAAAATTAACAAATATTGAATTTTAATAATATTTCTTCAATTTTTATACTTTATACAATATTAATTTAAAACATATTCTATGGACTAAATAATTAATATATTCATAAAATATAAAACTGTAAGAACGTGTGAATATGCATATTAAAAATATTTAAATCAAACTATGTTATAGATGCCATCAAAAATTATTTGTAATTAATTATACACTGATTTAAATCATAGTCGCAATATAATTATTTAACCAGTGTGTTTAAAACCTACTATTAATTTGTTTTATAAAATCATTCAATCTAAATTTATTTATAGTTTGTAAATTTATATTGAAATGTTTATTAATTTAGTAAAATTAATCTTCCTCGAAAAAATTATATACATATATTTGATATAAGTAAGTATACGAAATTTTATTACTAATTTACGATGTTTAATACTGGTTAAATATAATTCTGTGGTAAACACTTGAAAAATATGGTTTAATGAAAGCAAATATAATCACGATGAACTTTACGTACGTTAATCATGGGTAGAAAATGGACAATTAACTAACCGTGATTATTTTTACTTTATGCGTGAATGAATATGAATATCAGTAATGTCTCGGACGTGACTTAGAATTAGTGAATACTTTTTTAATTCTTTTTTAAACAAAATGGTTCACAAACATGCATATTCTATTCGTATGCAAAATGAAATTATGTCACTAACTAATTCAGGATTCATTATTATTTGATTACGCCATGAGCTGAAGCAAAAATGTCCTGGCATTCTAAATAAAACGTTCACCCACTGTTTAAAATAGCACCAAACACTTTTACAGTTGAATCTGTATGCATATAGTAATTTTTCAATCGTATAATTGGATTATTATTATTTCAAACGATATAATTGTTTGTGAATACTGCTTATGAAATTATGTTTGTGTTAATATTTTGCAATGAATGAAATTTTGATTTTACGATTAGTTTATTCTCAAGAATTATTATTTCCTTGTGTGAATTTTTTATGCATTGCACTTGTGCCATTTCACATAATTTTTATTGTTTATTTAATTAAATAAATATCAGGGTTTATTGAGTAGTCATATACTTTTTAATTTTTATTAGATAATAAATATCAAAGGAATACATTAATGCTTTGTTTACATGGAACGAGTACAGTACTCGACCGAGTGAAATGAACGAGCGAATGAATAGAAACTGGTGCTCGACCGAGCAACATAACGAGTACCTCGGCCGAGTACTCGTCCCATGTAAAAAAGGTATAAGTCTTGTATTTAAAATTTAAATATACTTTTCTTTAATAAAAACAATTTTTATTTGATTGTTTTCACTAATAACAAATATACTGCACGAAAAATTAATTATTCAACATTAAACAAATATATTGAACTTAAAACAAATTATATCACTTTAAATAAATAGTTTCCACTACAAAAAAATAATTTGCACTAAAAAAAATACTTTACACTTGACTTAAATTTGGACCTGTTAGATTTAAAAATTACAAATTTTTTGATGTGTTTATTGTGATTTTTTATATTTTTACCTAACCTACTTACACCTACTAATCTTCCTTTGGCCCAATGCATTAAAAAAATTAAAAAAAGTATTAAAATTTATTTTCACGTGTTTAAAATGAATACTATCTAATATAGTGCAATTAAATATAACCTGTACATTACTTACTGAAATCCAGTGGGACTTGAAACGTTTACAAACATGTGATCGAATAACAATCGTATAAATTGTATATCTATAGAACTTGTCGTTAAATCAATATTTCAATGTAATTGTATGAATTCAATATTATTGATTTTTCATTTTGAAAAATAATATTGTACATATTTTGAATACAATTTCTGCATGAAAATATTTCAAATAATATTATTGTTTTGGCAAATACATAAATTATTCTATATTGCATTGTTTCTATGTGCCAGTTTTACTTTTTAAACTAAATTTAATGATATCTACATAATTTACATTACTCTTTTTCTTTGGTCTAAAATATTTTATTTTTTTAAAGTAAATAACATTTAATAACACTCTTAAAAATGCACTATTTAGAGCAATAAATAAAAAAAACTTTTTAAAAGTATTTTGGGGTATTGCATTCAGGATCCGTTGTCAAAAAATTTTATCAGATCAAAGGTTTCTTTTTTTTCATCGTTTATGTAGGCTTTATATCTTGAAACCAGCGCCTATTCTCGAGCTCACTCGAGAATATGTCGATTCGAGTTTTTCGTTCGAGATTTTAAAACTCGCATGCCCAGGAGCAGTCGAGATTTTTCATTCGATATTTCTAGTAAAAAAAGTCACATCGAGATTCGAGAATACGGTACCTATAATTTACACAATCGAGATTCTTATAAATAACTTAGTGATAATCTCAAATGAGAAAAAGTCGATCGAACTCAAGAATAATAATAATTATTATTATTTGTGGCAGATTCGTTTTATTATCATCGAAAATTACCCTAACATAAATCTTGTAAAATAATGTGATTTTCATTAAACAGATATTTTGATATTGGCGTATAAACACGTGAATATATATGTATATTGATGACATTAAGATACAATATAGTGATATAGACAACACATTACATCAGTAAAGGAGGTATGACTCAAGCACAATGGCACGCTTGGCCTTTTGACATAACAGTTTGTACACTTCTGGTTGCGTTGCTGAATGCCTCATTGAGTAAATCTAATGTTATTTTGATTATGTATTCAAGGTTTATATTATACTCTTGCATGCGAACAAATAATACTTTTTAGTATGGACGAGCTGTCGAAGGCTACAATCAAATATCGCCGGTTGAAAATATAAACGCGACTATTTATTAAATTGTAAACAACTACGTTAATTTAATATTTATTTGATTGAGTGTTTATATTTTATCGTTTTAGTTTTTTTAACTCGTTTATATTTATATACTATTTAATATTGGCTATAATTATGAGCTTTATAACTATATATATTTATTTATTAAAGTAAAACTTTCATCAGGTATTAAATTAATGAATTAAAAATAACAAAATGTTTACATGTTTAAATTTATTGAATTATCAGCTTTCATTTCAATTTAATAACTCAGGTCTATGAGAATGATATACCATTTTCTGTATTTATACAAAAATCTCATATTTTTAAGTCAAATGGGGGCAGACAGACACGGATAGATACTTATAACTTTATAACAAACATGTCCGATTTCGGTACAATTTGGTACGTATACGTATTTTTATCACAAACTTAAATATAAATTTATATAAACTGTTATTTATGTATATTATAAAAATAATGTTATAAATATTTTGGTAACTAAAATAAATACTTGTACCATTTATTGCTGGTTCATTGATGGGCAAATACTTTTGGCACGAAAGGACAGATTAAATATTATGATATGTTATGCATATATTTTACTCTCGCACACATGGCCAAAAACTAAATATTTTTTATGTCAAATTAAGCCAAATATTATTCGAGAAATAAGTTCACAAAATTAGTTTACAAATAACTCTTTGTTGATACCATTTGATAGTAAGTTAGGTATTAAAAGATTTTGCTAATTTTAAATTGATTTTTCATGTTAAGTTCATGATTATTAAAAATATCAACACGAGCCAGACTAATTACTCACAACCAGGTGAGTCTGCAAAATGCCTGACCTAATGATATCTAATTAAAAAAAAAAAGAATTTAATCTCTTTAGCTTTGAACTGAAACATGTAAGTATGTACTAACATAAATAATTTTTATATTAAATCATCAATATAAACATTGATATCTTTTCGCGCTAATAAACAATGAAAAACTTACTCGTGGTGTTTTCAACTTGACGACGTCCTTTGTTAGTTATTTATGTTTACGCAGTGAATACAGGAATAATTAGAAACCTCCAAGAGCTACTGCTCATTACACTTTTGTGTACATTTCTATCGTTCTGACTACAAACGTAGATTAATTGAATTAATTAAACTTTACTCATAAATATTATTTATATCTGAATGTGTATTGCGAAAGATAAAAGTTTATTTCGAGGTTTTGTTTCATCTTGCTTGTTGGTTGATTATTATAACAATCTACCAGCGGAGTTAATTTATTATTGAAAATGAATTCAGCTCTATTATTATTTAACTACAGATACAAATACATTTTTAAATTATCATATACTTATTACACAAAGGGTTACATTTAATTGCACTATATATTAGATTGTATTCACTTTGTACATCGAACATAAATTTCAGTATTTTGCACTTAGAAATTTTTTAGTATTCACTTTATACACGTGAACAGAAACTTAAATACATATTTTGTTTAATGCACAAGACGAATATTTAATCGTTTTAAAATATAGGAAATCACAAAAATCACATTAATATCAAATCTATTGGGGCGAAAGGAGATTGGCTTTTACATAAGGTTAAAATATAGAAAATGACAATAACTACAATAATTGCATCAAAAATATGTAATTTTAAGATTTGACAATTTTAGGTCAAGTGATATTATTTTTTTAGTGGAAACTATTTAAAGTGATATAGTTTTTTTTAAGTTCAATATATTTGTTTAATTTTGAATAATTAATTTTTCGTGCAGTATATTTGTTATAAGTGAAAATGATTAAATAAAAAGTGTGTGTTATCTAAAAAAAAAAGTGTATTTAAATACTAGCCTTACACAAACCTTTTAGTTATTAGTTGCAAAACGTATTATTATTTACTGTGGTTATAATATAATGTAATAAAGTATAAGTTAAATACATAGATATAATCAGTGAATCATAATTGGTATAAAATATTTCAAAACTTTTTACACTCAAGCAAGTAGAAATGTATCAGTAATTTTTTATATAAAATGTATCCAATAGAAAGTATTTAATTTAAATATAATGATATATTAAACATTTGTCAACACAAATCTTCAGTGAACATAGAAAACTTTAAAACAATAGAATAAAACAAATGACGATTTCTTTACTTTCAGTAGACGTATAAAAACATTCGTTTCAAAGTTTGCGTTGTTTTTGAGAGTTTTTTCGATAAAAAATAAATTTGCATCTATAAGTATTACTCATACATACATGTTCTATGTGTGCAATGTAAATACAATTTAAAATAAAATGTCAATACACAATGGTGCACATTCCAATAACCGGTCTAAGCTCAAAGGGGTTCACTTTTGGATCATACTTTTGCGTGTGACCTTGTACCGTCAAAGACCCGTTAGTTTTGTTACCTGTTTTCAACTCATTAGACATTTCATATATTTGTTGTGGATTTCTGAACGCAGTATAAGACATATTAATATTGATTCGTGATAATTTTTGTTACAATTTCGTTTTCTCGCTATATAAAAAGAATAGGAGGAAGCTACCTGATCACTTCTGAAAGCATTTTGGCTTAAGGGGGGAAATAGGTGTAGGACGGCGTATTTTTAGTGATTTTCATAAATTTTTTTAACACATAAGGAATAAAGGAATGTATATATTTTATTTATATTTTGGGGTCATTTTACACATATATTCAAGAACATATTATAAAATTTTCAAATATTTTTCTCAAAAAGTAACAAAGATATCAGCTGCCGCGTATTGTAAGTCGCGATCCGGCTGGGCAATTTGTGTACATCCTGGAGGTCACAATTTTCATCTGAAATAAATTTTTCAAAAACATTTATTTTTTCTATAAGTGTTTCTTTTATTTGAACCTCAATTCTCACAAAAAAATTGAAAATAATAATTTTTTGAGGAATGCGAAAATTTAGTATGATTTTTTACCATTTTTTAGGTATAAAAACAAAGAATTGTTTAGGATTAAACAAAGATATTGTTGTTAGAGGGACAGTAAAGGCTCCGACCGTTTGACCGAGGGACACTCATTCAAACGCTTATAACTTTTAAGTCTTGGCATTTTAGGACGCCGCGCCGACCGCGCTGGCCCCTTCGACCGCCAGACACGCAATACTGATGTGTGTATATTATTTTCAAGGTTAAAAAAACACACATCAGTATTGCGTGTCTGGCGGTCGAAGCGGCCAGCGCGGTCGGCGCGGCGTCCTAAAATGCCAAGACTTTAAACGTCGTGGAATTTTGATTTGAAATTTTCAGAATATATTTTTGAATATTTCTACTATCGATTTATGAAAAAAAAAAAGTTGAATTTTTTCAACACACCTATTTCCCCCCTTAATTTTCCCATAACCTTTTTAACCCCTAAATCAAAAAAGGAAGAGATTTTTATTTTTGCTGTATAATTGTTCTCGTTGTTAAGTATTTCTTATACAATTAGTTTCTAGTTGAAAGATATATAGATCTACCTGTTTAATGTCTTTAAAATAATTCTTGGTCTTATAACTATTAACTTCGGATAATAATAATTATTATATTAATCGTTTTTGGTACAAAATACACATTTGTAAAAGAATCAAATATGTTCTACTTATGTACATAAATACGTTTTAAAACAAATATACCCAATAAGCGTTTTATAATCTATAACTTTCTAAATAATAAAATCGAAAATTTGCATAAGTACAAACTAACACACTAATGTTAATAATATACATAAAAAATTATAGGGAATAATTGTATGTTATTTTGTGTTAATTATCTTTCTCCTTCATCATTTCTATTTAAGTATTGTTAGTCATTATGTTTCCAATAAAATTATTCATACAAGTAGCTACTGTGTGTACAAGAAATAAGTGGTTTAATTTTAATAATAGTATACCGAAAATAATTCATAATTTTATTTATCATATACATCAGATTACATATGAAATTATAGGGTATTATAGTCTTTTGCTTAATGAATGTTTTTTTTAATATTTGATACTCATTAGGGCTGCACGCCGAAACGATATTGGCTTAAATTCTAAGACGAGACCGAAACGTATTTTTTTTGTTGGTAATTAAAAATTAAATTAATTTTAGCCAATATTTTCAATTATAAAATACATTTTTGATTGGGCACAATCAAAAATAACATAATTATCACATAGCATTTTAATCGTCGATTGTATTTAATTCTACATCCTGTGCTGTAACAAAATATTTAGTGACTCATGGCCAGTATAAAAATTAATTTCAATGATTTAAACAGTGTCCATACGGAGGGCCAACAGACCGGTCGCTTGAGGCCAAGGTCATTGCTTTTTGTGCTTGGAAAGGGGATGTGCACTTTAAATATATATAAATCATATTGTCCCAACAGAGGGTACCTATACAAATGTCATATGTTTAGGAACGTACGACACTATTGTTCTATGATATTATTTTAAATATATAAATATTAGTGAATGCCATATGTTATATATTGAATGATAGTTGCAAAATAATTGTCATTGTATTGATATAAATATTGGAACACTTTAATTAAAAAATATATTAGTACATCACTTGTTTTTTATTATTTAAATAAAATATAACCCGCATAAAAATGTTTAATACAACAGATAATAAATATGTATAATATGCAATACATAGTAAAAAATATAAGTAATAGAATGCAGATAATATAGATAATAATTGAATATTTTTTCTAATAAACAATAATATAAGTATTCTGAAGTATACAGTGCCGCAACTAAACTGTGCAGTACCATATGTAAAATATTCTTTACGTCCTCTCTAGGGCATGAGAGACTATTTTCTAACCAAATCGTTAATAATTCTTGATGAAAATTACCCCAAGAATAGTCAGTTCACTCTCTTAATTACCCTTTCATCCAGTTAATTCTGAAAAATTGATTAAACGAAAAAAAAAGGAAATATCAAAGAGATACCCACTATCAACTCATCCTGTAATGATACACCTTTTTCGGGATTATCTTACTCGATTTATTAATTTATGAATTTATCGTGTAATCGATTTTTCAGATTGAAGGGGATGAGAGGGTAATTAAGAGGATACATTGACTATTCTTGGGGTAATTTTCAGAAACTACAACTACTTATTTTTCATTCAAATGTGAGTGATTACATTAAAATTGGTTGAAAATTGAAGCGAAATTTTGCGCAAAAATGTGTGATTTTAACCCACTGTACGCCGCTCCTAAACGTAACGACAACCCCAAGTAAACATTATACGAGTATATAATTTCAGTGACAAGGTTAGAATTATTAAAATAGAAAAATTATATATTTTGATAAAAAAATAACTAACTATATACATGACGTATTTCGATCAAATGTTTTTGTAATGTTAAAAACGATGTTTTGTGTTCTATTGTCATTTGTTTGAGTAACATTTTATGTAAAACTTGGCCTGTATACACATGGATATATATACCTACTTGCTATTTGTCATTCGACATGAATTTCAATAACATTGGATTTAAATATAGATGTCTTGTATAGGTACTGTAACTAGTTCTCGTATAATATTATAATATAATATATGTATAATCAGAGTAACAACTGATATAAACTATACATACGAGTAGATATATGCAAACATATTACAACAACATATTTTGTAGATTTGTTTCTATATTTTTATATTACAATGATTGGATATTAAAATTTCAAATTGATACGTTATATTTACATCGTAATTATTAAGATTGCATACAGTTTACGAAATAGTCAACTTTTTATCGTTTGCCGTTTAGTACAAAGAAGCACAATCTCAAAGAACAGCTTATTTAAAGAGTCGATTACATTAAGCAAGTTTAGTAGCAACAAGCCGACGAGTTTAGAATCGGGCGAGTAAACTAGTACGATAGTGATGATGACACAAAAACATTCCATTCGCTCGGTAGCCAACTAGCTAGCGAGTTTAAACCACGTGTTGTGAATAAGAACCACTGGGATACTCGCAGCTAGTTCGCTATAGCAACTATGACGACACACGACTATATACTTAAACTAAAAATACACCTTAACCACAAAATTTATGTCACTCGACACGTGTTTCGACTTCACAAGAAGTCCTTATCAGGAGCCTAACGAACTGGAATCGTTAGGCTCCTGATGAGGACTTCTGGTGAAGTCGAAACACGTGTCGAGTGACATAAATTTTGTGGTTAAGGTGTATTTTTAGTTTAAGTGACTAAGAAACCACAGTTTCTCCGTTTTTCAAGTAACACGACTATATAGTTTACTACTAGCTAACAAGCCCATACGCCAGTGAGTAGCGAGTAAAGTAGCCCGGTTTTTAGTCGCATATTGTTTACATTCTGCTAGTTAGCTAGTGAACATGATTACACGGGGCGAGTTTACTAACTAGTGAATTCGTCGGCTAGTAGCTAGTAAACTCGCCCAATGTAATCGACCCTTAAGACAGCAACCGTGAAAGCCCATGTTTTAAGTTATACTTCATATTGCTAATTATAAAAACGTACTAGTGGATAATATTTACTCTTTTGAAGTATGAATATTAAAAATAATAACGAAAAAAAAGCACTTTCTAATGTTCCACTCAAAAGTTATAAAATCCATTTTTAATAATAGTATTACTTAATTTTTATAAAAATAATAAAAAGACACTCATTTTTTTATATACACAAAACCTTTTTGTTCCTGAACGGTACTAAAATTTCATATAAAGGATGGGATATGTTGGACGCATATAAAAAACAGTGGTAATTCTTGTTGACATCATCAGAAAACAATACAATATTCGTAAAAGACATAAAACTTACGCACCTGATACAAATAACTTTTTCTACCAATATGATATAAAGATCTACCTAGTCAGAAATCAATTTTATGTCTTTCCTGTTCATGGAATAACTTATTTTTAGTACAACGTGATTAAAATTTTATCGATTATCCTAACTTTGTCTACATGTTTTTCGTTTTATAGTCAATAATGTTGAACGACATTTTACACGAAAGCTCAAGTTAAATGATTGGATTTTTGAAAACTCCACAATGTAGTTTATTGTTTTCTTATATTTTTTCATGCTATAAAATAATTAATGAACGAATTTTGGGTTCCGAAATGTAAAATATTTCACTTAACCAGTGCTCAGATAGAAACAATGTATTTCTATTTCGTTAAAAAAATGCGTGGCTAAAATTTATAATAAAATATAAGAATATATTTACGTCAATATTACAAAATTGATTTTAGATTCTTCTTACCCACGACTTTTTATAAAAATAAACCTATAATAGAAATCCGTGCGAACCGGATTCAGAATAACAAAATGTCATCACCATTGACTATACTAAAAATCTATTTTCTGTCATTTCCTATTTACAAAGACTTTCTTATTTTTTAGTTCCGATTGATTGAGATTTTATTGATTTTCTTCAGTCGATTTTTACTATACCATTGAAAATGTTTTTTTGTCATTTAACTTTTTTACATGTTCTATCTATACAAGTATTGAATGGCTTTTTAACCTTGTGATGTTTAAGATTGAACGTTTTATATGTACAGATTCTTAACGGTGAAAGTTTTCTATAATAGTTTTAGATTTATATCTGCAATTATGCACGTGTTAATAACAATTTGATATTTATCTGGTATTCGAAGATTGTTAATTATCGCCACACTAACTTTCCATGTATTTTTTTGCTAATTGATTATCTTTTAAAACAATTAACTTTGAATTCACTATTTTAATCAGTTATAGGTACATAATTACTAAATTGTTGATTATGAAAATATACATTTTAAATATTTTCATACTAATAATACCGAGTGAAGTTATAGGGGAAAAACACCTTATCTTAAATAGGAGCCGAGATATTTACGATTTTGTATCCATACTCTTATTATTATAAATGCGAAAGTGGATCTGTCTCTCTGTCTGTTTGTTACTTTTTCACGGCTAAACCGCTGAACCGATCTTGATGAAATTTGGCAGGGAGATAGCTTGCATCCTAAGGAAAGACATAGGCTACTTTGTATCCCGAAAAATTTATTAGATAATAAATGGGTGTAACATTTGACCTGTTTTATCGATTATCATACAAAAATCTGTATTATCTATCTGTTATTCTATCTGTATTATTTACCTAACCGAACTTAATGTATTATCATTAACCTAAATTCCAAGCGAACTAAGTCGCGGGTAGCATCTAATTTTAAATATTTTTATATACTTATAATTTATAGTTTGTTCAAAAAATTAAAAAAGTTACAAAAAATAATAATGTCTAGAATAATTAATATTTTTTCATTACGTAGATACTTTTCTAACTCATTGTTTATTATATATAAATCAATTTTACATACACCATACATAATGTATGAATATAAATACATTTTTTGTCTTTTTACACAGATACGTGTATGTGTTTCCTGCAGTTAACATTATTTAAACTGAATAAATAAACGCGTTGTTTAAAAAACATCTGTTTACACACTCATATGAACATTAACCATGATAAATATGATGCCGGCTGTGTATATATATGAAAAAAAAAACAAGGACAAATGATAAATTTAATTTCAGTGAATATATACAAATTTGAATTGTAACATTTTAAAGTAGTTAAAAAACTGTAATGTTCTGTGAATTATAAATTAAATATTTTTTTTTTATTTTGAGTACTTTCGTAAATGTAATTAAGTTTATTTATATTTATAGTCTTTTTTCATTTTTAATACGTTGTTTTTATAGTTTAAACAGTTTTTAGTATTTTCAAAACAAAACAGTTACAGAAAAATTCATAGCATCCGGCACACGAACAATGTTTTCTAAAAGCCCCAAGGGTTTTTCTGTCAAGAGAACATTTAGTTCTTCAAGTTCTTTATATTAAATCTTCACGACAGTACACAAGTGTTTGTAACATGTAGATGTTATTTATATCTGCCAGAAAAAAATAAAGGTACTTTTAAATAAAATTAATGCATTCAATTATTTTATACGTGCTTTTATTCTTTTTTTGCAAAGGTTCTCATCCTTTATCAGTTTATAGAATCCTTAATGTATACAAGTAGTTTTTCATAGTATCCTTAGTTAGGCCAAAATAACTAAGGGCTCATCTTGGCCTTGATCTTGCACTCGTAACTCAGACCAAGATGAGATAGAAACTGAAAATCAGCTCGGTTTCATGTTAATATTTAAAACAAATACATACATTGAAAAAAAAAACAAATTTGACATATTTTACTTTAATTTATTGATATAAAGATTAATATCAAGTATAGTGCATTTTTACTAATTATTAATAACCCTTTTAAAATCGATATTCGGCGAGACTATCGAAACATATAAATAAAGTTAATATCATCTCAGTCTAGTCTCATTAAAATTTCAGACGATCTGATTACGTACTCGAATACGTTTCGAAACTGAAAGAAATTATAGTTTCGTTTAATTTTTTGACATACAGACAGCTGTAATTTATAGTAGCAAAAGTCTGCGAAATATCTAACTCCAGTGGTGGACTAAGGAAGGTTGGTACTCGGTATGAAATATAGGTTATGCACCCCCCCCCCCTCCAAAAACTGCATACCCACAAGGAAAATTTGTAACATTTTTTTTCGTTGACACTTCAATTGTGGCTCCACCTAAAAAATACTTTTGCGCCCTCCTGCAGTTTGTGAAGACTTTCTTATACCTCTTTCTTAACGCACCCGGGTTTTATTCTTATAAAATGCTGCAGGCTGTTATAACCTTCGTGCATATAAAATAACGAAATATGAGAATCGCTATTGGGGGCTAAACATCACGTTATGAATATATTCACAATCTAATGAAAATATCTTCCAGTACCGTCACGTGTATAATATAATTGTTAGCTTCACTTAGATTTATTCAGCAATTTATAATTACAGACGTTTGTTGTGTTCTTTGTTTCCTGAAGATAGCACCGAATATCTTTAATCTCTAACTCTTATCTAGGTCAACTAAAATTTAAAATCAATGTGAACTAGAACATCGCTTGAATGCAGAAACTGTCTTCTCAGCATAAAAATAAGAACTCGTTTAGGTTTCTGTATTTAATTTTAATGTCGCAAGGTTATCGGTGTGTGCAAATTGAAGCAAATTGATTTTAGTAAAATTATCTGATAATATTGTTCACTGAAATTATTGGAATCTACCGATAAGTTAAAATGTTAAAATGGAGTATGGAAATATTTGTACAGTGCATATTTCATTTGGCATTATGAGTTTTGTGAATTTGTATTGTAGTTTGAATATACATACGTACATTATTTGGTAAAGATAAGTTACATATGTGCAAATAATGCCTGATTTCTTCTATCTATGTTACCAGTTTGTTTGTGTTGGCAGCTTGATACACATCAGTTAAATAGCAAATGCTTGAGTTCTGATTGGTCCATTTAGACATTATAGCATTACTGTTACCAATATTAGACTTTGATAAAACTGGAAATACGAGTAACTTAACGAAAATCAATTTCTATTGTATGAATGTATTTAATTCTAATTTATTTTTAAGGAGGTGGAAAAGTTGTATTTCGAGATATGCTGAAATACGTGTTACATTATTTATATTGTAGAGTATATTATATGCTAAGTTTCAAGTAAATTCGACTAAAAATTTGTTTTCCCATATACAAAATTTTACATCTTATTTTACCCCCGTACGAATTAAATTTCGAAAAGTCCTTTCACATTTCTAGCTCCAAAGAAAAAAGATTTTTTCGGGACAAAAATGGTAAACTTTAAATGGATAAATTTTCATCGAAAAAACTTTTTTTCGACCCATCATTTTGACGGGCGTGACACATTTGCTTTGAAAAAAGTTATGAACAATTTAGTTAAAATTTGATTTTTCTTTATATTTCTTGTATACATTTTTTAATCAACTATTTTGATGAGAAATTCAATTTTCTTAAAAAAATATTCTTGTAAAATTGTCGCAATTCTGCATAGTTTTCGAGTAACATTTAAAACATTGACCACCCTCAAAAACGCAAGGGTGAATTTAGTAGCATTTTGTGATTTTACCATTTTTAAATACCAAAAAACATTTAAAAAAATAAAAACCTTTTAACACAATTGTTCCTTTCTAAAACTATTCATGTTTGTCAAAACTATTATTATTTTCATTTATACATATTTTTTTGAAAAGTATACCTAAAATACCTTTAATTTCCTATATTTTAACCCAAAACATTTTTTGAGGAATTCAAAAACAAAATTATTTAATAAAATTGAGAATAT
This sequence comes from Sialis lutaria, assembly GCA_949319165.1. Classification (NCBI taxonomy): domain Eukaryota; kingdom Metazoa; phylum Arthropoda; class Insecta; order Megaloptera; family Sialidae; genus Sialis; species Sialis lutaria. The sequence continues at coordinate 19,820,940 of OX439231.1, read as the reverse complement.
GTATTCCAAACTTAAATTTCAAACATAAACTACTTTTAATAGCACATATAATGTAAATTAACATTCAAAAGATAAAATATTAAAGTGCATTTTAATTTTAAATTTAAATAATCTTGTGAAAAAAAACGTCTAAACTATTTTCACAAAGCTGTATATATATTTTGTACAAGTACATATACTTGGTATATTTGTTATTGTTAATATTTAGCTTTGTATATGTCGTAAAAATATATGTTTAAAAATATCAAAATGTAAACCACGTTATGTATAAATGTTTTAAAATTGGGTAATTTCATTTTTTCTATATTGAAACAAAAAACTAAATACGTAATGTCCGTTGTTGCTTCATATTCGAACATCATAACACCCAAAATAATTATGTATGTACATTATTGTACATACATATGTAACTCGTATACATTTCTCATCACACAATAAACGCTGAAATTAATACACATAGCTACATGATCCACACCACATGTGGTGTACATTCTACATTTTATTGACTTTAAACATGTTATGAACGCGTCCGTAAGGTCATAACCACACATTTTCATCCAAAATTTCATTAATTTTGTAATACATACGTAAGATATTTTTGTCTGGTACCAACATAGTTATAATTTATAATGGCAGGATTGGCAGGCCTGTTTTTACCACTAATCTTAATGACACACAACTTTATAGCAGTGTTTTTGGAACTTTGCGTCGCAATCAATTATTAGCTCGTGAAAAAGAATTTAATGGGGTATGTCCAGCAAATGAATCTAAGTGTCCAAAAAAAATAAAACGATTCATTCTGCCAAACAGTCCCAATCGAGAAAATCAATATTTTATAAGTAAATATATGTATTAATTGGAACTCCATATTGATAAAGAGTGAAGTTAATACTTTGCGTCCTACTTATGTTTTTATATCAATGAATACTTTTGTCTTTAAAAAAATATTTACATTAGTATTTTCCTTCTGTAGGCTTTCGTGGCCGTTTTCCATAAGAGCAATTTTTAAGGGCTATTGTCCACGTTGTCGTATTATGTTTCTTGACGTGTCGACTCTCATGTCAGAGTCTTCTTCAGAAGTGTTTCTGAAATACTTCTAATGAAGACTCAGACACTGATTCGCTAAAAAATTCAAAATTATACATGTGGCCATCTTAGCAGTTGGATAACGCTACTCTATACTCTGAAATCTAAAATATATTTATACACTAAAAATAAATAAAAACTGTTGATCATGTTGATAAAACACATTTATACATCAGTCGTTCAGAAATCATAACGACTAATTAGTTCATAAATAAAAATGTCAAGCGTTTAGAATATTGACAAAAAGATTTTCTTGTATCGCTTTCGATTGCAGAATAACAAATAAGTGACTGAGCTTTCTATCATAACAGAATAAACTGTCACTTAAAGTTATTCTATAATATAGACCCAGTATTATATAATACGTATACTGTTTGTGATATTTACTTGACTGAAAAGCTATCGATGATTCCAGGTGGATTGATATTGAAGTGTAACTTTGCATGAATGTTCATTCAGTGCATATCTATTAGGAACAGGAAGTATCCTGTTTTTGTCTCTCTCACATTCGTGTACACGTTCTTGTCTCTCTGCAATGCGCAATGATGTAATCTGGTTCAATATATAGCTATATCTGTCGCATGCGCTATTTTCACTTTGACTTAACCCGTTGACTGGTATTGATATTAAATATGTCGAAAAAAGGATCGCCCAACCGATATGAAGCAGATTAAGAAAAATATAATATTAAATATACAGTATTCTCAATTTCCGTGGGTAAAACCGTTCGTTTAAAAAAGTTAAAGAAAAAAATACACTATATAATAGTCCTCAATTTATTATCAATATTTTTTTTACTTTTTGAATATTTTAAGTACCTATCTACTACCTACTAGTACCTGCATCACTGATTTAATAAATAATCAATATAAATGAACTTCATTGTTTTAATAACTTATTTAGATGTATGTACTATACTTTATTTTTAGTGTAAGTACACAACATTCAATATTAATTTTATTTATTATATCGTTGTTAGTAGGTATGTACGCATCTATTAATATATTATTAACACTGGTGTAGTTTTTAAATAATTTTGTTTCAATAGGCATGATGACTTATTTAAAAAAAAAACAATTCTATGATGATCTTACGTGTCTCCTATTTCCAAAAAAATACTTATTTCTGCAAAAAATAAAGGTTTAATCGCAAAAATTGACTCTTTTAAGACTAATTTTGAATTTGACGCCAAAACGCTCGCAGGTGACATTTCATAGTTGTGACGTCACCCTCCTTGTCAACAATAATCAAACATTCAGAGTTAGACAATAATTTAATTATTTTGTGTTAAAAATGAATTCCAAAGTATACAAGTTCTTAAATAAGGTATGTAACTAATAATCTTGTAAGAGGAATTGATATTTGTCTAAAATATAAGTCAATCACTTTTGAAGTTTACTGATGCGTGACGTCATTCGCTCTGATTGGTGTTCCATTTAACATGACGGATTGCTGTATTTTGCATTTTTATTTTAGCAAAAATTATATTAATCTCGCTTTTAATATAAAAATAAATAAATACATTTTTTAGAATCTTTTTAACCTATTTCATTATTTAAAATCATAATTTCAATGATACATACATTGTTACTGGCATCATGCCTATTCAAAGTAATGCATTTGTAGGTGTTGTATTTGCGATTTTAGAGAAACCAGTCGCGCAGGCATTCACCGATTTTAAAATACATACAGTTGATAATTATGTTTAGTACATCATATCAGTTGGAAAATCAATTTGCACCCTTACAATATGCACATCCAATAAAATTCCATCTTGTTCCTCTAATCGAAAATCTATCGGTGTTTTTGAACGAATTAATATAGAAATTGCGGAACTTGCAGAGAACCGGAAACGTTTCTCCCCCGCTCCTATTTGTTTCCACTTCATCGCTGTCTACCGCTCGCCGCACATTGACGGTAGTCATTTCTTTCTGTACAAGTTTATAATCGGTCGGTAGATGACGTCAGAGTATACTATTACTTGTAGTACAGTGGCGTATCTGAAAATATAGAAGACATGGCAAAATGACAAATATATTAACATTAGTAGCGAGTTATCTATTGATCATATAATATGCGATGGCTCATATATTCATCAAGGGTAATGAATAATCATATTTCACTGTATTTACAAATTGTATATTAATATATAATGTTCTAACTGCTAAATAATTTAAAATGATTTTTCATACTATGCATCTCGTGTTATGCTTTTGCTTCTAAATGTCCCATGTATGTTCACCCTCACCACTCTGTCGTTACGCTACTGTTATGACGTTCGCCTGACGAGGAAGCTTTTGGCCTACATGCGGATATCTCGGCGAATGCTGATAAAAAGGAACGAACTTCACGCCATTGTTTTATTTTTCGCTCTTTTGTTTCTGTTTTTAATTACAGTACTATTATGTACCTTATCTTTCGGTATTTTGTGCTTTGGATTAATACTAATATTTTTATATAAATAGGCTAAGAAAACGTTCATTTTTTAATAACGTTAATATTCAAAAATTCAATTCAATACAGGGAGATTGATCCCTTTAACCCCCCCCCCCTAACTACGCTACAGAGTATAAGTATTAGTATTAAATATGAATAATATTATGATATAACAGAATAAAAGATTTTCAATAACTTTTAAAGTAAAAATGTGTCCCATTGTTAGACATAATATGTACCTAGATATATTTTTTATCAAAGTACATATAAATAACAAAACACTGAGTTTAATTGTATTAAATTAATTTGATAATTAGTCAATTTATTTAAATTAACCATTAAGTCTAGGTTATATGATGAAGCATAATTGTAACGGATATACATATATGTATAATATGTATAATATATTATGTATCTCTAAAAATGTGCTATTTTATTATTAAATTCTTTATTATACATATTCTCTATGTGAATATACATATGATTAATATTACACGGGTATTTTATGAAATATAATGTTGCTTATTAACAATTGAAGTAAGTTTTGAAAATAAATAATAGGTAATTAAATAGAAATTTATATTTTAATATTTTATACATAGGCGGATTCCACCAAAAACAATTTTGGACCTTACTTCTCGGGAACACTGTCCCTTTTTTGTTGAATATGTTTTTCATTACTTATATTTCAAATATTTAATAAACTTATCGCAATTATATTCTTCAAAAAATATATTTTTATTGTTAGGTTCGAGTAATCCGTGAAAATTGAAAACTAATATTGAATTTGATATTTTTTCGGAAATTTATCTTAAAAAAACTGGAAACTGTTTGAAGAATCCCGATAAGAAGAAAAATTGAGTTTTGTACCTATTCTTTTTAACGTGAATTGTTTTTGGTAAAATTACTCACATATGGTTACTTCATGATACTATAGCAAAATTAAATTTAAATATTATATCAAATAATATTTAACTAAATACTGAAGTATTTATTTCCGGAATTTGTAAATGTCAATATTGAGACAAACATATTATATCTTATGATTTTTTTTACACAATTTTCTGATTATATAATAAATATTGCATTCAGCTGTCCGCAACTTTGGTTTATTTTTCCAGCATGTATATATTTATCTATTTATAGAGTACATATACTGGCAGTGAAATGTATTTTAATTACATTCGGGTTGTTGACCGTCTAACGTTGCTTTATTTTGTGTCATACAAATCGACGTCGATTGCAAATGTATGTAGAAGTGATGGGACCTCAGTATGAATTCTATTTATAGAAGTTTCCCACTTATCCAAGTCCCACTTAATCAAGTTTTACTATAGCTACAATTTTACTAGAAATACTATAACATATAAACCCGTTTCCACTTTTGCCACGATTACAAAAAAAATGTTTTTAAATGCAAAAATGATGTTATCATGTATTATTTATGATAGAAAAATAAAAAAATAAATCTAATATAATATTGTATTTGTATACAAATTTTAACTGACCAATACTGTACGTTATTCAATATTTTTTTCTGAACACTTGCTATTGATTACTGAATGCCATACTTTATTTAACATAGAGGATCCTCTTTTACTGCCTGCACCTTAAAAATTGTAACTAACCTCATTAAGTTTTTTTAACGAAAAGATACTGAGATTATACATAATATCATTTTCATTAAACACGTCATAATTTGACAGTCAAATTAGAAATTTAATTGTAAATTAGATAGTTCAATAATATTTGTCTATATTCGCAATCAATATACATATACCTATTTACTCTATATGAAAATAAAATGTGATTAATAATAATAAATACAAGACTAAAATAAATGGAGTATAAACTATATATGTATTGTTGTTTGTTTGTATGTGGAAGCTGTATACAAACAAATCTATGATTGGGTGAGTATTAGTGAGGTTTACGACCAAAAATTTCAGACCAGCTGCGTGCTTACTTGTGTCGTAAACGGGATTTCAGTGGTCGTTAATCAATTATTTATTGTTCTTCTGCAGGAGTTTAAAAATATACAACGCTTCTACGTATTATGTATGTATGCATACGGACACATCAATATCACATTAAGTTAATGATTTGAACGATTACATTTTCCGTATACATGATCGATTCTTATATAGAAAAATATGTAATTCATTATCATAATGAGATGAATGTTATCAAAAAATGAATATAATGATATATAGTTGAAATCGATTATAACGACATCGAGGGGACCAGTCATATAAGGTTGTAAAAGCTGATAGTAAACACTGGTAAAAATGAGATTCAATTGGACTTCTATATATTTTGAGTCGTTAAAGCTGTTATGATATATTAACCGATGTCGTTATAACCGCTGTCTACTGTATTTACAATTTGAAGTGACACGCAGAGTGTGCTATTATAACAGACGTAGCATTAGGGACGGCGATAGCTCATTTTAGAATCGAATTTATACATATTTTACGAAATAATTTTCCAACATCCTCTCAAGTATTTTCTGCTACATCAATAACTAAATACTTATATATCAGTGATGTTCAAATCACGAATTGATTTGAGTCAGTACCTACTTATCTTTAAAAAAATATTCGGTTTTTTGTTTGTTTCATTCAATGTTACTACAACTTATTCTTTTGTCACAAAGTATAAGTGTGGCACCCATAGATATAGAGCATGGGCCGTGCATTCTATATTAATATAAGAATGTGGCTGTTTGCACATACGGTATGTGCAAATAGCCTCATCCTTAATATAATTGTGTAACATTGTGTAACAAACCAGTGAGAGAGAGAGATGCGCTACGTTTGGGATAAGCTATATCCCAAACCATTATTCTTTGAGGCGCCCACTATGAACAAGAAATTTATAAACGCATGCGCGTCAATTTCGTGTAGATATAAATTTTTTGATCGCATATGCCTCAAAGAAATCTAGAAACCAATCAACAATTGGCGTGTTCTTTGGTCTCTTCATTTAGAAGATGACACATGCGCACAACAGATTATAATAGCAATGCCACGGGTCAATTTCACGTAGCAGTTTTGTTATGTACGTGCGCCTGAAAGAAATCTTCAAAATGAAACTCGACAAATTATTTGAACCTTTATAATAATTCGACGTACTACAGAAGGTAACTAATGCAGTGTATTTACCATTTGCAAATTAATTAATTCGATAAAAATTTATACGATTTTTCTTGGGAGTGTTGTGCACATATTGCATTTATAAAGTATACGCCAAACGCCACTGCTGTATACATGTGTGTATGCTCACATTTATGACACACTTTCTTATTGTTAGTAATAAACACAAAATTCCACTTTAATGTCTCCTTAAAACTAAAACACAAAACCACTTTAGCCACGTCGTATAGTTTCTAAGGATATTCTATAGAGCTTTTAATTTTATGCTTCATTATTTTGGCTTTTGGTCGGTAGTCGGTACAGTATTCATAATTTCATGAACGAGAAATTAGTTTGGATTTTATATTACAATATTTATGAAATTTGTAATATATGTTTTCTGAAATATATAATGCAATATGTTCAAACAAAGATAATTAATAATTCGTAATATTTTTTACTTTTTACATGGTCTAATAACAAAAAACGTATATAAATAACTCTATAAAATCACAAGATACTATGAATGACCCATTAAAAATAAAAATATTTATTCATCACTTCACATTGTTTTCTAAACACACTTAAGACTCATCTTTAAAAAAAGAATCAACACCCTCGTTATTCGTTATCTCTCTCCATCTAACGTCAAAGCATTCCTGCCTTTAATTGTCACGTGGGTACAATAAAAATGAACCGCACCAAGAAAATTAATATTTCATTACGTTTTATACACATTCGTGACTGATATAAAGATAAGTTGTTTTATTCTTCGTATAAATATTTGATAGAATAGGGAAAAAAACTGAAATCCCATAACGAATGTTATATTCATGGATTTATATTTGATGAGTTATTTTTTATATTTTTTTAATGCGAATACATATTATTTAAATTCATAAGCCATACTGGAATTCTTTCCTGACATTCAGTACACACCTACTCGGTTTGTTTATGATAATAAGATTGCTATTAAGTTATTTTAAACAGTTATTATAAAAACAATTTGTTTTTCGTATTATAATTTGAAAATCCTTGATAAAATAATAAAGGATTTAATTTAGTTTAGTTATGTATACTCTATTATATGTTAAATTATATATAGGTATTTATATTACCGGCAATGTATGAAATCCGGTAATATTTAGAATTCCTAGGTATTCTATAGGATGCCAAAAATCACTAGACAATGTATTAAATGAATTTAATTATATACATTTCCGGGGCATTGTAAAGATTACTTAACTAATTATAACAATGTATGAAATAGTAGTTTAAACATTAATGATGAATCGACCAATTTTGGTCCAGGCACAGAAGTTGCCTTACTTCATGTTATAAAAATTTTTAATACTTCAGATTCAAATACAGTCGAAATCGGTTATAACGACATCGAAGGGACCAGTCATATTAGGTCGTAAAAGCCGATAGTCTATATTGCTAAATTCATCTTAAACAACCGCTAATGCGTTACCCATATTGTGTTGTTAAAATAATTATCAATTAAAAAAAACTTAACGAGAAGCACGCAATCTTAAACAAATGGAATGTTTTATTATTTCATTTATTTTAGAAAAAATGGAAACTTTATTTCAAAATTGTACGCATCTTTTTACTTTTTATAACATTCTTTATCAACAGATCAAAACAAAACTTCAAAGTAAGTAGAATCAAATACGTTATACGCGTCGGAGCACACAGAATTATATATGGTAATGTTTGATGAAAACACGGGGAAGTGAGGAGAGGTGAACTAACCGCCAACATCAAAAACACTGATAATGACAAACATTGGCTCGTTGGGTTTGCGTAGATGTGCTCACACTTTCACGAATTAATAAAATATTATAATCATCTATTGTTTAAATGTGAGTGTAGGATTTTATCTTTGGCATTTCTTCTTTAACACGTTATGTACCCGAAAGAAACTGGCATTATTTAAATTGTTTTTTTTAGAACAACTGCAGACGATTACAAGCATTCATTATTATTTTTGGGTTATATTTAATTACACTATATATTAGATAGGATTCACTTTGTACATCGAACATAAAACTTTATACACGTCAACATAATATTTAATTTTTTTTAATGCAGAAATGAATATTTAATCATTTTAAAATATAGATAACCACAAAAATCTCGTTGAAAATATCAAATCTATTGGGGTGAAAGGAGGTTGGTTAGTATTTTTATTAGGTTAAAATATAGAAAATCACAAAAATCACATTAAAAATATCAAATCTATTTGGGCCAAAAAAGGAGGTTAGGTAAAAATATAAAAAAATCTCTATATAAAAATACATCAAAAATATGTAATTTTTAAATCTGACAGTTCCAAATTTAGGTCCAGTGTAAAGTATTGATTTTAGTGGAAACTATTTATTGTATTTTTGTAATCATTATTTCTTTACTCAAACCACAAAATGTTTTTTTGCAGTTGGTGTTTTTGTTAAATAATAATTTAAAAAAATGTAATAGTCATGAGCTATTTTCTATAATGTTGTCTATATACATTACTCAAAATTTATATTTTTGTAGGTTGATACATTAGTGCATAACATAAAATAACAATTCTAACCATATTTTTCTAAAATGCGCAACTGAAACATAAAAATGCATTCTAATTTATTTCCCATATTACCCACCACTGGATTGCAGCAACCATACCATCCAGTTCTTCTGTGTTGCATGTTAACAATCAAAAACGGTAACGACGCAGTGAAAGTTACGTTGGAACAATTTAAAATCAGATCTCTATCTAATGTTGATTTTAATTCATTTGTAATTAGTCAGTGGGAATTATAAACAATTTAGATCAATGATTTTGAAAATGCAAATATTTTAACTAGATCAAATGAAGAGTGTATAGTTGTTTGTTTACAATGCTTTAAATTACATCACTTTCATCGTTATTTACACATATCTAAAAATGGTTTCAATTCGGCTTGTATTTTTTTAATAATAAACACTTTTTATTTAATCGTTTTCACTTATAACAAATAAACTGCACGAACAATTAATTCTTTAACATTAAACAAACTTAAACTTAAAACAAATTATACCTATCACTTATTAAACAAATAGTTTCATACTTTGCACAGGTTTAAAAATTACATATTTTTGACGTATGTATTGTGATTTTTTATATAATTTTACCTAACGTACCTACTACTAATCTCCTTTTGACCCAAGTAGATATATTTTTAATGTGATTTTTGATATTTTCTTTATTTTTACCTAACGTATATTACGTATACTAACTTCCTTCTTTTAGCCCAAATAGATATGATATTTTTAATGTGATTTTTATTATTTTCTATATTTTAACCTAACATAAAAACTAACCAACCTCCTTTCGCCCCAATAGATATGATATTTTTAATGTGATTTTTATTATTTTCTATATTTTAACCTAACATAAAAACTAACCAACCTCCTTTCGCCCCAATAGATTTGATATTTTTAATGTGATTTTTGTGATTTTCTATATTTTAAAACGATTATATTCACCTTATGCATTTAAAAAAACGTATTAAAATTTAGCCCATGAAAAAATCTTAAAAATTGATTCATTTTTCTCGAATTCAAACAGATGTAACCCCTTAAGCGAGTTTTACCTGTATCTTATAAAACGTAATCATTTTTTAAATTAATGTCAAAGTTCAAATATACGCAATACATTTTACAAGACATAGATCGCGGGAATACTCGTCACATGAAACACGCATCAAATTGGTCCCGTCGTTTATTAATAATTAAACACTTCGTTAAGAGGGTCCGCGAAATTGCAATTACCTTCGATAACTACTACCCGTAAATATTTAGTATCCGAACTTCAGTCAAGTTTTAAAGAGTACACGGTACAATGAAGTGTGTACTGTATTCATATAACTTTATATAAACTGTTTTAAGTTACGTTACTGTTTATTGTTAGCGAAGTAAGTTAATTCAAAATGTTATTTTAATTAAGTTTTAACAGTTTTTTACTTTACTTATGTATATTCTTCCTTAATATTGTTCTACAACTAATTAAAATTGTGAAGTAATAATTTTCTGTGTTAATTTTATTTAGATTGAAATAAAAAACTTCAACAATAATAATCTATATTAGCCCATAAATTCATATGAATACTAATCTGTTTTTTAAATTAATGTTTGATTACACATCTAATAATTTTCTTTGAAATAATTTTTAAACGAGAAATTATCTCTGATTAACTATTTTTTTATAGATAATTTTATATTAAAAACATATAATTAAATTACCATATTTAAGTCTTGGCATTTTAGGACGCCGCGCCGACCGCGCTGGCCGCTTCGATCGTCAGACACGCAATACTGATGTGTGTTTTTTTAACCTTGAAAATAATATACACACATCAGTATTGCGTGTCTGGCGGTCGAAGCGGCCAGCGCGGTCGGCGCGGCGTCCTAAAATGCCAAGACTTTAGAGAAATAAAATTAATGTTTGTATTTAAATACATTTTTTTTAAATAATTAACACTTTTTATTTAATCGTTTTCACTAATAACAAATATACTGCACGAAAAATTAATTATTCAACATTAAACAAATATATTGAACTTAAAAAAATATGTCACCTTAAATAAATAGTTTCCACTAAAAAAATAATACTTTTGCACTTTACCTCAATTTGGACCTGTCAGATTTAAAAATTACATATTTTTGATGTATTGTGATTTTTGTAATTTTCCATATTTTAACCTATAACCTCCCTCCTTTCGCCCCAATAGATTTGATATTTTTAATGTGATTTTTCTGATTTTCTATATTTTAAAATTATTAAATATTTGCCTTATACATTAAAAAAATTAAAAAGTGTTAAAATTTATGTTCGATATACAAAGTGAATACTATCTAGTATATAGTGCAATTAAATATCTAAATATCTATATAAACTCTAAAATTAACTTTGCATACTAATTGTTAATTGAAAGTTATTTTTCGCATGTACCTATCGATAACATAGTTTTAATAAAATTAAATTAAACTAAATCAATAAAATCATCTATCATTAGTATAGTTTTTAACGTTAGTAAAAATAACTACGCAATTAACGAGTTTGTTTAATTACATTTTTTTTGAAAGTTGTTTTTAACGCTTTCGTATAATTATCTGTAGTGATTGATTAATTGATTACATTAATCATTTCCGTTGATATGATGTTATAAAATCATTTTTTTAAATTATTATTATTATAGCCTATATCTGTTATATGTATAATCTTTGTTATAGTTTGTAACATGAAAGATGACCGGTTCGGTAATATAATTTCAATGCTTAGCCCGGTCATCTTTCATGTTACAGACTATACATATATGTATTAATTTCCATATTATTATAAAATCTAATTTTCGTTTTTCTTATTTTCAGGTGAGTCATTTAAGAAATTTACTATTTTTGATGTAAGTATTAATAATACAATGATACTCTATTTTTGCTATTTATCTTTTTCCTCAAAATGTTAGGCAATCTACCATCTCCTGAATTGTATTGCAAAAGTTTTTCACAATTTTTTATACACTCATTAAAAAAATAGAGAGATCATAAATAAATTAATGAAAAAATAGGTAATATTTAAACCTCTATTCAATTTTCATTGTATTTGTAATTTTTCATGAAGTAATAATACTAATTATAATGCATTCAAAAATATACATCGTTGTTTTGTAAAAAATATTTTTAGTCTGTATATATCATTCAAAAATGTAAAGTTTTATTTTCTTGATGTTTTTTATTAAGAATTATTGCAAGAAAAGCAGTCATTTTTTGTTTAAAAATTAGAAAAATCTAATAACATTTTGAAGCTTCCAACATTAAGATATTTTATTTATTACTAAATTTTTACAATGTTTTTTTTTTGCATTTTTTTAATTGTTTTATATACAAAGTATAGATTAGAGATTTTAGGGTTTTTCTATCTATGTACGATCATATAATCATATTTATCATAATAACAGTGCTTTTAATATTGTTATTTTTTAAGAAATTTTTGAATGCTTTATGATAATAATAATTGATGACTAAGTAGGTATATATTTTAAGTTTGTTACGATCGGCCAAAATTAAAGGCGCAATCGAACTGTTTATTGGCCATACCTGTTATATTTTATACTAACATATATATAAAAATTGAAGTTATGTCAATATATTTTCTACCAGTACCATTTTCCATTATATTTTTATTGATATCTCATGAAACTATTTTTTTGTTCATAACGGGAAATAATATTCAACGTCATAAATAACAAATGATGTAATTTTGCTCATGAAGGCGTTAGGCTTTTTGCAATTTATATCGTAGTTTCCCTACTGTAATTCGTTGCCTCTTGATACATGTGCACTCGCTTTGATACGCTTAAGTTCTATTTTAAGATAATAGAGAAATGCTCTTAGTGTTCTTATTGATGGTTTTTATGTGAAGCCAGATAAAATAACCAGATCCGGACACAAAGTATTTTTGAATTGTAAAAACAATTAAACCAGAAACTCCAGATTTCAAAACAAAGAAATAGTTTTTATTAAATAATTATTATATTATAAAGAAATTAAAAATTTCAACTAGGGTATTAATCCATTAAAATTAGGTTACATGCCAAATCGATCGACAATTTTTATGATTTCTATTTTATTTTAAAATATTCCATAGCCGTGCCTGTGTTTTCGTAAACTAATTTCGCTTTTTATCTCATTATATGTCATTTGCGAACGTAGAAATATGCTTTCATAGAAGCCAATAATTTTCTCAAATGATCCTTAATTTGAAATGAAAATATATCGTGCAGTCTTCATTAAGTTCCGTCGTGATGCTTTGTAAATATATGAGAATTAGTTAAATTATGTCTTCAGACATTGCAATGAATGAGAGCATAATTTCTTTAGAAGAATTTTTTGCTCTTGTATTATATTCAATTTGCTTACAGACAACAAACAATACGAAATACGTCTGTTAAAATTATTTAATTTATAGCATAATAATATTTAAATTATAATAATAACATTCCTATTCTATTACAATTTACATAATCAAATATTTCCCATTAAATTAATGTCATTCTTTTACAATTACTACAAAAACGAACATGGAAAATATTTGTATTGTGTATTTTAACAATTACAAAACTTTTTAAAAAGTTAATAAAAAACCCATTATTTATTCAGGTTTCACTTAAAATTAAAGTTATAAATTATAATTACAGTCGAAATCGGTTATAACGACATTACATGGCCAGTCATATTAGATTGTAAAAGCCCATAGTCCTAAAAAGCGGTAAAAATGCAATTATATGGAAGTCAGTCGGAGTTCTATTATCAAACCGATATGTTGTATTAATCGATGTCGTTATAACAGGTTTCGACTGTATTTTTCTATATTGCATTTTAAAAATCAATTTATACATGACATACAATGCCAAGTATAGAAAAATATATACGTACAATATATAATGTAATATGTAGATAGTTATATTTAATGTAATATGTATGTAGTATAGTATACAAAAAGAAATTGAATACGTTTAATAAAAGAATATCTATAAAAACTTTCTGAGAACACATCTGCAGAAATAATTAAAAATAAAGAACACATCCCATGTCGTGGTATGCAAGTTTTTTTTATATCTGGTTAATATTTTGTATGATATATTCAACACTTTATTATGAAGAACGATGTTCATAAGTTTCAGAGATGTTACACATATTTCACAGAGTAGTTTAAATGTATGCATATCTATCATAACATTGAAAAATTAAATTTTCGTCGTACGATGAAATCGTTTGAAATTTTGACGAGACGATACCGAGATAATATCAACATTATTTCTAACTGTTTTTGGGAGTCTCGATTTTAAAGGATTATCAGTAATTAATAAACATTTACTATTATTTAAATGTATTCGCTATATTTCAAAATGTATTTGTTCATTACATCAGAATAAATGATAAAAAACTTTTTACCAAAAAATTCATACGAGACTGACACATTTCTCGATTTTGGTCACGTGTACGAGACAGCCAAACATTTTTATGAGACAAGATCACTACGGAAGTGTCATTTGTAAAACTCGTAACCGAAACGAGACTTCAGTTATAAACATCGATATTAAACTCTCGTTTGTACGTCAAGAGAAAAAAAAACTCTCGTCTCGTTCTGTATGCAACGTTAATTTTGTATATTACTTTGACCTTTAGATTGATCTCACTATATTAAAATTAATATAAATATATTCATTATTTTAAGGCGTTCACTTTTACAGTTGCCTACACAAAAATATTTAAAATAACTTCCTTGTGTTTTTTTTTCATCTCATATGTTTTATCGCCGATTTAACACCAGAACAACGCTGTTATTGAAAACAGTTTATTTACTGACAATATTTTTCTTTATTCTGATTTTATTAGCAATTTAATTATTTTAGTATCTCCCCATTTTTTTCTCAACTGATAAACGTTTTTAATCTATAATGGTATTTGCATTAATAATTTCATTAAGCATTCTTTAATTGGGTCACAAATAATTAAATTATAAGGGTCAATTAAGAGGTCAATGCTGTTCATTTTGCTGAAGACATCATGAATAACCGGAATTATTTAATATGGCAAATTGTAAAGGGTACTATAATAGAACACCTCATTGTACTCATTTGTCCTTCTCGCACATGATAATTTTAGATATCAGGTTTCTTGGGTGTATCAATGATCAAAGTAAAACGAAATGAATATTTCTATAAGGTTTTTGTTTGAAATATATAAATTCAGTGATATACATAGCTATATGTATATTTAATATTTTCAAACTATAAACTGATGTTGACAACCACTGGTCCACATCACACACGTAGGTACATGATATAATATTTCAGAGCAAACTGATAGTGTCCATGTTCATTAAAATCGCGCCATTGTTTCACATCGCTACAACATTTTTTCATTACGGGCACGTGTAATGTTCGTGGAGTAAAAAGTAATGTTGAAGTACGAACAGGAAAATTGAGGTGGGAGCAGTTAAATAAAAGCCACATACTAAGGGCGGTGTTTTCAGTTACGGTGCTGCAGTTAAATAAACCTTCCGTTTTTGTTATCAGCATGTGTGTCAACAGGATGGTTTTAAAAACATGCGTACTGTATTACAAACTGCCAGACAGGAAACCTTCGTTTTACACGGTTTTGAATATACACTGTCATTCAAAAGTTTCCAAGCACCATAAATATTAATATTTTATTTTTATACTGATATTGACAAAAGAAGTACACCACAGTGATTCCGTTTTATGTACTGAGCAATTAAAATTAATCTTTTACAATGAGTTACCTTGGCCATTTTGAAAATACTGAATTTCATATTTTATTTGATTCTAAAATATCCTTTTTTACGAGATTTGTTCCAGGTTCCAATAACGGATGCCAAAAAATGATTGGTTGAAAAACTCCTTAATAATTTTCACTTATATTTTGAATTTTGGTAGTTTAAATGGAAAATAATAGCTAACTGAAATTTTCAAATAAAAAAACACGTAGAATTACGTAAAAATCCAAGTAATAACTGTACAAGATTTTCTAGACTATGTGGGATTTTGTGTAGTCCCAGAATACACTCAACGCTCTATAAAACGACCTTCTTCTAAACGATCACTCTATACAATAACTGGCCAACAGCTCTATGGAACGACCTTCCCATATCCCCACCATAGCTAGATCGTATTACTCAATCCAAAAACATTTCTCACTCGTCGGCGTGGTGGTAAGGGCCCCTCTAACCGTCGTTGTATGGAGCGGTTGAATTAACGACGTCGTCGTTGTATAGAGTATAGAGGAAGTGTAATTAAAACTTATAATAAACTTGGAAACGGTAAAATAATTATTATTATTTTGACGCTACAGATTTGCGCTCGCTTCGTCTATGTGCGGCCCTATTTATAACAAAACGTAACAGCAATGATCATAATCATATTATATCAATACGTCTATTAAAATTCATATTCGCTAATCGTATCATCATGCGTACCTACACATGAACACATCTAAATATCGACCAATAAATTCGGAATTATGTTGTTCGGGAATGCTTTTTCCTGTTATAAACGATGATAAATTCAGCACAATTTGATGCGCCGGCGTACAATACCTAAACGTGCTGGATGGTGAGGTATTCGTATCGTCTAAGGATTTGTGAAGAAACGGGATGTGTGTGGATCTTTTCTTACCCGGAGTGATGTAGAATATAAATCACTTACGTTGAAATCGAACCGGGTTTTTGAAGATGTAGTGTGATCCACGCGTTTGCATATTTTACTGTGGGGTGTGGATTTATACGGCAACTGTCGAGTAATTTTATGGAGTTAATATTTTATAAAATTACTTATGTTAATAGAAATTATTATATTTCTAAAATTATATTTTACTTAAAAGGAATTTAAACCAGATATCGGATTTTGTAATCTTCTATATAAATAAAAATCAATTGCCGCATGTATAATATGAAAGATCATCACTTGAGAACGGCTCGACCGTTTGGCTGATTTTTTTTATTGTGTTCGTAATTTGGAAAATCCACCGGAAAAATCGTAAATTTGGATGAAATTTTTTTAGTTTTTCTAGATTATACACATCATTATATAGATTTTTACTATAGATTACAAAAATGAAATCCGACCACGTTTAAAAGTTAAAGCCATTTTTCTCAAAAATTTTGAAATAACTTAAACTTTGAGAGGCTATATTTCAAGAACTTTATAAGATACAGACCTACAGTTTAGACATTTCAATTTTTCACATCATTTTCTATATATTTAACATACTTTTAACGAAATCGAAAACTTTTTCAATCAAAAATTTTCGGTCATATTTCATGCATCAATCTTCGATTGAATAAAGAATTCTATAGTAACGGTTTGAATATTTTATTAATGAATTTAATAATAGTTTTGTGAATATTAACTCGCGTAATACCGGAATCAATACGCTAATGTTGAATACAAAATTTAAACTTTATCAAATTAAAAGAAATTAATTCGAAAAGAGAGTGGAATATAAATAAATATTTATAACGAACTGAAAAGGTACTAAAATCCTTGTACAACACCGGAATAAAAATATATTCATCTTTAAAAGTTATAAAAATGAGGCTGTTTTGTGCATTGTAATTGTAAATGCAAATTAAATATGTTATAAATCGATTTTGAAATATAAAATAAATCTGG
This sequence comes from Sialis lutaria, assembly GCA_949319165.1. NCBI lineage: Eukaryota > Metazoa > Arthropoda > Insecta > Megaloptera > Sialidae > Sialis > Sialis lutaria. The sequence goes on along the minus strand of OX439231.1, from coordinate 19,803,062 downwards.
ACATCTATGTATTAATTAATTTGTAATATATTTATTTTAACTTACCACATAATCAGAGTTGTTATAACACAACGTACATTTTTGTTCAGCACGGAGCCAAGTTTTGACCAAATTTTAGTTAATATACGATTAATTATAAAAATGGAACTGTCAAAATAGCCATGCCCTTTTTCACCGATTTGGTAATTTATTTATTATATTTTTTTGGTAACTCAATTTATTATTTATTTACCTATACTATTATTAAGTATACTTTCAGTAATATCATCTTTCAGTTCTGCATACGGATTTTCTAAACTTTTAGTCGTTTCGATTCTAAAAAACTTTTTCTTCGAAATTTCTACTCAGAACAGTGTGTAGATGCTTTTAAACCCTTTCATCTATACCCAAACCAAAACGATATTATTAAATTACGTTAAATCTTCTGCAGAGAGTAAATCGTTGCCTGTTCAAATATTGTCGTTTCCTAAAACAAGATTAAATGCATTACCTCTTGGAACGGAATCGGCGTTAGGTTAGCAATTCGTGATAATTATCGCAGTGAAATATAAAACCTTCTTGTCAGGTAATTAACCAAACACGTAAAGTTCACTTAGGACTTTACGCAAACTAAATTTTCTGTATCGGATTTCCAATTATTAAAAACGTGTGGGTGTCTCATTAAATTTATGTTTAGTATTAAAGGTACTAATATATAGTTGTAATGTACCTACACTAAATATATACAATTAAATAAAATACAGTGGGTGGCTAAGTTATAGTGTCACCTACAAAAAAAATGTCTTTCTCCAATTTCATTACCTATTTTAAAGCAGAAGGGGATAGAAAGTATAGCAATACGATATATATATTCTTAGGAAAAAAAATATTTTAAATTCGCTATTTTAACACTTATGTCAACCAAATAGGTATTAGTAAATAATTTTAAACTGTGTACAAAAAATGTTTTAAATTCATTCCAAAAACAATAATCGAATAAAGTATGGTTTAATGATTGAGATACTACCTACTCATTTGATTTTATAGATTCAAAAATAATTGATATAATAACACCGACCGACCAACTACAACATCCATGCAATTATTTTATTTAAATCTCTCTAGGGTCAATAATGATATATAGCAGTGGTATCAAACATGCGGTCCGTAAGACAGCCCAGGCCACAGTTCAAAATTTGCAGTTGATTCTAATAAAATAATAAATTTATTTTTTGACAGACGGAGCAGACTATTTTTAACAGAATTTGTAGTTTTTAATGCATACTTACATATGAGACATTTCTCTTTTATATTAAAAGATAAATACCAAAACACAAATACATTTCTAAATTCTTTTCTACAATCTACAATGAATAAATAACATTCTCTTAGATGTTAAATATAAATCACGTTAATAGCTTCTATAATTATATCAAACGTTGATATATTTATTTATATCCCTTTGAAATAAAAACCCAAGCTAATTAATAGTACAAGTAATGTACTTTATAACTTTGTAATCACGATTACTCAATGTGTATATAATAGTTGATTTGGTCACCATGTCAAATAATTAGACTAAATAATAAATAATTAATTTATATGCACTGTAATTTTTCTAAATTTAAATAATGTTCAATAACTATTCTTTTCTTATAATGGCTTGACACAGTTCTTCACTTAAGTAGACAACGGACCCCTACTAACCCTAGTACCCTACACAGGGGTTCCCCAAACCCCACACAATTTTTACGGTAGTTTAGCTAGTCCATCAGGAGGGGTCTATCAACGTTTTCTTAAAAATGCTTATACAACAAATTTTATCTTTTAATGGAAAATGCTAAATCATTTTTCTTACACTAATCCTAATCCATTTTTCAAACTTTGAACATATGCAAATTAAAACAATAAGTTTCTATACAACCAACACATTGAATAAAGTGCTGATATGTGCATAATCCCTGTGTAAGTTATTTGTTTCATACAGATAGTGTAGGGTCGTAGGGTTAATATGATAAAATATAACAGAGATCTACGAAAAAAGTTTTTGTATCAAAAGGTATGTATTTCGGTGTGCTAAAACCGTATCGAATACCTATCCAAATATACGTATCACGTCAAAATTTGATGTTGTTACATGGAAGAAAGTTGTAAAATGATGATATAGTGAATACTGATTACTGACCACGTGTTTCATGAAAGAATCCCGCAGAATTTTTATGGGGAATGGGTCTCAGTCAAACTCTTTGGAACTTAGGATTCTGATAGTCCTTGATGAACAGATCAGAAGTTTTGTAGAATAAAGGTTCTATAAAAACATGTATTGTTAATTAAATACAAGCATGATTCCCCACTTCAGAGGGCTACATTTATATCTTAAAATTTTGAGTTTTTATGACTTAGTGACCATTAAAACTTTTGATCTGCTCTTCAAGGACTATCGGACTTCAAAGTTTCAAAGAGTTTAACTTATGTAGACCCGTTCCCCAAAGGATTCTGCGAGGTCCTTTCAACATGATTGCACGTCGAAATACATACAGATTGATTGGTATTCCTCCTTCTAGTACAAAAACTTTTTTTTAGTTTTATTTTTTTTTTATTAAAACAAAAATAAACTGCAGTAAAGTTCCAAATATTATAAACTAGCATCCAAATATTAATTTTTATTGGATACACAATTAGTGTGCAATCATAAATGTTAGGAATTCATGCTAATTTTTTACTTTGCAGACACCTGACAATATATTCGTGGAAATCAGTTTATGAAACGTTGATTTAAAATATTTCTGATTAAATTTTCTATTTATGTAGAGCATGAATAAAATATTACATCTATTCTCAACTAAATATACATTTATTTAAGAATATTCAAATTACAAAAATGTATGTATACATCCATTATTTACATATTACATAGTTATTTTTTCATTAATAACTGTACAATTATTCATGAAATTTTAAATGGATTAATTAAATGGATATTAACCAATTATTAATAAAACCTCATGAAAGGATTAGATATATATATTTTTTATATAGATGTATTTCCCTTTCTTTCACGCGTCTATTTTGAACTACCTTACTTGAAAAACGGAGAAACTGTGGTTTCTTAGTCACTTAAGCTAAAAATAGTTGAACTACCTTGTTTAAATATTTATAACAACAATGAATAATACATTTGTACTGATGTTCCAACTCACCAAATGGGTACAAAAACTCCGCATTTAATCTAAAAATCAAAACAAAATACTAAAAGGTACTTGTTTAGTCTTTGAAGAAGCCAATATGCTTTCGAAGAAATTTTTTACGTTGTGTAAGTAATGTTTTCTTAAAAGGTCAAGTTTCGCAAAACCAATTTAACCTTTGGTTTACTGTGCTACAAATAAATATGTTGGTAATTTTTGTTCTTTATCAAAAATAAAAAATAATTAGTGTATATCAGAGGCTCTTTAACTAGGGTCCCTAGACCCCCGGGTGTCCGCGGAACTTTTGCTGGGGGTCCGTGAAACATGTTTGGCATAAAATTAAAGTGCTTTTTCATTTCTATTTACTAGTGATTAATTAGTATCTAACGACAGAATCTTAACTCATAGTGATTACTTGTGATAGTTTATAAAATCATTTTATTAGATTTTTTTAAAGCAATCTACTATACAGTAGAAATATATATTATTCTGGTGGGTTAGTTTTGATTCTCGTTTTGTTTTCTCTTCTATTTGAGTTAAATTTCTATGAAAAGTTGAAAATTAACCATAAAATTTGACTGAAAATTTTTGTGTTTTCGATTTGGTTAAAAGTATGTTTATTGTATAGAAAATGACATGAGAAGTTGAAATTTTCAAACCACAGGTCTGTATCTCAAACCGTTCTCGGGTTATAGCCTCTCAAAGTTTTATTTTATTTTCAAAATTTTTGAGAAAAATGGTCGTACCTTTTTACGTGTCGTCCGATTTGATTTTTGTCGACGAATTTGAAATCATCGTGTCAAAATCTATATAAAGACATGTATGTATAATACTTACGGGTAGCAGTAGAAGTCGAATTTAATTTATTATTTTACGAATTGTATTAATGTTTTAAACATACTTTATGTATTTGTGCAAAGAACGAAAATACTAGGTATCTAAAAATAGCACAACAAACTTTCATGTGCATGTTCATAAACCCTTCAAGTGTACTTAAATAATTAATAAACATAGGTACTAAATATAAAATTCAACTGTTTGTGAAAGTACGGTTAGTAAACAAGACGCCTATTTATACAACAGAATGTGAAATTACACTCTTATTATTTACTCTGTTTGTAGCTGCTTTGTTTACCGATTGAAAATGCCTACTTTATTACGTTTTATAACCATTGTCGTCGATGTAATTTAAAGCTAAAAATAGATATTTGATTAATACGGCGATTTTCAGAATCTCGTATTTAAAAAAAATATATTAATGTTCATCAAATTCGGTTCATATTATACCTAATCGTTATCAGATATACCTGTATTTGAAATGTTTTAGTTACTATTTTAATTAAAATATCATAATTAAAAAAAAAATTTTTTTGTTTTGGTCATTTTATTAAATTTATTAGCTCTTAAGATGTAAAGTTTATAAAAAAAAACTTCAGTGGGACGGGGGTCATAACTACATGTTGAGTTTAAATATCTGGTTAATGATTATACAGACAAATGTAATGCAAAGTAATCATAAAAAACAGTTGTTATACAAAACTTTGAAAAAAAAATTATAAAAGTGTGTGTTTTTTTACAATTCAACCTGTATTACGTTGTGAGACCTTGCTTATAGTTATAACTAACATAAGCAAGGTCCCACAGGTAAACTCAGAATAAATTCCATAAAATTGAATCTATTTTACCAGTTAATCCAGAATACGTGAATCATCAATAATAAATATTACAAAAAACCAAAATAATTTAATCACCCTGCACTAAAAACCCGCAAGAATATGGAAATACCAAAAAAGATTAGTCGTCACTGCATAACTTGGCCACCCATTGAAATTTTGCATCTCATTCCGTATCTTAAACTGAGGAAAATTGTATTTGAAATACTTCTATTTTTTACGAAAATGATGAATCAGTAGGTAGTATAAATTTATTTTTAAAATACTCCTCGAAAATGACGTCTAACCATTAGAAATTTCAATGAACTCATTTTATATTAATAAAAGCCAACATGCACCTAAATTCTTGAGCACATAACACAAACACATCGTTATGCGCAAAACCAGACTTGAAGGGAAAAAATCTCTGCATAACTACAATATTTATAGAACAACCGTTCGCGTCGTCCCTAAATATGAATATTTAAAATTGGGGTTGTTTCTGTATGTTTTTGTATGTAAACCATTGTAAACAAAAAACCACAGATAAAAGCTTTTATGATGACATACATACATGTCCGCAGTGGCGGTTTTTATCTCGTTGATAATATTATGGACCTTTTGTATAAAAATATTACCAACAACAATCAAATTAATGTCACTTTCTTTACAAGTAATTATAAAAAGATTAAAAAGAATAATAATAATACATACTGTTTTAAAATTTTAATTTTCTTTTTTTAAACACTACCATTAGAAAATCTAATCAGTTAACTAGAGTAGATAGGTAGGTAACTGATTAGTGAAGCTTTTTAAAAAAAATCTATTTTATTTATTCCCCAAATTATAAATCATAAAGATTGGTACATAACTCAGCAGCAGTGCGCCACTGCTACCGCGGAGTTTTAGAAGAAACTTGGCCCAATCTTGGGTAAAGAATAGGAGACCGAAATTCTAAATTCTAATTTTGTTTACTACCTATGATTTTAAATAGGCAGTATAGGCACTGTACAAAAATCAAATGATTTATATCTAGAAATTAGTTTATTAGGGGTTATTTCTTATAACTTAAGACCAGATTTTAAAATAATACCATGACAAGTTTAAATTGACCAGAAGGATCTACTGTAGGTACTAAATAAGATCTTATATAAGTTGGTCATACCTAAAGTCATAAAAATGATTCAAATTTTATTTAAATTTAATACATATTCAATATTCGTATATAACACTATTATTAGTTGTCGTATATTTCCATGAAGGTGTTTTTATGCTGATCTCTAACGTTGATTATATTTTAAATTATTTATTAAATCACCCAGACAAAATATACTCGATACAGGTATTTTTATTGGTTTTATAGTTCTATATGTATATTCATAAGCTTCCACAAGGGAGGGGAGTAACTGGGGGGGACTTCCACCCTGAAATTTGACCTTACCTAACCTAACCTAATGAAACTCTTTTTATGGTAACCTGCTTTAGGTTTTCCCCCACCTCTTTCTGCGGACCATCTTGTGTATATCTATTATTACTATTGATTAATGAATACCCGGGGAAAAATGATAAGATATTAGCATATATTATAAGATCCAATTGGTCAGATATGATGAGATATGCTTGGATCCTGATTTTGGCACGATCCAAGAACGCATTATAATATATTGTAATATATTGCAAGATATAGTTATATATTATAATATATACTAATGTCTTCTTGGATCGTGCCAAAATCAGGATTCAAGCATATCTTGACATATATTACAATATATTAGCATACATTAGTATATATGTTAATATACAAGTATATCTCGACATATATAACAATATATTAGCATATCTGTTAATATATTTGTATATCTTGGCATATCTAAAAATATATTATAATATCTTATAATATATGCATAGGGGGGGGGGGTATCCATCTATTATCTATCCCAATACTACAGAATCGTCCAACCAGGGAAAACTCGTACTGAATCTATAATCAAATGTCACATATATTATATAATTAAATAAACATATAGCAGCTTAGGGGTGTCCACTTAAAAAATATATCGATATTTATATTCGATGTAAAATATCGGATCCCAGCATCGATGTTTATCGATATATCGCTAAAAAAATCGAAAAATCGATATTTTTATCGAATACTTTTTTTTTCCTATTTCCGCGTCGTACTTCTGCTGCTTTATTTCTGTCAAAGTTTTTTTCCCTTTTTTGAATTTGTTAATTGTTTGTATTCATGTTGATTATTGTATTTTTTATATATAAAACTGTCTTTTCACCTTTTTTATGAGGCTTTCAATGTTTCACTTTAAGTATTTATTTTATAGTTTCTTCTTTCCCGTCGACTTTTATCTATTAATGTCTTAGTTTTAATTTTAAATCTTCTATCTCTCGTACAATTTACTGTCTATATATCTTCTCTGTATTTCTTAATGTTTTAAAATTTATTATTTTTAATGTCTTCTTGTTTGTTAATATTTATTTGCCTTTTCTTGATAGGTTTAAAACATAATGTTAAATTTCTTTATTCTTCGCTATTTTAACTTCACTTCTTCGCTTTAATTTTATATTGTAACAACCAAGTAACCACGATACGTATTCTCTATTGTCGTACATATATGTTCTGTGATTGTCGTCATAAAAATCAACTCTTCAAAAACAACAACCGTCTCTCTCTTCTTTTTCTTCTTCCAGTGATACCAACCTTTACTTTTTCATCTTTATTTAAATTATGTAAAATATTCGACAAAAAAATAAAAAAGCAAATACCTATTCGATATTTTTATAAATATATATCGATATATCGAATACAATAAATGTTTGTCAAAACATCGAATCAATCCGATATATCGTACGGAAAATATCGAATAAATAAGATATATCGATGTTAAATGAATATCCCTATAGCAGCTTCCATTTACTTACGTCCGTATTAACTGACTTGAATGTACCTATGTAAACAATAGAGTTCGTTGGTTGCTTATATACTGATTCAAAGTGAAATCACACGGCTAGTGAGAGGCAAGTTACACCAACTTTTACGAACATAGTATGTATAGCTATTACATATATACAACATACTCGAATATTATTTAATCAATTAAAAAAAATAATCCATATGCGTATTAAGTAATATTTGAGGCCCGTATTAATAAAATACAAAAATATATACAAAAACTGTATAGAAATATTGTGACTATTAAAGAAATCCGAAATATATGTATGTATAGTAAATAAATAAAGAAAACCATGTGACATTTGCTTATTAAATATTCTTTTAAAGTAATTTTCAGTTCTTCAACAGACGGATCTATTATAGATTTAGGAATTTTATTGAAAACTTTAATTGTATTGTTAACTACATTTCTATTGACAATTTGTTTACGTGTTTGAATAGATTTCATATTTTGTTTGTTTCTATGTTGTAATTATGGTCATTTATATTACATAAATCAGTTTTTTTTTTGGTGAATAACTCATTTTCTAATAAATTAATACCTATCGATTATATTTAAAAATTTGTATTATATAAGCAGTGGACGGCAGTGTTCCCTGGGTCATATCTGGCCATAATACGAAGACATTTATTTTGTATTTTGAGTATGTTATAGGTATGAGAAGAGAAGCACCAAAATAAAATTCTATATCTAATAATTAAATGTATATAAGCTAATACACTTGTTACAAAACATTTGCACAACCTTGTTGCTTAACACTCTAAGTGCGTACACGAATTTTGAGATTTTGGCTGTAACGCAGTTTATATTTCTCTTACAAGTTAAATTTTAGTCTACTAATATCTCTAAAAATTGTATTTTTTGAGAAATTATCACACCTGACGAGTGATCATAGAATTCAGTGATTATAATTTCAAAAATGTATTCATCAATGTTTGTATAAAAATTGTCAACACAAGTTGTAGAATTTTTAAGATAAATGCGTGGGAACATCATTTTCAAAAAAAAGTTTCACCAAAAATATTCACTACCTATTTTAAAATTTGATGAATGTACTTTTTTGAAAACAACATATCTCAAAAACTATTAAAAATAGAGTAAAACTAAAAGATATAAATTTTGTAGAGATTTGTTCTTAATTTATAAAATTATATTGAAATTTTGGGTAAAACAAAAATATATGTTATAACTTTATCATTCCTGAGTATATGGACAATTCTAAATAAAATTTACTTTCTCTTATTTCGCTAAATTAGAATATATATACAAAACTATACAAATCACGCGAGTGCAATATTAAATTCAAATGAACTTTAGAAAAAAGAATGGTTGATATTTGAATTTTTTATATTTATTATTATTAAAATTCGTTGCTTATTTTATTAATGTATAATAACAATGCCAACATCAGGGAGGGAGACTGGGCTACCGCCCGGGATGCCAGTTCAGAAGGAGCGGTGGACAGTTACATGGAGAAAAATTTAGCTTATATTCTAGTCAAAATTTTTATTGATTTTACCGTTTCAGGGTATTTTAAATTTTTTATTCCATTTCTTCAGAATTCTTTGCGATATAAATATAAAATTTGATACCTAATCGTTTTAGTATAAATACGTGCTATCGATTTACAGTATCAAGTAATGATTATTTAGACTAAAGAAGTGTGAGGCCAGCGACCTTTTGATTTTTATTCAGTATTTATTTGTTCTTAACCCTTAATTACTCGCGTGGAATACCGTAACACAGTTACTCGCGCGGTGTATTTTATACACCACAAAAAAGCTAGTTTTTGGGAATTTTGAAGGTATTATATTAATTTTTTTGCCCAATTCATATTATGTAGGTAGGTAGGTTTGAGAAACTAAGATTTTTTTTTTAAATAATCCAACTAAAAATTAAAGATCAGAAAGAAAAACTAACTAAAATAAATCTAAAAAAGTACACAAAATTTTTTGCTGTCCGATTTATTGCAAGATGAATATTGAACAGTTTTATTTTTGTTGGTAATTTTTTTTAATTTTGCTCTTTTGACAAGATTTCTTCCATCAGCAGCATCACTATTGTCTTCAAAAACGCAGTTCTTCGCTTAGGATACTGCTATTTGTGCGTCAATACCATATACATTTAATAAGTAAAAAATTAATACAAACTGCTACAATATTTACTGCCGGATTCCTAACACCATTGATATTGGTCAAATGTAATATTTTGTTATAACAAATGTTAATCATTTAATAAATTGATTAATTTAAAAAAGTAACAGCCACTTTATTTACAAATACTTTACCACCAGGCGTTTACCTATTAGATAAAAAATATTTTTTTTATTTTTTAAGATATGATAATATATTAGCAGATATACCAATATATAAATATATATAACAATATATTTTCGCATCTGAGGGATGATATATATTAAGATATGATTATATATTATCAGATGTGTCCATATATTAATATATATTACAATATATTCTTGGCTATGATAACTCAAAAAATAAAATTTATTAAGATATAATAATACATTAGCAGATATATCTATATATAATAATATATTACAATATATTCTAAGCTAAGCGAACTCATTTCAAAATAATATTTTTAAGATATCGTAATATATTAGCAGATATATCAATATATAAATATATATAACAATATATTCTCGGATCTGAGGGCTAATACATATTAAGATGTTACTATACGTCAATATATATAACAATATATTTTCGGATCTGAGGGCCAATATATATTAAGATATTACTATATATTATCAGATATATCTATATAAATTAATATATTTTAGGCTCAAAAATTAAGATATTACCATATATAACGAGTTGCGAAAATATCTTATAATATCTCGTTATATCTTATCATTTTTTCCCGGGTAGTCATTGACAAATAAAATAATTGTTAATTTACATGTTTTATTGTTAAGAAAATGTATACATATTTGTTTACTATATTTAACCTCACATTACAACACGCATGAAGAATAGAGACAGGAGTATAAATTCTGTATTTCTGTAATACAATTTTGTATCAAAATAGGACCCCAGATGTGGGTCGTCTCTTGTGCTCGGACTTCTGCGCAGTAGTTGACCGCGCAACCGTATAGTTATGTGCGTATCGCAAAGTACAGAGTGGTGACTGCGCACAAAATAAATGTCTTGTCTAAAAGAAACCAATATAGGTCTCAAAAAACAAATTTATTATTTAAAAAAAGATAATTTCTTACTTCTGCGCAAAGGTCCAAAAAATGTGGACTGCCCACTCCAGGCTCCGTTTTTTAACATACTCCCTCCACTCGGGATTACACTCTTGTCTCCATTCTTCAAGACTACATGCTACCCGCTACCCTGTTCGTTGCTCTCTTAGCCTATATTGCTATTCTCTGACTGAATTCCCACCAGCCACTTGTTCCACTATAGTTCAGTATGCTCAACCTTATTTCGAATTCTATCCCCAACATTAAGAAGAAATAATAATAATAAAATGACTTACAATTTACAAACAATATTATAACTTTATAAATATAAAAAAACTGCTTTTTCATATATCTATTTTGCATTTACATAAAATGACTTGAAGAAACCTTCTACTCTATGAAAAATGCACTCGTATCACCACAGGGCATATAAATATGATGAATACGATTTGTGAGTGTTTTGAAATCGTCGTCAGCATAAAAAGCAGCTCGCATCGTTTATCATTCATCGCCCACACAAATTGGGCTACTACTCTTGATGCTAACGGGTTTGATTTATTTTGATAGCTTTGTTATGCATCGTATCTCAACTTAATTGGATCAATACGTTAAGTGTGCGTGCGTCCATATGTCGATGCAGACTTCTTATTTAGCCTGTGTGTATGTATTACAAATCTCAACTATATTGAATGAAATCGACAGAAGTAGTAAAACTAAATATAAAAGCAGGTGTTCAAGTGATTTCTGAGAAAATCTATGTCGACAGAGCTTCTTAACATAGATGTTGGTAGTCATTAATGAATCTTGGAGCTGAACATAATATTATCATAATGTCTAAAACTATGTATTGTTATTTTTGTTTAAATATTCTTTCTTTTTATTTCGATCTGTAACAATGGTATAAAAATAATTATAAAGGAAACGTAGATTTCATTTAAAAAAAACAGTTTTTTAGGGTTCCGTAGAAAACTAGGAACCCTTATAGAATCTCCATGTCCGTCCGTCTTGTAAAAAATTTGACATAATAAAATGAAATTTGGTATATGGTCGTAGATTGATGACCCAAAAAATAGAAATGAAAAGATTTTTGAACAAAATGAAAAGTATTCTAAAAAATATTCACCCATTGAGTGGGGTGTCGTTAGAAAGGTCTCAAAAATGTATCAGGACCTTTTGATTTTAACCCTTCAATCACGATTTATTTGCTCTTCAAAGTAATTATGAAAGCATCATCCCCCTCTATTTTCTAAACTATCAATTCAAAAAATATGAAAAAATTCCAGAATGTAGCATTTAATTAGTACTTTCACTGAAAATTATAACGAACAGTGTTAAAAATATTTTGGACCCCCCTTTCATAGACTGAAAAGTGAACTCACATTTTTTTTCCACTTGAGCGGGGTGTCATTTGATAGGTCTCCTAAAATGCTATAGTAAAAGTCAAATGACTTTTTGATTTTAACTCTTTAGTCACGATATATTTGTTTTTCATAGTTTATGAAAAAATTTGAAATCTCTTTTATAAATCGTAGTGAGACTGAGTACGGAACCCTATCATGTGCGTGACCAACACGCACTTGCCCGTTTTATTTTTAAATGTCCGCTGAAAGGTCTGATTTCTGGTATATCCTTAAATATGTATTATCTATGTACCTATTATAAGAACTAAGATATCATTTGCCTGAAGTTGACACTATTTCAATAAATTGAGTTGTATATTTTATTTATTTTAATAAAATACTGTTAAAATCGCTATTAGTACAAATATATTTATTATCTATATGTAGAAATGTAGATTCTTTTTCACAAACATAATTATTACGACGTTGTATCCGATTTTGTAATCATTATGTTTGACAGTAAATGGTTTTGTAATAATGTCACATTAACAATCCAGAGTGTACCATCACTTAATCATAATCATTTTATTGCATGCGTGTATTTAAATTGTGTATATGTATGTATCTAATTACCAGTAAGATTTATAGATCGTGTTTATTTGATAGCATTGACTGTATGCCACACCTTTTCAAATGAAAGAAATCATATTTGTATCTAATGATATACATATATGCATCATTATAGCATATAATTGGTTTCGTTGTTAGAAATTGTAGAGGGAAATTGATGCCACTTCTGTTCGAATCTTTGTAATGATTAACGTTATTAAATCAAATCTTTTATTTATATCTATTAATTATTTAACAATTTAGAAAAGGAAAATATTTTTATAAATAAGATAAGTATAAAGCAGGTACGTCACATGATTATGATCCACCGACGCTATAATAATAAATAACCTTAAATAAAAATTTACCTATTCTACTTTTTAAAATTTTAGTTAATCAGTTTTAAAATAAAATAAAATAAAAACTCTAGATACGTCAAAATTACGTCATAAATTACGGAAAAATGGTACATAGAAATTAGTTTTTAAATTTTATATTTTTGAAAAAAACATATAATAAAGTAATGTAAATAACTAGTGAACGAACTCATTTGAATTTTAATAAAACGAAATACGTAAAGTTTGCAAATTTTAATTAAAATCATTCCACGAAAATCAACACCGTATCTTCAAAGTGTAACCCTATATTATGTAAATTGTTTACACGTTTCTCTACACAAACCAACTGTTTGTAACCACTGGTTTGTGAAACAAGACGGGACACTTTGATTAGGTGCGCCCGTATGAAATTATAATGGACAATTACAATGGAATTAATCTTGTAATGATTCCTTTACTATCTAACGGTCCACTGTGATGGTCTCTTTGTATGATTACACTAATGTATAATAAGACAAAAGAGATACACTTATAATAGAATTATTGTTTTAAATTGGTATACTGTGGGTAACATTGAATTAAGTTTTTCATATAAATACCACTGTAATTGGTACTTTGTTAGGATATAAAGATGTATTTTCAGTGTATTTTTGTTGTGTTATTTAATTTTATTTTTATAAAGTAAAACAATGAACTGTATTGAGAACTAATAAAATATACAGTTTTAATTCTTGAAATATATTATATACCTAATAAATCTCTGTAAAATGATACCGGAAAGACTTATTTTCAAGTTTCGATAATAATTATTAAATACACTTGATAGCCCCAAATTATTGTTTAATTCAAGATTAACATAAATATTTACAAGCACTTATTGGCGTATGTAAAATACAGTAGAAACCGGTTATAACGACATCGGGTGACCAATCAAATTAGGTTGTAAATGCCATAGCCGTAAAACAGTTAATTAGATTTTTAAAGGTATTTCTTAAATGTAAGAGATTCATGAGTAAGCTCTAATTTTGTAAAAAGAAAAACTAAAGGAAAAGTTATTAGAAGCTCCATTCAAAATCTTAAAATGAATCTGTGAAGATATTGTCAAAATAAAGAGCATGGCAGGGTAAGCATGGACGATCTGCCCCTGGGGAAAGTTGGGTCGATATTTTTTTTATAAGAAGGTATGACTAAAAGGTACTCATCTACAAACTATTGGGCCTCTGCCCCCACTAATTTTCCGGAAAATTTGAAAAATGTAATTTCGTAAAAAATTTTTTTTTGCTATAACGGCTTAATAAATGTCGATCTCTGTGATATATGTTGTAGCTATACCTTAGTAGTATCATATCAATTTTTTTGAAAAATCTCCCATTAAAAATAAATAAAAATTTTGAAATTCAAAATTTTCAAAAAAATTTTTTTTTGCTTAAATGGCCTGGTACACCTACGAAATTTTTGTCATAAATACCCCTTCTTATGCACAAACACATATATTTTTTTCAAATTTCTACATTGGGTGGACGGGGGGTAAAATTTGAAATGTTTACTGACCCTTATTTCTATAGTATGCATATATACATAATACATGTATAGTATTGCTTGTATGTTGTAGGCTGGGTTAATTTAAAGAAAGTTTCGCGGATCGAAACGTAATAGTCACTCTCATTAATACATACATAAAGAAACATTTTTTTTTAATTTAGTCAATATCTTGAGATTACGAATTAGGTCTAAAATTTCGAAAATTTTAATTAAGTGAATTTAAAAAAAATATTTTATAGAAATTCTCATAAATATCCCACATTCTTCACTAATACATATTATTTCTATTTTTTCCTTTAGTTGGACGAAGAAGGGCGGGGGTAAAAATGGTCATAAAATGTCAATCGGCTTCGGCCACTTTCGGCCAAAATTAGGCCGAAGGTTTAACTATTTACTATTATTAATTTTTTTCGGATAAATGTTTCTTTTAAGGTAGTTGGTCCATCATAATGTGATCACATTAGGCCATGAGTACATATTTTTAATTTAGAGAAATGATCATGGCAACGCTGTACATTATCTACTATTAACTACTTGTCAAATCATTATATTTTATCATCTAAACTACCACAGTATATATTAATAATTAATGAAATCGATTATAATTCCCTTCAATCCACTTATCATATTCTGTAAAAAGTTATTTCATTATTTCGTGTATTTTTTACTATAATCAAATAAATACGTTGTTGCCACATTGTCAACAATACTGTAATTTATGTGATGGTTTGGTAGTTAAATCTGGTTAGATCTTAATAACGGGATGGTCAATAATTCCAATTTTTTGTATACTGTTTTCTTTCATATAAATATACAACATGTCAGTTTTTTATGAAAATCTGACGCTACGTTTAAATTTTATCTAATAAAACGTTACGTTAGTGTACGGCTAGTTCATATAAGCTGTGTTAAAAATATAAACTTTGAGATCGTTTTTCATGACTTTGAGATGGTCAACTTTAATAAAAATGGGCTATTTTTCAGATATTAATCTAGGGAATATTCCTGTGCAATTTAAACAAAATCTGACGAAAACATGTTTATGGACCAACTACCTTAATGAAAAAAATGGTTTTTCATTAGTTTAAAAAAAATATAGAAACAAAACAAAAAAATTCCACTAATATAGAGAAGACGGTGGCCGAAGCCGATTGTTTGGTCTGACAGTAGTGTTTATACGCGAAACTTTCCTTAATTTAACATAGCCTTTTTTATGTGAACGTCCGATTAAACGATATATTTTTACTAATCTGTATTATGTATAACCACTACTGTCAGACCAATCAATCGGCTTCGGCCACCATCTTCTCTATATTAGTGGGATTTTTTTGTTTTGTTTCTATATTTTTTTAAACTAATGAAAAACCATTTCTTTCATTAAAAGAAACATTTATCCGAAAAAAAATTATAATAGTAAATAGTTAAACCTTCGGCTTCAGCAAAACCTTCGACCTAATTTTGGCCGAAGCCGATTGACATTTTATGTCCAGTAACGTACTGTCCATTTTTACCCCCACCCCTCTTCGTCCAACTAAAGGAAAAAATAGAAATAATATGTATTAGTGAAGAATGTGGGATATTTATGAGAATTTCTATAAAATAATTTTTTTAAATTCACTTAATTAAAATTTTCGAAATTTTAGACCTAATTCGTAATCTCAAGATATTGACTAAATTAAAAAAAAGGTTTCTTTATGTATGTATTAATGAGAGTGACTATTACGTTTCGATCCGCGAAACTTTCTTTAATTTAACCCAGCCTACAACATACAAGCAATACTATACATGTATTATGTATATATGCATACTATAGAAATAAGGGTCAGTAAACATTTCAAATTTTACCCCCCGTCCACCCAATGTAGAAATTTGAAAAAAATATATGTGTTTGTGCATAAGAAGGGGTATTTATGACAAAAATTTCGTAGGTGTACCAGGCCATTTAAGCAAAAAAAAATTTTTTTGAAAATTTTGAATTTCAAAATTTTTATTTATTTTTAATGGGAGATTTTTCAAAAAAATTGATATGATACTACTAAGGTATAGCTACAACATATATCACAGAGATCGACATTTATTAAGCCGTTATAGCAAAAAAAAATTTTTTTCGAAATTACATTTTTCAAATTTTCCGGAAAATTAGTGGGGGCAGAGGCCCAATAGTTTGTAGATGAGTACCTTTTAGTCATACCTTCTTATAAAAAAAATATCGACCCAACTTTCCCCAGGGGCAGATCGCCCATGCTTACCCTGCCATGCTCTTTAAAAATTTACGTTGTAAGTACAGGGATTACGATATTTTAACCGGATTTTCAACGAAAAAGTAAATAATTTTATGTTTATGATTTATATTTTAGTGACTAGTGTACGGGACAAACGATATTAATAAACTTAAAACACTTTGTAGTTTTGTATGTATATTTATTTATTGTTGAAAGTACAATGATGATTGTTGTAAGTTGATGTAATGTTTGGTAATGTAGCGAGCGCGAGAGTACTGCAGCGAGATGTTTACTGTCTTAAGAGCGAAGACCAACTGTCTGTTTTTGAAAATGAAATATCCTGTCTTAGGATCGTTAGACAAGGATAGCGAGAGATATTTAGAGAAGGGGAAAAATAGAAAGTGGTTTGCTTGGGGAAATCCAAAAGGCGGCATCTACTTTGACCCTAGCACTACTGAGCTTAGGATAAATTAGACGTTAGCCGACCGGAAATACCCAAGCGTACGTGTTACTAATAAACTACAGAGGATTAAGAAAGATTAAAGAATTCGCTGAAAAATGTAAAAGTCTAGACACGTTGTAAAAGTAAATAAGTTGTCGGCAAACTTAAATAAAATAGTACGAAATATTAAAAATAAAATTTAAGAAATTTGAACTTGTGAGATGTCGCGAATGTCGCTACAGTACCCCCCTGCCAGTGATTTAATTCACGAAAAACCTATCTGTAGACGGTCCGTGAAGCGGCCGCGCCTACCTGACCGTGTTCGTCGTCCTCCGTCTGGCTGAATTTCGGGCCGGTGGGCGGGAAAGACTGGAGCTCTTGATGCGTCGTCTGTTTCCTTATTGCGTTCTTCGTCGTTGTTTGCGTATTTGTTCGTTCGATAATTTGAGTGCTTGTTGGTTTGTTTGTTGGTCGATTGTCCAGGTGTAGTGATGATGACTGAGGGAGCCATAGCGAGATAGTACGGCGTATGCGTTATGAATTGAGTCACGATGAGCTTGTTCGCAAAAGCCTGGGTTGCGTGTACGACGGTGGTTGCGTCGTAGTCGTGGGTCACGATTCGAGTGACTGCAACAACCTCGGCGGCGTGTGCGGCGACGGATGCATCGTAGTCGTGGGTCACGATTCGGGTGACTGCAACAACCTCGGCGGCGTGTGCGGCGACGGATGCATCGTAGTCGTGGGTCACGAATCGGGTGACTGCAACAACCTCGGCGGCGTGTGCGGCGACGGATGCAACGTAGTCGTGGGTCACGAATCGGGTGACTGCAACAACCTCGGCGGCGCGTGCAGCGATGGATGCATCGTAGTCGTGGGTAATCAGAGAATGGTGTACCTGGTTGTTTGGTGAACTGCGTTTGGTGTATCGTCTGGTCGTGTTGCTTGGAAGCTTGGGAAGTACCTCGATATGTGGCGATGAACCAGAGGCGACCGTGACTGTTAGGACTTGAGACTCAGTCATCTCCAATTGAGAGGTGATATGGGTGAGTAGGTCCAGGAGTCGGTGATTCCGCTTGTCCAATTGTGATAACCAGAGATGTTTTTGAACTCTTGAGACTTGAAACTCAGTCACCTGTCCTTGCGAGGTGATATGGGTAGGTAAGTCTGTGAGTCGTTGTTTTCGCGTGTTCACTGGAATTGCGTCTTGGTAGTCGTGTTCGTGATGATGGTGTGGCGCGATGTCGAAGGGCAGGTGTCGTCTGTCGCCATTACCGACTGCCCGTTGTAGTGCCACTTATGAATCATGGCCGTAAAATTGTTGTATCGAACTTGTTGTTAAGCACTTTGTTGCAGTTTCCGCGAGAGCACTCACTGTTGTTTCTGATGCCATATCTTTGTTCATCTCGCTTGTCACTTGGTCGATGGCACGAAACACCGTTTAAAAAAAATTGTCAGTTGCACTATAGTTTGAGTTTGTTGAATACACAAATCACTTTTTTATTGTCACTGTCACTATGTAGGTATCACTTCGGTCGCGAAAAAAATTACATAGGGCGCGGACAAATCACGTCGGGGTCACCACTTTAGTGACTAGTGTACGGGACAAACGATATTAATAAACTTAAAACACTTTGTAGTTTTGTATGTATATTTATTTATTGTTGAAAGTACAATGATGATTGTTGTAAGTTGATGTAATGTTTGGTAATGTAGCGAGCGCGAGAGTACTGCAGCGAGATGTTTACTGTCTTAAGAGCGAAGACCAACTGTCTGTTTTTGAAAATGAAATATCCTGTCTTAGGATCGTTAGACAAGGATAGCGAGAGATATTTAGAGAAGGGGAAAAATAGAAAGTGGTTTGCTTGGGGAAATCCAAAAGGCGGCATCTACTTTGACCCTAGCACTACTGAGCTTAGGATAAATTAGACGTTAGCCGACCGGAAATACCCAAGCGTACGTGTTACTAATAAACTACAGAGGATTAAGAAAGATTAAAGAATTCGCTGAAAAATGTAAAAGTCTAGACACGTTGTAAAAGTAAATAAGTTGTCGGCAAACTTAAATAAAATAGTACGAAATATTAAAAATAAAATTTAAGAAATTTGAACTTGTGAGATGTCGCGAATGTCGCTACAATATTTTATGAGGGAAACTAAATGAATATATTTGGAGTTAATATTAAAAATCTCAAGTCATTTCACCGTCTCGTTTATAAGGTATATGTAAAATAAAAACTTATTTTCTTATAAAAATATATCGGTACAATAAAAACTAATTCTTGATTATGAACTTATAATAATTAAGTACAAAATCATGTGTGGATAACAGTACACGTTACAAATCAAAACAAATATGTAGCTGTCAACGTGAATACACCAGTCGAAAAGAAAATACTATTTAAAAAAAATTGAAACAAAAGACGGTCCTCCGTCGTTAAAACGATAAAATTATCCGAAAATATTGTAAACAGAAAGTCGTTCAAAACGGTATTTCGTTGTAAGCAATATCGTTGTAAACGGTATATTAGAAAAGGCATTTATATGGAATTCAGCCGGGACTTTTATTTTATTTCGTTAAAATCGATACTTTGTATTAACCGATGTCGTTATAACCGGTTTGTACTGTATTTTCAAGTAAATTCTGCAAAATATTTGTTGTAACATGGAATTTTATCTTCTTGCTATACGTCAGCACGCAGTCTTTTCGGAGCTGAAAAAATTATTGCGAATTTTCATTTTGTGTTAGCACTGTATAAATAAAAATAACCATTGTTATCTCTATAAACACTACATGCATTTAATTTAATTATATGTAAATGTCTGTGGTTTTACAGAGAAATGCTGTAAATATCATTTTTTGTTATATAAATATTTTAAAATGATTATTTTTTAATGTGTCGAAACGTTATAGTACCTATTACTAAAAATATTATTATTGACTATTTATTTCTTAAATATAAAATGAGTGTCATGGTCAAATTAAAAATACACAAACTTTTTAAACAGTTACTACATGTGTTTGTTTACAAAATAATCAACTATTTTTAGGATGGTCAAGTAATTATTTACCTAAGGCGGCTTACAATTAGTAATGCATATGATTCATCAAAATATTTACATACTTTTTAAGTAAAGGCCTCTATACATCACCCGATCTGCATAGCCGATTTGTCGGGAGGAAGAGTGGGGGTACGGCAGATTGGATCGTGTAAGAGTAAACCGGTTCGAATATTCCGCGAATAGTCGGCCCGATCCACCTATATACGACCCAATCTGCATTACCCCACTCTACCTCCCGACAAATCGGCACTGTAGATTGGGTTGTGTATAGAGGCCCTTACAACTATTATATATATTTGATATAAATTATAATAAAAATGTCAAACATGATGTGTTACATAATTTTTTAATATATTTTATATACATTTATCATTTATTTATGTTGCATATACGACGCATAATCACTAATCATATAATTATGATTAAAATGTACATATATATTATTAGGATTCCGTATAAAAAACTAGGAACCATTATAGTTTCTCCATGTGCGTTCGTCTTGAAAAATGTTGACATAGTAAGAAATTTGGTATATGGTCGTAGATTGACCCGAAAACAGAAATGATAAGATTTTTGAAAAATAAAATTTTAGACCCCCCTCCCATAGAATGAAAAGTGTATTAAAAAAATGTCACCTACCCTAATGAGTGGGGTGGCTTTAGAAGAGCTCCTAAATTGTAACAAAAAAATGTATCAGGATCTTTGGATTTTAACCCTTCAATCACGGTATATTTGCTCTTCAAAGTCATTATCAGAGTCCCCTCCCTCTATTTTCTAAACTATCGATTCAAACAATTTGAAAAAATCCAGTATGTGGCTTTTAATTAGTACTTTCACTGAAAATTATAACGAATACTGTCAAAAAAATTTTAGACCCTCTCTCCTAAAATGCAACAAAAAATGTCAAATGACTTTTTGATTTTAACCCTTTACTCACGATTTATTAGCTTTTAAATGTCGTTATCAGAGCCTTCCCCCCTCCTCTATTTTCTAAACTATCAATTCAAAAATCTGAAATAAATTCAGAATGTAGTTTTTATTAGTACTTTCAGTGACAATTATAACGAACACTACTGTAGTAAAAATAGTTTATAAAAATTTTTGTAATAAATCGTAGTGAAAATGACTACAAAACCCCATCATGTGCGTACCCAACATGGACTTGCTTTTTTTAATTTTAACAAAATACAAGTTATGTATTTTTTTCTCACAGAGTTGAAAATTTAAACCCCTTAAATTTGGGGTTGATGGTGGCTCATTATAAGTATATAATTTTTATGTATTATTCTTAACAGTGTCTTTGCGTAAGGTATCTTAAAATATGTATAAACATAAGTGAATTGGTTCTGTGCTTTTATATTAACGATTAAAGTTTTAGCTAACTAAGTACTTATTTTAGAGACTAAAAATAATAATATCCAATAGTATCACTTTTATGACTATTATAAAATGAAAATATTTTTTATACAAGGTAATAAATTGACGGCAAGTTGTACGCAGAAATGTTTGCTTGAACAAATTTTATAAAATGTAATGAAATCGCAGTTTCTTATTTTCAGTTATTTAATAAAAATTAAATATATGTATCTATTTTAATATTGTACGTTGTACATGTTTCTTTCGTGCATTAATTTCTACTAATGCAGTAACACGTTTAAGATTGGATGAGCTCATTTTGCGTTCAAGGGGTATGGAATATTTTGTGTTCCTTTTCATTAACATGATTTTTCTTACAACTTTTTTAAGATAAATGTAGAATCGTCGTTAGTTTAACTATATGTGTACCTATAATTATAACTTATAACATTTTTTTTTATTCCTCCGATTTCAGTATTGCTTCCTCAGGAATAATTTTATTTTCCTATTCTAAAATTTTCAAAGCTTTTTTCGTTTTAGGTCAATTTCATATCATATCTATATCTGCATGATCTGTGCCCTAAATCATTCATTGATAGTGAGTTTTCTTAACGCATTATCCATATAGGTCTATTTGAAAAAATCTAAAATAAATGTTCTCATCCAAATCTAAAAATGTGATGTTAGCACAAACCTCAATTTCACAGTATTAATGTTTTACTGAGAGGTTGAAATAAATATAATTTCTTACATACAAGGTGTTACATCTAAAGTGTTACCGATTTTTTATCTAAGAACCATTGCTTATTTAAGAAAATATATAAGTTTATTTTGATAGTAGGTAAAAGCTGTTTCAATAAAAGCAATAGAATTTTAAAATAACGTAAAACAATTTCAATAAATTTTTTAATTTTATTTTGAAGTATATTCAATGGCATTAAGTGTGGAATACATCATTTAAATGGTCATCACGACTTCGTATGGTAGAGTGCTTTCGACGAACCTAATTATTGACCACTTTTTTACACCATTCTGGCTGTATCTCACCAATAACAAGTTCAGTATTGGTTTCCAAAGCTTGAAGTGTAAGTGGTCTATTGGAATAAATCAAAGAGTTCGCCACAAAGTACCATAAGAAAAAGTTGAGTGGGGTCAAGTCACATTATCTTGAAGGTAAATTTTCTGGGAATTTGATTCACGAGTTCTAAAGCCATATTAACAAATATACGACGCAATAAATGATAATTTGGCTTCAGTTCTTGAATAAACTGAATGTTAGTAGGACGTAGACTCGAAATGTAGACATAACAATCACCATGTTGACGATTGAGAGAGATTTAATTCTTGGCAAGAAATTGACTTTGGATTTTGTCAAACACTTGCACTGACAGTAGCGATGTTGACTTCACTTCGTGCATATCGTTGTATTAGTGGCCACTGCACAGTGGGTTAAAATCATGCTTCAAGCCAATTTTCAAACAATTTTAATTTAATCACTCTCAAACAATCGACGTATATAGTTTGTAGGTAACATTTTGAGAACAACTGTACTAAAATAATACATAGGTACCTATGGATATTTAACTCATTCTTGAATAAACAACGATTTGCATAGAAACATAGTCACCGCAGCAGTATTACGAATGTAATATGCATAATGCACCAATTTCGGCAAATAGACCATAACGAGATATAAAAGGTTGCGCGCTGTGGATGGTCTATAATTAAATTATACTCTGTTGCGAATACAAGTCCTAATTGGATAACAAAGGACGGAAGAAACTGAAACCCCAAGCTTTGAGTGCCCGACACTGCTGGAAGTTAGCAAAGAGTTTTGTCGACTTTTTAATGTAATATTTACCCTTTTGTTTAATAGTGTTACTATAAAACAATTGTTTTCTTGTTTTTATGAAAATATGGGATTCATAAAATATGTAATTATATTTGACAAAATAGTGTAATGAACTGTCAACAACTAAACATAAATAAAAATAGACACATAATAGAATATAAATTACAAAAAACTCCCTTATTATTTATGAGCTGATGAAGCTACCTTGTCTTTTTATACACTCAGCACTCTATAATACGACGGCATCGGTAATGCAATCGTTCTATCGATCGATGGCTAGAAGGGCACCCACCACTGTGTCGACTTTAACATTATTTGGTGAATTTAAATTTCGCGCAGAAATATAACAGTCACGGTGGTATTTTGATGGGGATGGGGGAAGGTCGATGGATAGAACCGTCGGCCAGTCGACGGGTGGAGTGGTCGTTCAGTAGAGGGTCGTTTTATAGAGTACCTTGGTTCATCATAATAAATTAATAAATTAAAAAAAGCTGTTATTAGTTTCACTTACCTAAAATTTTCACTTTATTCAATTTTACCATAATTGTTGAATAATGTATATAATATATTATTTTATATTTGTTTCGCTTGAATAGTGAAGAAAGATCTATTAGGTACATTTGCTTAAAAAGAAATGAAACTCGATCGTTATTTTTACTAAATAATCGCTTATTGTTAGTACGGGTTATTGAATACATCATCTAATCATTCGTATTCGTTAATAATCGGATATAAAGCGATTTTAAGGTCTTTACGGGTATTAATTTAGTATAATACATATAATTTTGATCCACAATTTTATTCTGTTAGCAGTCATCGTTCGAATTAACTACAAACAAAAAAGGAATTATTTTCCAGTATGAATGTAGAAAAAACTAGAGATCAAAAGAAAGGTTCATTCTTGCTTGCCTTTTTCGTGAATACTTAAAAATTAGTTTCAATAATACTTATATTGAAATAATAACTGTTGATCGACAGTTTTCAAGATAAACATCTAATAATTATAGTCACACAAAGTATATTTTTATCGCTAATTCTTGCCTTAATGTTAATCTATGAACAAAGCTAACTTAATTTGCATATAATTGATATACGGATTAGTGTATATTTGAATCAAATATATGTATTAGCTTTTATATCATAATTGAACAGCATACATATAATACGTAATATTAAGAAGAAAGCGAATGTTTACTTGAATAATATAGAAATCCGTATCTATGTGTACAGTTGTTAAAGGACCCCGCAGAATCCTTATGGGAAAAGAGTTTTGGTCAAACGCTTTGAAACTTTGGATTCTGATAGTCCTTGATAAGTAGATTAAATGTGTCAATGGGTACTAAGTCCTAAAAACTCAAACTTTTAAGATATAGCCCTCTAAAGTTAGGGATCATGCTCGCCTTTAATTTGCAATAAAAAAATTTGTAGAACCTTAATTTTCGCGCAACTATTTTTATGTGTTCCCAAAGACTTATACCAATAATCGACTGTCACCATAAAAAAGTAAACTTTTAAATTCTTTAGCCAATGGCAGTACTTAAATCTTATTATTACGTATTTTTTATTATAAACCAATTTTTATTATAAAACAATTGGATTTGTTTATTATTAAAAAAACGTAACAATAAGATTTAAGTGTTGTCATTAATTGAAAAGTTTACTTTTTTTTACTTTAGAGGGCTTTATCTTAAAAGTTTGAGTTTTTAGTGCCCATTGACACTTTTGATCTATTCATCAAGGACTATCATAATCCAAAGTTTCAAAGAGTTTGACCGAAACCCCTTTCCTATAAGGATTCTGCGTGTTCCTTTACACAAAGTATATTGTATTTGTAATTTGTACCAAACAACATCTCTTACGCCCAGTATTATCAAGTTTAACTAAATGCTCCTTTAACTAACTGTCGTATTATCAACAGATCCAAGCATAATACATTTAATTAAATAGATTTTAAATTTTCTGCAGTATTTATTTACAACGTATATAATGTAAATTTTTCATTGAGAGCTTAAATATTGATTTCAATCATGTTTGTAATACACCAAATTTACTTTAAAGGAGCATTTAACGTTAAAGGAGCTTTAAATTGGTTGATAATCTTGGGCATTAGTATGAAAATTAAAAATGTATTGTAAAATTAACATAAATCGAAAGCACCTCGTTTCATCGTGATATGTATATATGTATGTATATGGATCTATATCTAATCGTTGATTATCATCACCTACTAGATATGTACATCGGCCAAACATAACATATTCACCGCAGTTGCCCTCGATCGGCCTCTCGCATGTACGCTCACACCTCGGAATTAATATCGCCACAGGTACACACATACTTGCTATGTGTGTGTGTGTGCACATTATTAACATGCACATATGCTCTAATGTACTGCCTCCAGCCGAGTAGTCGTCAATTTTAGTTCCGGGAAGTTCTAAACACATATGGTCGTCGCCTACTATAAATACAAACAAGTGTGATAACGTGCATTGATGCCTATTTTTGTACATGTGCAGGGTTGGAATGTTCAACATAATGTTTTGTATTGTATAGTATATCTTCGGGTTTTTCTGAAGAGAATCTTTAAATCAAATTATATTCGATTTGTCGAAAATATATCAATTTTTTAGTACATGATTTTTAAAAGAAAATTATTGAAATATTGCAATTATTGAATATGTTTAAAATAATTCAGTGTTAAAATTATCTTATTGTCAGAGTTGTGCACGAGAACAAAAAATGTATATTAAGAAAGTATTGTTGTCGTTATATCTAAAACAAGGATTTTTTAAGTGATTAAGTACAAATCCAAAGATACTTAAGTATTTGTACTTAAGTAAATTTACATATTATACATATGTATAAGTGTTACTAGAACACTATACAGTAAAACTTGGTTAAGTGGGACTTGGATAAGTGGGAATCTTCTATAACTATAGAATTCATACTGAGGTCCCGTCACATCTGGAAATATATCTGGGAAACTGGGTAAATGGGACACCTCTTTTACTGAGATAAAATAATTGGTCCCTTGAGATTCCAGTTATCCAGGTTTCACTGTATAAAAAATACAAAAGTACCAAATATCTTGATTCTCAGTCGAGATTTTATCGACAATTAAACCAATTTTCATTAGCTATATATACAAATACTTCAAAAATCATTAAATAATCGCTACTAAAACCTAAAATATCCACACAACACCTGTTTATGTCAGGAGAAACTTTTATCATGCAGCGAAAACATGGATAAAAATAAAGTTGACAACATTACAAATCCGCTGACGTTTCATCACCGCTGATAAGGGTTGAGAGGGAATGATAGTAAGGGGTTGTGCCAGTATCAACATCTACTTGATGTTGACCTTGTTCCGTTAGATTTTATACAGAATGCTCCGAAATAAGTGAAGTGATATTAAATATTTATAATACTAATTCCACACATAATTAATACTTTTCATTTCATGTTTACTAATGCCACTTTTAAATAATTTAGTAGGTGTCATACTTATCTTCTTACGTTTTTAACCACTACTATATTTAATATTGTTTTATAATTATTGTTAATTAATCTTTAAGAAGGTTAAATGAGTAGCATTAAAAATTTAAGACATTTTTTATTGATGTTTATAATATGTATTATTGTATTGTAAAAATTCATATAAAAAATGTTTTATTAAAAATATTGAAGGCGTATAAAATAAACTTTTGTCAATTAATTATAGTATACAGTATACGGTATAGCAAAAAATTATGCCTATATTAAAAATATAAAATAAAATAAAGTTAAGACATTTAATATTCGTACTTCCTTAGAAAATCTACCAAAAATATGTATATGACTTTTATAAATGGTATTCTTTTCTGCGTTCTCTCTTTTAAAACTCATTGTATGTAAAAAGGATGTCTTTTCGTCAAATGATGCCTCCCGTACTTTTTACAGAGTTTTTTTCTGTAGAAAACGGAATACATAAAAAAGAAGGATCGTCATTATGAATCTGATTTACATTTCAAGCATTGGGATTATTGATAGGGTTGCCAACTTCTAAGAGTATGGGGTTTTATTGACGAACTGTAGAATGCGAAAATAATGATTTCGCTATTCTCTTCTATTCAATTTTTTATGGATTTTCTGAAACATTATGCGACACTTTTAAATAATCAATGTATGATTATTTTTATTTTATATGTTGCTGCAAAATCTTTTTTATTATCACAGATTTTATACTGTAATATAACTTGAATATTGTATAGGAATTATTTAATAATCGTTGCTATAAAGATAGAAGAGAAAATGAAAAATTTATTGGCAGGATGATTCGATTATTTTTTTCACCGAAAATTTTACAATCCCTTTTGAATCTCGATGAGAGATTACAATACCGGAAACCCGATCATTTTCTTCAGAATTTTGATACCAGTATCGATGCAAACAACACTGTATTTCATTATTTGTGATTATTGGTATTAAAAATACGTATAATTAACTGTAATTTTTATACCAAAATATTTGTTTAAAGGGGCATCCATTAATTACGTCAGGTCAAAATGGGGAGAGGTGTCCAGCAAAATCTCATCAAATCTCATTAAAAAAGTTAACTTTTTAATTCAAAGAATATACATTATTATTACAGATTATAAAAAAAAAATATTTTTTTTTACTTTTTTGGAGTGTCTCAATTTTTTTTTCATGGTTAATGAAATCTTACTTGATGAAGGGGGGGGGGGTGATTGATAATGAGTAAACCAATTAATTAATATACACATAATTAATAATTTAAATAAACTTTTTACGTTTTTGCAAAATTGTCAATAATAATCCATATTTACCTGAATAGTAAAGCAGACTAATTAGGTTAAGGGTTAACAGTACAACATATCCCTTCTATTGAAACGTCAAAGCAACATGAACTTTTATCATAACCAGTTTATTCAACCTACCGATTATACACACATACATACATAATAAACAAATACATATCTTACGTAAAGTTATTTATTCATAATGCATCCCATGATGTTAACACGAATGCTGTCTGGTCATAAAGAGGAGGAAGGAGAAGGGTGGTACTGAATGGCAACCATTCATAGTTGATATGTCGATAAATACCTTCACATTATAACTATTCACACACACACACACATACATACATACATACAATTATAACAATGGTATTGTGGGTTTTATAATATTGGATATGTCTGCAAACTTGTTTGGTAGATATTATATCATATCACATACTTACTAGACTCGCGACGTGAGACTAAAAATATATTTAATATTTATACTGTAAAAACTATTCCAGTGATGCGTTGACAGTTTGAAGACTTATAAGGCAGAAAATAATTTTGCGGGTTTTATTATAAACTTTTTTTTTAAGATTAAAAAAAATGTGGAAATAAAAGGAAAATTATTAAAATACGATTATATTTCCTAAAAAAATAAATATCAATATCGTTACAGAGGACTTTACTAGACTTTAATTTCCCATAATATTTTTTAACATTAAATCATTATAATACATTTATGAATATATGTATACAGTATACAAAATTGGGCATATTTTCAAATCCGCTGAATTAATTAACACCAAAGTTAATAGATCATGAGTCCTCGCTAAAACCATAATATATTTTGAACACAAAAAATCAAATTGAAATTCTATAGACATACACACTTTTTTACGTTTTGAAGGTAGTCAGGGCCGCGCCGACCCTCGGCAGCGCCTGTGTGCGAAACCTATGAAGCGCCTTTTTGTTAGAGTTCCGAAAAAAACTTAAGGAACTCTTTTAGTTTTGCTCTATCTTTAAAAAAATATACATAAGATGAAATTTTATATACGGGCAAAGATTAATGACCCAAAAACAAAAACGATGAGATTTTTGAAAAAAAAAAATTGTTTAAACTAATCAATTACGATGTATTTGCTCTTCAAAAAATTTAAAAAAATTCCAGAATGTACCTTTTAATCAGTACTTTCAATGAAAATTATAACGAACACTATCAAAATTATTTAAGACTCAATTACCATAGACCGAAAACTGTAGGTACTCACATTACACTTACTCTATTGAATGGGGTAAGTGAAAAAAAAGATTGGGCTCCTAAAATGCAACAAAAATCTCAATTGACTTTTTGCAACAAAAAATGTGAAAGGACTTATTTATTTGCTTTTCAATGTCATTATCAGAGTCCCCCCCCCCCCTTCTAATTTATAAACTATGCAGAATGTAAGAAAGATAGTTTATGAAAAATTTTGAAATAACTCTTTTATAAATCGTAGTGAGAATGACTACGGAACCCTAGCATGTGCGAAGATAAATGACGTTTCACTTCCAGAAAAAGAAAACGCGAATTAAATTATTTAATTTTTTAAAGTAATAATAAATATAGTATGAGACGCTCAGCCCACTAATTCTGGCCTGCCTGCTGCTTAGACCATTTTGGCATAAAAGTTTTTTGTGAATATCTTGTAAGGAAGAATTTTTTTGGCTCTCATAATCATAACTAGAGATTGGAAGAATAGTTTTTCAACTATGGCGAAAAATATAACTATTACATGAGTGCAGGTAATTTTGTATCAGTTTTAATTTAGAAAACGACCTTTCTGCGTTTGCTACTGCAACTTTTCACCACATTATTGTTTAATTTAAAAAAAGTTCGATGCGATATAATTTTTTCTTCTATTTCTTTCGATTAATTTTTAATTTTAATGATTGGCGCTGGTATTTTATTAAACCCAAAAGGCGACTCGCGGCGCCCCTGATGCCCTGGCGCCTGTGTGCGCCGCACACTTCGCACATATGGGCGGCGCGGCCCTGAAGGTAGTACTTTAGAACCTGATTTTATCTTGGACACGATTAATGGTAATTATATTATTTATTTTTTATAGAAATTTGAGCCGTGCAATTCTGAAACGATTATATACATTTTTGGCAACAAATATAAGCTCTTCATTTAATAATTAAGTTAAAAACATTCCAACATCCTTACTTTTTGTTGTTCTTTTTTGAAAATTTATTAGAAAGTATTAAATGATTTTTTCCAGTATAATATGAAATTTAGTAGTACAGTTGTATCTCATAATAAAACAAACGAACAAAGGAACCGTGTGAAATAACTTTTACTACAACTTTAAAAGGTGACTCCATACCGCCAAGATAATATGTTTTCTTATTTCCTTTTGTAGTAGGTTGTGTAATATCAGAAAGAATGTTGGTTTTACCATCTCGTTGTTAAACGCAATATTTGGTAATTTAAAATGCTTCCTAAATATGGTTGTTTGTTAGGAGTTTTCTATTTTTAGCACCTTTTTAAATAAACATGTGTGAATTGTATATGACAAAATTTTCAAAATAACTTATGCAATTCATTATTCATAATATTATGTTTACGAATTTTCCCAGAGGATATCAAATGCCATATATTCTTAATATGTGATTTACATTACTGGATCCAGGCCCGGATTTACCATGCAGGCAATGTAGGCACCTGCCTATAGCGGCAAAATTTTAGGGGCGGCATATTTGGGAAAAGTAACCTAAAAATGTTTTTTTGACAACGAAAAAAAAAAAAAAAAAAAAAAAAAAAAAAAAAAAAAAAAAAAAAAAAAAAAAAAAAAAAAAGAAAGGTCATTTATACAAAAATATGCACTTTTATTTATTTTTATTCAATGAAAAGGGCGGCAATTTTCGTAACTGCCTACGGGCGGCAAATTCGTAAATCCGGCCCTGACTGGATCTCATAATTTTTCATGTTTATTGGTGTTATAATACACGTGAATCATATATATTATTTAAAATAGTACCGCTTTATAATTTCAAATTTATGTAGGTTCTTAGGGTTCCGTAGAAAACTAGAAAAACCCTTAAGTATAATTTCGCTCTGATAACGACAAAAATAAATAAACATAATAAGATGAAATTTGGTATACAGACGTAGATTGATGACCCAAAAACAGAAACGAAAAATTTTTAAAAAAAAGTGTATTCATATTTTTTTTCACAAAACAAAAATCAGAATGTAGCTTTTTTGTTAGTAGTACTTTCAATAAAAACTATAACGAATACTGTCAAAATTATTTTGGATCCCCCTTCCATCGACTGAAAAATGTACTCCCATTTTTTTCACTTACCCCATAGTTCTCCTAAAATGCAACAAAAAATGTTTAATTACCTTTTCATTTTAACCATTCTATCACGATATATTTCTAAATTCCTATTTCTAAATTATCAATTCAAAAAATCTGAAAAAAATACAGAATGTAACCTCATTAGTACTTTTGATGAAAATTACACCGAACGCTTTTTTATAAATCATAGTGAGAATGACTAGGGAACCCGACCATGTACGTGCCCAACACTCACTTGGCCGTTTTATTTATATTAAATTACCTTTCAGTTTATAGCTTTTCATATTTATAACATTTTCACTCAATTAAGTTCATGTAACGTAGATACATTAATACAAATAATTTATTTAATAACTATTTTAATTAAATTAAATTTAAAAAAAAATTATCTATTTTAATAAATTAACATTAATCAATACCTACTTAACACTATAATTCAAGTGTTTTTGATTATAAATGTATTACACATGAGTATTGTTCAGTATTTCATTATAACTGTGCGATGCGTTATTACATACAAAACAAAAGCAAATCGTTCTCGTGCCTTTATGAACAAATCTGGCGAATAAATATTTATTTTACATATGTACACAGATCATGCAACTTTAGTGATAGTTAGCATACAGCTGTAACAGCAGTAATAACTACATATGTATATTAATAGTAGAACGATTTCCTTCAATAATACATTTATTATTTTAATAAGAAAACTGTAACACAAAATAGACATAGTTTTAGTTTTTCAATTTGTTGGTAAATAAATTAAATACCATTAAAATAAATTATTTAATTAGTCCATTACTTTAATGTGACAGTTATAAATCCAAAAATAATGTAGTTCTTCACTACAAAATCATGTAAAATCTTACTGTAATACCTAAATATATTAAACAAAACATAAAGTATATGATTTCATATTTTCATAACTGAATAATAATTCAGATGTTGTAACTTGTAACTCACCAGTGGTCTATTATCAAACCGGTGCGGTGGTGGTTTATTACAAACTTTGTAATCTGTCATTTATATTTAAACACGAACTATTATACATAGAAATGAATTGGCAAGTACCTGTTGAAATGGAACATTAACAGTTTTCTTATTTGTGTGTTAAATATGTAATATGTATTTATATAAATGACGAGAAGGGTATTTAAGTATGTGTATCACGAATTATTTAGAAATAAACTATTAATAATATTATATACATATATATACCTACATTAAATGAATCGGCGAGAAGAACAGTACTACTCCGAAATTCTCAATTCAACAGAACTAGTATTGGACAGGTACTAATCTTCCACTCATTCAAATTTAAAACATGACTGAAACCAATGAAGGGAGGTTGCTGTAATAACAACTCTTATATGTCCGGTATTATGAAGGGGCTAGCAAATTTGCAAGCTAGCAAGCACTCTCAAATGATATATCAAACTTATGACAGTTATCTTGGAGTTTTTTGAAGACTTTGACAAGTTTCGTGCACGCGTTATATGTAAACACCAACAGTGGTGATATTATGGAAATTATTTTATACGGTCAGAGTCGCCAACTGTGTTACAATACGTTGAAGTATCACTGCTCTAAATTCCATAGCAAATCCATATATACTATCACAAAATTAAAACATGTGTTTGCTTGCTAACTAGCAATTTTTACTCAATATTTAGATCTACATTTATCGAATCGATTCATATAAAAAAAGATGCGGAATTTGGACTTGTACTGTTATTCTCACCGATTCAATTATATTATTTAAATTTAAGAACTGTGAATACATGAACTTACCAACATGTGATAAATAATCTATATTTAATATTAATATATAATTTTCAGTGTATATCTAATATCTAATATTATTTATCTTTTTCAGGTGAGTGTTACATGAGATCATTTTCACCATAATGCAGTACATTGTAAGTATAATCAAACATATAAAAAATGCCCATCATATAAAAAAAGGATTTAATACTATATTAATCACATTTAAAAAAAATCAAGTACAAGACATTTTCGGGTGGTATTTCAATCTTGTTGGTGGATTGGATCTCATTAATTTAAAATTATAACATAATGTTGAATCTAAAAAGTTTTCACCAAGGGTAAAATGAAAATTTCTGATGTAGTTGAATAGAAAATAGATGTATTAGCTAAATTACTTTTTTCTGGAAAGAAAATAGTTACAACGGTATCGACACTTTTGCGTTATAATGTAGAGATGTGTAATTCACGAATTGTGCGTTTTTCCAGTAAACGAGTCAGTATTTGAAAAATCATTAATTTTTCACTTCAGAGACACTAGTTAAAAAAACATATCGTCGTTGTGCGTGAAAAACTTCCTATGTGATATTTTTCGATAGGATAGCTTTATGATGCTAAATGTTAGAATAAAACTGTTTTGCAACAGTTGGTAATAACTAACTTGCTTCCAAAAGACTACTATTTAACATAATGTGAAGGAATTTGGTAAAAAAAGTGAAGAGAGAGATACAACCCAAACAATACTTTTTTTCAAATTTATGTTTAAATGAATACAAGCATAGACCCACACCATGCTCTATCTCTTTCTTGTGAAGACTCAATTTTCAAATTATGACAATGATTTGTACAAGTTAAATTAAAGAATTGCCACATAACTGCAGAGATTGTGATCTATAAATACAACTGTTTATTATCCCACGAGGAAACGTAAATCTGCATGCGAAACCATATTTTACATAAATCAAAGCCTACGTATGTGCATGTGCTTACTTAAAATTAATATACGGCTTTTCATTCGTTATAGAAATGAACAAATAAACCATTTTGCTGTTCTCGTTTTCTAAACAAATTGTTTAATTTAAAATGTGTGTAGATGTACATCATTAACATTAAATTCACGTCTTTATTTTTGTTATATTTTAAGGAGTTTAATTCAAGGGAGGTTATATATTGACCATACCATGAAAGAAGAACGGGCCTAGGAATGTAATCACATGTCACTATGCATATGAAGCTTTTTACTAGTCATTTTCCATATTTTGTTAAACTATAGAGTATTTTTGTGTGCCGCTTTCTTTATACTAAATGCTATAATCGACCGCTTAAATTGTAGTGTTCAATGTGCGGCGTTCTATTGAGTAATGAATTGGTTGATCAAGCCAATGACAGATAGTTCAATAATGATTTTTAATTTTTATTCTTAATTTTTAATGGTAATCTAAAATTCATATATTCTATAAATGTATTTGTGTTTACGCTTATGGACAGACGTCAGTTCGTATTTCTTTCCCTTGCCGCACCGGTCTTCTTTCATGGTACGCACAATAGTTACTGTACATATTATATGAATTATAATATTAAGAAAAAAATTAAGTTATGATTTATGAAAATGAATTAAGAGAAAATGAAAATAAAAATTTGTTTCTTGATCAATTTGTGTGTAATGTTTTCGAAAAATTATTTAAAATATACTCTTCGAAATATTGTTTCAAACTTTTGTTTTTACCCAACAGTTTTGTTTTAAGGAGAAGCAGTAATATATTTAATTGGATTTGGATTATTTTCTAATATTAAGAAAATATTATTTCCGAAATAGATATGTATATGAGTTAAGGATAGTTTTGGCCCAATGCATTTTTTTGTGCAGGTATAAGAATTGCCAATTCTTAACAATTAAGATTTTATCATAGTCCGAGGTTTGGCCTACTACAAGAATCAATAATTTACAAAAAACACATTTTTCGTTAGTTCTTTTTAGTATCGTGTAGGGGGAAGCTACTATCTAAAAAGTAAATAGCCATTTCAGCAATACTCCGAAACTGGATAAGTGCACATTATTGTTATAAATCAACATTAATTTCATGTCATTTTGAACAAAAAAGGACCACAACAAAACGCCGCGGTTAAAAATAGAAGCGAACATAATAATTGCAGATGATATCATGTTTTTAATGACGTTTACATTCGCATTTATTATTTGAAAATGTCATCAAACGAACTATATTATGTAAACATAGCATTTTAAGTAATGATGGAATATTAATTAATAATAATTAAAATCGACAATAATTAATTATAAATAATGACTAGACGTGACTCAAAACTGTGTCTATTAGTCTATTACTAATTTACATAGTAATTGATTAAATTTATCCATCGTGAGTTTAAATAACTGTCAATAGAAAATATAATCAAAATAACAAATTGATCAGAACCTATTTTATCAATTAACAACGTCAGGTAACACGTAATTGGCCAAGTGCCAGACTTTTGTATAAATGACGCTTATTTATAAATAACAATGACAAATACATTTTTTTAATTCAATTCATCTATATCTATTCAGAGTTATATATTGCAATATTCAACTGAATAGATTTTTTTAAACTGCAATCAATATTTGTGTTAGAGCTTCACACGAGACGAAATGAGAGGTAAATAAGTTTCGTTTATGTTTCGGTCTCGAATTTTACCACTGAGTATCGATGAAATTTTCGGCTCTTGAGAAATAAAAAAATACAGTCGAACTGCATTGTAGTTCATATCGTTATTGTCCTATTAACGTTTTAGTTCTACCGCTAACTTTGTTTTATTGCAATTTTTAACCACCTTCTCCTGCTTTTTTGTTATCACGTAATGTTCGTGAATCCGTGCGAGGGGGAAAATAATATAAACGGACAACATTGACGACTATCGGGCCCGTCGTGCTGACTACTGTTGAAATCTGTTATAACGACATCAAGGGAACCAGTCATATTAGGTCGTAAAAGCCGATATTAATAAAAACCGGTAAAAAGGCAATTATATGAGATTCAGTCGAACTTTTATTTTGAATCGTTAAAACCGATATGTTGTATTAACCGATGTCGTGATATCCGGTTTCGACTGTATTTTAAATTTATTTTTCCTAGGTCTCCGGTAAAATTAAGTTTCTAACTCAATATAATAAAAATATACGGCCTTTCAAAACGTATTTTGACACTGATAGACACTTACTGACTGATCATCAAAACCTATGGGGGTACTTCCCATTGACCTAGAATCTTAAAATTTGACATAAAGGAAAATCTCATAGCACAAGTAAAGGGAAAAATCTTAAAATCATTAATTTCTAGTTATGTGTGGAATTATCACGTGACAAACTTAATTTTGCGGTTTCTTTCATACAGCGGTTATGTAAAGACGCCTACACACAAAGTATTGTCAATATGAAGTTTTACATTACTGTACGGAAATCTAAGACCGCAAGATCTACTCGCATTAGTCAGTTTTTTTTTATTTTACTATTGCTATACCTCCGTAATCACTACACTTACTAAATATAATATAATATTTACTCTACTTCTCACATAGAATGAATATTATTTGTCTCGGAACTAATTTCTTAATGTAGGATATCCTATAAGTAGTTAAAAATAATGTATTATTTCTTTGCTTTATTCATATTTTTCAAATATAGTTTATCAATATATGTTACTTTTGTACTTTCGATCAAATCAAATAAACTTGTATGCAGAAAAAAATTCTCAGAATAATTTATTATTCAATCAAATAAAAATCAAACCGGAAAGTCTAAAAACTAACGGAAGCAAATAATTACTATTCTTGATGAGAATTGAAATCAATTTGTTCCCGGAATACAAATATGTAACAAAAAATTCAGATTAATTTGGGACGCATCGAACGGACGTAGGTAGATATTACATATTTTGGTAAAGGAAGTTTCATTACCGGCATTGAAATGTGTGAAATATTTTATTAGTAGAAAAACATAAATTCAACATTGGTTGTAGTAAATAATATATAGGCCCTTATTAAATTGATATAGACCAAATATTTATTTCCCGTAAATATATTTAGTTATTTTATGTTATTATTATACTTAGATACATAGAAACGAGGCTTCTCACTGTTATGAACTTGGAATTTTGAATATTAATAATTAATAAGTTTATTAAAGTTGTATACGTATTCGATTAAGCTCCAGTTATCAATTTCAATGTTATATTCTATATGACAGCAATTGTATGTAGGTTTATTTTCTCTAATCTATAAACTTTTAGTTTAAATCAAATATTTTCAATAGCTACCTATAGGTACCATTTAGCACAAATTTCCATAACAAGTTTACTTTGATCCAACGAAACCATAGTCATTTGTTTGCTTGCTCATTATTTAACTGTATATATGTACA
Source organism: Sialis lutaria (assembly GCA_949319165.1). Classification (NCBI taxonomy): domain Eukaryota; kingdom Metazoa; phylum Arthropoda; class Insecta; order Megaloptera; family Sialidae; genus Sialis; species Sialis lutaria. The sequence goes on along the minus strand of OX439231.1, from coordinate 19,765,003 downwards.
CAGACATAATGAATCAGTATCCACGCCTTTGCGTTTAAATCTTTCCGATAATGATCTACGTAAACGTAATTTTACATATCCCGTTGTTTGATATTGGAGGAATAAAATTAACTTTCTAAAACGTGTACTACGATGATCCAATTCAATTAGATTACCTCATTTTACAGCAATCAATTTGTAATTATATTGGTAAATGTTTTAATCAAAATGTGCGACAAGGAAGTCAAATAAGGGATACGGCGTTGTTGTGAGTTATAGAAAAACGATGTTCTTTTCTTTGAGCCGTTCGATACTGTTGTGTCTTAACAACGTAATGTTAACGAAAAATAAATTGGATATGGTGTAAGCCTTGTTTCACACATACGCGGTTCCATTCGGTTCGGTTGTGTCTTAACAACGTAATGTTAACGAAAAATAAATTGGATATGGTGTAAGCCTTGTTTCACACATACGCGGTTCCATTCGGTTCGGTTGTGTCTTAACAACGTAATGTTAACGAAAAATAAATTGGATATGGTGTAAGCCTTGTTTCACACATACGCGGTTCCATTCGGTTCGGTTCGTTTTCGGTTTCAGCCGAAAACGAATCAAACCCTTTCACACATACACGGTTCTCATACGGTTCATATTAGGTTTTATTTTTTTCCGTAAACTCAGTAGTTATCATGGAGAGAAAGCAAGTTGTTGCCATGTTGTTTCTCTATAAAAAAATTAAAAAATGAAGGAGGAATACTAGAATTCATTGCGAGCACCCTCTCATCACTTTACAGCAGGAATTTGGAGCATTCTACACTATTTTCCTGAAGCTAAAGAACATGAAGACGATCCACATCAACATCTAGAAAACCGCTCATTTTATTAGAAAATCCGCGACAAAACTTAAAAAAAATAACACTCGCTATCAGGTTAAAACCGAAACTAAACGCATTCATTGCTTTGTGTTCCCTGGACACGAATTGAAACCTGATGAAATCTGTCCGTGTGGAGGGAGTATTCAGTTCTGTACGGTTTCTATTAGGTACCGAATACAAACTGAATCATCGTTTCACACTTGTCGGCAGCGACCGAAAACGAACCGAACCGAATGAAACCGTATATGTGTGAAATAGGCCTTACTAGATTCTAACGGAGTTGAATTTATGAAGTAGAAAATTTTACAAAATGTGTATTGAAAAAATATTTTTTTTATAATATTATCAGTAATATAATGAGTACATAATAGAATTGAGCATTTGTTGTGATTGTTCGGGTCACGAACGTAAATGATTTAAAAAAATTGGATTGTAGGCGTGAGTAATCGTGAGTTAATAAAATAAAATAATCGCGCCCATAGTTATATTTTTGTCGGGCATGCATAAGTTATATTTCGAAGATATAAAAGGTTACTTTCGATAATTATAATTCCTATAAATATTTCACAAAACTATAGTATTTCTTTTCAAAAATTTAACGCGAAATTAAAATATTTAATCAAAACGAATTTATAGTATTTATATCTGGTGGAACAACAACAGATAGTTGATCGAGAAAGTTATTTTTAGCAAAAAAGTTTACATGAATATGTGTCCTGAAATTATGTGCAAAAAGAGGAATCTGTATATAGAGACCCATTACAGTTATTACATTTGATAATCTGTTTAGTACTAATAACTATATAATAAGTAATCATTCACGCGCCCAGCTCTACTACAAAACAATTGAATTTTTTTCCCAAGTGTACAAACTTAACTTAACCTAACCAACGATAATAGAAATATTCATAATTTTAACTATTTTTAAAAACATCGTATGCTGCGATACATAAAAAATAAAAATCACTCATTGTGTTCAGAAGATCGTTATGTAACCAAATTAATTATAAACTGTATACAGTATGCAACTGCACTCTACGTGTATTCGATGCATGTTCTGAATGTTCATTTTCATATACGATAGCTGTCTGTAACTTATTTTTACACAAACAGATGTCTTGCACGAAATCTAAATTCATATTTTCATTAATACACGTGTACGTAATACAATGAACACACATAGGGGAAGGTTGCCAATATCGTACCACTTTTTCGTTTTTTCATTCTAACGGATTCAATTAATAGTTTATTGGCAAAATTTACATTGTTCCATGTAGTTTCATTCTTTATCTACTCATTTTTTAGGAGTGATAAATTTATCACAAATACATAATTTTAACGTTTTTCTTAACCTTCTCTATCTTCGTGAGGGAACTACAGACTCTCAAAGATTTTGTCTAAAATTCGTTTTTATTTAATATTTTGACAACCCATTGCGATACAGTAATTAAAATTGACACCCAGTTTATAGTCCAGTGCCAATCCGACTTTTTAAGACTAAAAAACAGAAAAATTCTCTACAGGTTGGCGATAGTGGGAATCGTTGCTAAAAATGATTACAAACAGAGGAAAAATAAATGCACCCTTGCACATGAAGCGGTTTCGAAGGGGGGTGGTTTTTAAGGGTTGAAAACGGTTTTTTGCGATTTCCGGCGAAGTTTGAATTTCTATCGAAAAATGATCTACAGTAAAGTTGTAGATAATAAATAAATCAACAATTTTGTTACAAACCAATTTACAACATAACCTCAAAATTTCCGAGATAATAGAGAAAAACCGTTTTTTTGAATATTCGAGTTTTTTATGTCGAAAAAATTGTCAAAATACTTGAAATTTTCATGAAATGTATATTTTGAAGTCCTTTAATTTTACTGAGCTGTCCGGAATTTCAAAGTTAAATATTTCCTGAAATATTAACGTTTTTCGAAAAAAATGAAATTTTTTCAATCGAAAAATTGATCGTAGAAATTTTCGATTTTTTAACTTTTAGGGTGCTCATTTTTTTCGTCTTGAGTTGTACTTTAAGATAAATAAAAAATTAAAATACCTTTATATTTAAAAATTCAGTGAAAAATTAGAAAAAACAAAAATAGTGATTTGTAAAAAACGCAATTTTATTTTTCAATCACTCTAAAAATTTTGTACTAATCATGAAATTTTTGTGCTAAAATACAAGAATAAAATATATTCAATTTGATAAAAGGATAATTTACGAAAAAAAAATGTAATACAGTGTAAATTGATAGGAATAGGATGCTGTAAATAAGTAATTTTTCGATAATAAATCGTAAAGCATCATAAATTGAATTTTTTTTACATTTATTTAAAATAACTTTGTTCTAACAAATAAAAGAAAGTTCCATTACATAGTTCTTATATTTATTTTACAAAAAATCAATATACTATTATTTTTTTTAAATAAAGTTTTTTATTATTATGTTAAAATTTTTTATTTAATTAATTACAGCATCCTATTCCTATCAATTTACACTGTATTACATTTTTTTTCGTAAATTATCCTTTTATTAAATTGAATATATTTTATTTTTGTATTTTAGCACAAAAATTTCATGATTAGTATAAAATTTTTAGAGTGATTGAAAAATAAAATTGCGTTTTTTACAAATCGCTATTTTTGTTTTTTCTAATTTTTCACAGAATTTTTAAATGTAAAGGTATTTTAATTTTTTATCTATCTTAAAGTACAACTCAAGACGAAAAAAATGAGCACCCTAAAAGTTAAAAAATCGAAAATTTCTACGATCAATTTTTCGATTGAAAAAATTTCATTTTTTTCGAAAAACGTTAATATTTCAGAAAATATTTAACTTTGAAATTCTGGACAGCTCGGTAAAATTAAAGGACTTCAAAATATACATTTCATGAAAATTTCAAGTATTTTGACAATTTTTTCGACATAAAAAACTCGAAAATTCCAAAAAACGGTTTTTCGCTATTATCTCGGAAAATTTGAGGTTATGTTGTAAATTGGTTTGAAACAAAATTGTAGATTTATTTATTATCTACAACTTTACTGTAGACTATTTTTCGATAGGAATTTATACTTCGCCGAAAATCGCAAAAAACCATTTTCAACCCTTAAAAACCACCCCCCTTCGAAACCACTTCATGTACAAGGGTGCATTTTTTTTTCTTCTCTTTGTTATCATTATTAGCAACGATTCCCACTATCGCCAGCCTGTAGAGAATTTTTTTTCCCCAAAAAGGCTTTGGCACTGGACTATTAGTATTAACATTTGTTATCAATTTCCAGTATCAACTAATGATTTTTTTAGACAAGAGATGGTAGGACCAGTGGGTCCTCAACCGTTTACGAAAAATATGATAATAAATATATTCAAGAATTTGACTTAATGATGACTGTTTTTCAAAGAGAAAAAAAATACTAAAATTAAGCTAAGTTTTTCTCTATGTATCCGTCCGCTGCCCCTTCTGAACAGACACCCCGGGCGGTCACCCAATCCCCCTCCCTAAAACCAACATTGCTGTTATACATTAACAAAATATGCAACGAATTTTAACAAATATAAAAATTTCAAACATCAACCATTCTTTTTTCCAAAGCTTACTTGACTTGAATTTAATATTGCACTCGAGTGAATGTTCTAGTTTTCGCTGACGTCTCGACATATTTTAGTTTTCCATGGCAATTGTGATTTTTATTCAATAATGAATAAAATACGTTGTATCTTTGTTATGAGTTGTTTTATTATCGAAGATACGAAAAGTTTTGCGATCATATTTTAAATGAAAAAAAAAATTCTCCAATTTCTAAAATTTCACTCGATCTTTTCAGGCCAATAATCATTTAAATTTTAAGAATATTAAATAAAAACTAATTTTTTGGGGATCTGTAGCTCCCTCATGAAGAATTTCCGGCCGGACACATGTTTTTATGAACTTTTTTTTTAATATTTTCTCAATACACTTCAATTTTGTTCCACCACTTACCCTGTATAAATACATATAATATCAAAATCACATACTTTTTTTATCGTTTTAGCGTCCCCAATTATATCTTGGTAAAACTATATTTGTAAATGGTTTGCATTAACATTTCGATACAGTCTATGCTCTAGATGTGAAAATGTAATTATTCATTAAAATATATTTTTACCAGGGTTTAATGCCGAGAAAAGATTACCTTTAATATGAAAATCATTTCGAATTTTAGTTAAAAAATATGTGAAATATTGAACGTAAAAAGATAAATGATTTAGATCTTTAATTATCAATAATTAAAATAAAATTTATATGATTCAGATGAGCTCGGCTTAAAATTTTACGAAACGAGACTGAGGTAAGGTGACTTCAATTTTCACGAGACGAAACCGAGATAAAACGGCTTCAATTTTCACGACATGAAAATCGAGATGAGACTTCCAGTTGTAAAATTCAAAACGAAACTTCAGTTTCAAAAATCAAGACGAGACGATACTTACCTAAATCTCACCTTCTCTCGTCTCGTGTGCAACGCTAATTTTAGCAACTAGGGCATAGATTGTAACAATAGTAAATATTATATAGTTTTCTAAGATATAAAAAAATAATATATGTATAATTAATAATTAATCTATAATCCTAATGAAATATTTGTTAGACTTTTTTAATAGATATACAATTTACACATTTCCTATGTTACTTATTTAAAGCAAAAAGAAAAATATATTTTCTCTTTTAATTAACACATTTTGATTCTCGCATCTATCAACATTATCTCATCCACTTCTGCTAACGTATACTTCAGACGTAAATTTTAATGAATATGAACTAGATATTAATCACTTCGTTCACTAAAAATATTAAATAGTAAAAACATTTCGGAAACATGTAAATGGGGCTTGGCATCAGAAAAATATATATATATCTTTTCTATTTACAAACATATGTATTTCTGTACACACTGCATTTAAAGTAGTTATCAACATTTCTATCACGTGCTTATAACAATTTCAGTATTTTATGAGCTTTTTATATATAAAAATAAATATGTATTATGTATGTATTTTTGTAAAACATAATTTTCTGTAGGCGGAGTATTTTTTCAAACTGTTACCATAATTTCAAATTAAATCTATTGGAAAAGGTTTCTTACATTTTCCTTATACTTTTTGTAATTTATGTAAGTATATGTATTAAAGTAACTCTAATATGCATCCAACATAAATTGTGTTAATTTTTTTAGTGATTAATTTATGTATCTGCCAAGGCAATTGTACATATTTCATTAATATTATTATTTAATGTAGGGGAGATTATATTACATTATATTTTACATAATAACATTATGACCCGGGTGTCAACTTATGTTAGCCCGCCACTGTTTTTTTTTTTTGTGAGGTGAAAGTGAAGACTTTTCTTGGCAAGTATTTTTTATTTTTACTTTTGCGACATTGTTTTTACTTCTCACCATTTTTACCAAACCCGAAGAAATTTTTACGAAACCCAGAGCCCGGAGAAACAGTATACAAACCCGAGACTCCGGGTGAAATCCTGAGATCTGTTCACCCTAATAATATAACACAGTTGGTGACTGACCGTATTAATTGATTTTCATAAAATCATCACTATTTTAATAGCATTGATGTTTAAATACCACGCCTGCGCGGAACTTGTAAACACTTCATAAAACTTCAAGGGAACTGTCATATATGTAGGTTTGATTACCCATTTGAAGTACTTGTTAACTAACAAACGATTTTCCCAAAAGTAACTTTTGTACGATTCACTAAAAGAATTTATTTATTTGAAAAGATTTGAGTACCTACTGATACTAAAAAATACATTCGTTACAACCAAAAATTGTCGTTCCTAAAAGTTTATTTTTTTAGAATTTTTAATCCATATGGTAACAATTAAAAAAAAATTAATACGTTTTTGCATGAAAGAAGAAGCACGCTTATAAAGATACGTATACGATAGAGTATAACAAAGGTTGCCTTTGTTCTTTATAACAACAGATAAAGAATTCATTTGGTCGTAGTTTGTATAGATTTTGTAAGGCGAGAATCCCACTGCTTTTTGTTCTTGATGGTAGTGTTTCGTAAAGAATGGTATTTTCAAAGGAATGTTTTGTGAATTTTCCGTTCTTATACATATATCTGCCATGGAAGCCACGGAACTTTCTTATACGTTATATTGACAGTTAACAGTGAACGTGATTCTTAATTAATTAATACATATTATTTCTGACAAACTAATAAAATATAGAATTAAATGATTGGGACATAAACTATAGATAATATTCTCTTTACATTATGTATCAAATAAATTATTTTAAACGTCATTACTAACCTAACCAAAATAAATAATGATAAAAAATTAATTTTTTTCCGATAACTCATCCGGAAATTTCGATGGAACCATTGAAGCTAATAACTTTGTAAATGTTTACCATTTTTAAATAAAAAATTGTATTGAATAAGTTGAACATATACTTAATAAAATGTCTTTCAACCGATTCTAAAATAATTGGTTATACCTATGAAAAGAAATTCCAAACATTGACAATTTAACCCATCACAGTGGCTTTACACCTTAAGGTTAATTTGAGCAAAATATTATTCAATAAAAAATAAAATGTCAACATTCAACTCCTTATAGCGTAGTAAAGGGAAGAGGGTGGGTTTTTGATATGTTTATTTACATAGATACTTAAGTTATATACCGGGTGTCCCAGATAACTTTTCCAGCATGGGGATCTCAGTATCTATAAGAGATACAGGTTTGGTTAAATGAGATGAATTATATGTATGAAAGGGGTGAGTATTATTACACCAAAAAATATTCATAATTCTATGTGGTTTAGGCGGTATACCCAAAAAACTGAAAATTTGGAATTTCTTTAAATGGTTATAACTTTTTTGTTAAAGTAGATAGGTACTTTTTGTTTGCGGTTTCTTAAGGCACTTTTCTGTGTAAAATTGATTGGTGTATTTAGAATTTTTATATCACTTTTAGTTTCCGAGTTACAAGCTCTAACTTTAGTTTTGATTATTGGCCACTTAGTTGAATATATCATATTTGAACGTGTTTTTTACTCTACTTTACAACGATAAGTCACTTGCCATATTTATTATCGAAAAAAAGTCGAAATACTAAATATCAGTGATATTTATGAAGTATTTCATTACAAACTTTTAAGTGAGCCATGAAAAACAAAAATTGTAAACAAAAATTACAATAACAACAATCAAAATAACAAATGAATATTTGAAACAATGAACTATTTGAAAAAATATATTATAATTTTTTGTTTTAAAATAAATATGGCAAGTGACACATCGTTGTAAAGTAGAGTAAAAAACACGTTCAAATATGTCATAGCCAACTTAGCGGCTCATAAGAAAAACTGAACTTAGGGCTCGTATCTCGGAAACTAAAAGTGATAGTTAAAATCTAAATACACCAATCAATTCTACACAAAAAAGTGATTTAACAAACCACAAACAAATAGTACCTATCTACTTTAATAAAAAAGTTATAGCCATTTAAAGAAATTCCGAATTTTCAGTTTTTTGGGTATACCGCCTAAACCACATAGAATTATGAATATTTTTTGGTGTAATAATACTCACCCCTTTCATACATATAATTCATCTCATTTAACCAAACCTGTATCTCTTATAGATACTGAGATCCCCATGCTGGAAAAGTTATCTGGGACACCCGGTAGATAAAAAAGCCAAGATAATTACGATTTTGTATAATGAATAAAGAGAAAAAAAATATTTCACCTCATGTCACATATAAAGGGTTGTTATTGGTTCCATTCGATCTGGCGAGAAAAATACCACGGGGCTGGGGGCCCTAAGGGGAAAAACAACCCCCTTTCTCGCATAGGATACGAGATAGTTATGATTTTGTATAAAGAATAAAGAGCAAAACATTTTTTTTATTTCACCCCCTATCACGTTGTAAATAGTTTCATTCGAACCGGCGAGTAAAATACCACTGGCGAAGCCGCGGGTAACAGCTATTAAGCAAAGATTTTTGTGGTCTCTTAATCAATAGTTTTTATTTTAATAACTAGTGCAGTATTAACAAAATATATATGTGTACTAATAAGATGTTTAGACATTAATTTCTTTGGTTCGCCACTGGGCATTATAGTTTTTATTTCAACTTTAAAAAATACTGTATATTTTACACAAGTAATCTTTTAAATCGATTGAGATTCGCGAACTGAATGTCAGTTAAATTCGGTACTGTTCGTTACAAAAATAAATATTTACACTATATACATTTCCTGTTCTCGATTTTAACGGAACTAATTTGTATTCGTTTCATTCAAATCCACAAATTATTATATTATGTTCCCTACTGAATGTATTTATTATTTTCTTATGTTTTTATATAAGTACCTACTTATTATATGTATATAGACAAAAATGTGTCTTTGTTACAGTTTTAAAAGAGTCTTATGTTAATAAATTATACTATCATTTATATGTCGTGTGTGCAGGTGTGCTCTTTAATAAGATTATTTAAATTTCCCACGCTAGATGTAAGGTTAATCGGATTTTAAATATGATGCGGTGAACACCGTGTTATTAAATTGTTATAATACTGGCAAAATGAAACAAGAGTATGAGTACAAGCTTCCGAAATGAATATATGTAGGTATCTACATAGACACTGATCTGATTCGAAAATGGAGTCTTCACAAAAAAATAGATATAGCGTATTGTGGGTCTATGTTTATCTTTATTTAAACATGAGTGTAAAAGATAAAGTATTTGGGTTATATTTATCTTCATTTTTTAACACAATTTTAAATACAGTAGAAACTGGTTATAACGACCTCAAAGGTATGGTCAAATTTGGCTGTAAAAGCCGATAGTCGTAATAACCGGCTAAAATACAATTATATGGGATTCAGTTGGACTTTTATTTTGAATCGTTAAATCCGGTACGTCGTATTAACCGGAGTCGTTATAACCGGTTTCTACTGTATTATTATAATACAGAATGCGCAGTCCATGTCTCCGTGTCTATGGAATAAATCACTTTTATATGCTGAGCACTACTGAGCAGTAATAAATATGACAGGTGGTTTTGTGTTATTATTCTTTGCCTTATGTATATAGAGGATCCAGGGGGTGCTTCAGTTTCTGTTGTCCTCCTCTAAATCCGGCCCTGGTGTGATACGTATACATATGTGGTGTTCAAATTGATGTTAAATATATTTTATTTTAATAAAAAATACCCCAAAAGTATACTAAAAAGAAAATTTTATAAAATAAAAACATAATAATATTCACTAAAAAAAGTTATTTTTCATAACATCTCTGGAATTTGACGTTCTTTTATTCCATTATTTGTCTTGAGAAAAAAATACTGATAATTTGCCTGTGTAATCAATCTTCTAGTTTCAATAATAACAATCTAATTAAAGCATTTCTACTTTTTTTTATTTCGAGTTTTGGCGTTAGGGTGGGTCCCGGACAGCAACAACTGCATTTCTACTTCAAATACAGCTTTGTTTAACAAATAGTTCAATTGTTGGTTTGTCTGATGTCCGGTATTATAAAGGACCTAGCAAATTTGCTAACTAGCAAACACTCTCAAATGAGATATCAAACTTATATGACAGTTCTCACTGAGAACTTCTCAGTGAGTTGGTTTTTACCGTTTTTTACGCAAGGTAAATACACTTTAGTAAATATACTTAACATACCTTTTACTTCCATGTTCGAAGAAATGGATGTATGAAACTATCTGTCTAAAACTTCAAGAGAACTGTCATATAAGTTTGATACCCCATTTGAGAGTGCTTGTAAGCTTGCAAATTTGCTAGGTCGTTTATAATACCGGAAATGATACATATTATGATGTACATCCACCACGGTTTTTCAACCGCTTTATATAACGACACGTCGTCGACCCCCCCCCCCCCCACCGTCCCAACTTTAACGTTAATTGGTGAATTTAAATTTCACGCTAGGAAAACGGTTTGCAAATCGTTGTATGGAGCGATTGTTGTATGGAAAGTCGATATATAGAGCGGTGCATATCGGTATTTTTAAAAACTATTTTTACAGCATATTACCGGTGGGCTGTATTCTTGTTACGTCACTCATTGTTCTCTTTATACAAACTCAAACATAATCAATGTTGATGTGTGTTCGCATACATACACGCATTGTAAATACACATGTAATTTATATATTGTAAACATTGTTATATAACAAGATATCTTGCTGACGTACAGCTAATGTGTTTAGATAACATGTTCTCTACATGTCTAATAATAGTTTGGAATACGTTTTAAAATACCTATACTTATTATAAATAATTAATTTATATTAATTAATTAGATATTTGCTAGTGGAGACATATATTTTTTAATTATTATTAGTTAACAATTTATTTTTGTTATTCGGGTATATTCATATATGAAATAGGATTGCTATTTTATAAATTTTATAAATGTTCATTTTAAATCTTTGAAAATAAATAAGTCCTTGCATCAATGGAAACGTAGGAAAAGTGCACTGTGGAGAAAAGTTATGTACGAACAGGTAATAAAAACAAATTGCAGTTGGGCGTTTGCTTGTTTGTTGTAAACGGTTGCCAAAAGACATACGGACTAAAATTATTCTTGGAACTTCGCCAGGACATTATTACACCGACGACCTATGAACCCATTGCAAAACAGTATCACTGGAAATAATATTTAGAAAATCTGTTTCATGTTCAACATCTCATGATGTTGTTAATGCTACATTAGATAAATGTTTTCTTTAAATATATTACGTACGTTATCTTTATATATAAAATTACAGTCGTACTCATTGTCAGTTATTGCATTAGATACAAAGGCATTTTACCTTAAAGCTTTTAAATACCAGCACCAAATAGTTGTCATAGTTAAACAAGATCATATACAATCAGTGGCGTAGATAGGGGGGGGGGGTGAAGGGGATCAATCCCCCCCCATGAGCCCATTTTTTTTACTTTCGACCATATAAAAGATGATTTAATACTGTCATATCCCTTTACAGACTAAAAAAAATTCTAAAGATCTTCATCCCCCCCCCCCCATCGCAAAAAGCTATCTACGCCACTGTATACAATTATACATATTTTTGTTTAATATATTTATATTAATACTAACTGCAATCAGTGGCGTATTCGGATTTTTAGGTAGGGATCATTTACAAGGAAAAGTATTCCAACACAGACATATACTTGATGTAAAATAGCATTTTACATCAACATGTCGACGGATAGTGTTATAATAGTCTGCGCTCAACGACTCGTTTACATTAGAACTCAAGAAATACCTGTGGGTAATATGGTATTAAAATTTATCATCTTTACTAGAAGTGGGCATTGGAAAGGTAAACATAATCTTAGTTTTAATCACCTTTTCTTCGGGATTATGCTTTCTTGTAAATGGTACCATAAAGTTATAAAGTATGCACAAGTTTGCGTTTATTATATTATTTTTAAATATTTTCTTATGTATAAGGTACTAATGGTCAGTAAGTCAGTAACGTAGGTACCTATTCTGCGCTTCATTGATATTTGCCGAGAAGTAAATATTTTACCCCTCTCTCTTACACTCGATTTTGATGATTTTGAAATTGGACCGTCCTTAAGCCAGACCTAACCAACTGACCAAGTTTCGTTAATATCGGTTCAGTCGATCATTCACACACACACAGATAAATAAATCAAATCTATATATAAAAGAGTTTGTCCTTAACCACTCACTCATTCATCAATGTACAGCCCAAACCTTTGGACCTAGAAACGTGAAATTTCGTAGATGTCTTTCTTTTATGATATAAGCACTCACGTAGAAGGAATTTCACGAAATTCAACTCCTAAAAGGGTAAACGGGGATGTAAAAGTTTGTATGGAAAAAAAATATTTTTTTTGTCGGATTTACTTGAAACTTAATATAGATACTCTACAATATAAATAATAATTAATCACGTATTTAAGTATTTTTTAACCGTTAAAGAGTTGCAAGGAGATGGAAATGTTTTATGGGAAAAATATTTTGTATTCACTCGAATGAAACTTGGTAAACGTATAGGTAATGAATAAAAATCAATATAAAAAATTTTAGGGGGTGATCCCTGTCACGTATGGAGGTCTTTAATTAGTTTTCATTTGATCCGGTGTAAAAAATATCACGGGGTTGGTGGTTTTAGGGTGAAAAACAACCCCCTATCTCGCATAGGAGCCGAGATATTTACGATTTTGTATAATAAATAAAAAACAATAGACGAAATTTAATATTTCACCCCCTATCACGTATGGAAGGTTGTAATTATTTTCGAAATCCATGCAAGCGAAACCATGGGAATCAGCTAGTAGCGAATAATTGACAAGGAAGTGACTTTAAATTTTATTCACGTAGTCTTCTTTGTTTTTATATAACATGGCGCAATGATAACATTTTCATGAATGAATAATCTATTAAATATTTATCTGCCGCATATTATGAACGTATGTAGATATATATTAGGTATATAATTTGGTTTAATATTTCCTTATTATATTACATTGTAATTAAACTCTATGCAGGGCCGGATTTTCCAACAGGCTCTAATATAATACAGGACAGAAAATTTTCAACGATTGTATTTATAATTATTCATTTACTTTTTTGTAGGAAAATAGGTACTATTATACAATTTTGTTCAATAAATGAAGTGTAATAATAAAAATTTACTTGTTTATTGGGAATAAAAATATTGACAATGAGTGCAGCAAAATATACATACAGGGTCATCGAAAAGTATCGGACCCCCCTGATAACTTGAGTTAGAATGCATTTTGGAGAAAATGTCCCATAACAAAGTTGTATGGTTTCAAGCGCGGAGTAAGATGATGACCTTGACTTTGAAGGTCAACCTTATTTTTTTAAATGGAACCCTATACATTTTATTGCATATTCTTATAGCTTATCTTGAGAACTTTTCAAAACACTATAATAAAATATTTTTTTATTAAGTACTTTTTGAGTTATAAAGGTTTGAAGTTAACAATTTTTTGATACAAATATAAAATATCTTGTCAAAAATGACCTTAAATATGGATGAAATTTAATGAGGTGCAGCTCCATCCCGTTGGAAATAAATTTCATCCATATTTAAGGTTTGATTACTGAAAACTTAATAATATTTGACAAAATATTTTATATTTGTATCAAAAAATTGTTAACTTCAAACCTTTATAACTCAAAAAGTACTTAATGAAAAAATGTTTTATTATAGTGTTTTGGAAAGCCCTCATGATAAGCTATAAGAATATGCAATAAAATGTATAGGGTTCCATTTAAAAAAATAAGGTTGACCTTGAAATGACCTTGAATGACATTGTCAAATTCAAAGTCAAGGTCATCATCTTACTCTCCGCTTGAAACCATACAACTTTGTTATTGGACATTTTCTCCAAAATGCATTCTAACTCAAGATATCAGGGGGGTCCGATACTTTTCGATGACCCTGTATATATTCGGCCCTACTTACGAGTATTATAGTATAATAGTTTTTTTTTTTTTTTTTAATAATAATCATTGAATTAAAAAAATATCTAGACGGGAAATATATTTCAAAGATTCAAAGTTAAAAAAATTATTTTCGATAATTATAATAAGTAAGTATTCAGGCCCGGATTTACCATGCAGGCTAGAGCGGCAACAATTAAGGGGTGGCAAATTTAAATTTAAAAAAAAAAAAAACATTTTTTTAAGTAAGCTTTACATAATAAACCTAAAATAAAAGGTCAACAATATCTAAAATCTTATCCGATATAATATATACTTTTTTATTTTTGTTCAAATAAAATATTTATTTTGAACAAGAGGGCGGCAAATTCGCAACTACCTAGGGGCGGTAAATTTCTAAATCCGGGCATGTAGGTATTCGAATAAATACTTCATAAAACTATCATTAAATTCTAAGTCGAAAAAAAGTTTTATTTCAATAATACCTATGCATAAAATCGTGTCACGAATATCCCCCTCCTGATAATAACTTAATTCGTGAGCATGATTGTAATATTTTTTCTTAGTCGTGCGTGAGTAATAAAAAAAATCGTGAGTGTGCATGATTGTGAGCGAAAATTACTCATGCACTCAGTTCTAACATAACGTGCTAATTGTCAATATTTTATAATTTTCCTTGTGACAATAATAAAGTCAAATAAACGACTATACAAATTGACTATTAAATTTCATATATACAAAGTTTGGTTGTCCTCACTCCTACGCTCATGAAGTAGTTCAGTCGCAATATTAAAGCGATTACTGTGGTAATGCTGGGACGGGTCAAATGAAATAACCTTTTCTTAACAATTTCGCACACAATTATCCCACAATGTTTGGTAGGTATTAAAGAAAACGAAACAACTCAAAACGGTTCAGTATCCATCCACACATACTTAAGTCAGTTATCTTTTCGCTTCCGATACGTAAGATGTCTAACTTTTATTGTTAAACATTCGTGACGACTGTATAATCATATTTGCGTGCACATGCTATATGTATAGCGAATAGTTATTCGTTAAAAATGAAAGTGAAAGCTGAGTACACTCAAGAGTGGGTTAAGCTTAGCATCGTGTGGAACAGATCGAGAAAAAAGATTGAAAAATTATGTACCGGTTTAAAAAAAGAAAATTCCCAAATTTGTATTCATTTAGACAACGATGAACAGGTATTTGATACAAATTCGTTTTCATGTGAGAATTATCTATTTATACACTGCTTGTCACAATTAGTGACCCAGTAATTGAAAAAGTAATCAAAAGACGTTTTATTCCGGTTTCTGTAAAATTTCGTATTCACCGCCGATAATATCATTACGTTTAACTAATTTATTATTGTTTATTATGTCCAAGCAGTCTGAAGAATTTTTGCAGTGCTGCCAACCTATTTTTTACTTGTCAATTTTCATTATTGATTCCGTTTGAATCCGGTAAACGTCATTCAGATTGACAATTTGCTATATCTTTTACGTTCAGATTACGGAATAAAATATAATGGTATTTCATTCCGTTTGATTATTTTCTCAATTACTGGGGAGACACTTTTTCAACTTAACACATTTTTTTTAAATTGTCTTTTAACATGAAAATTCAGAGAATTTATTTTTGTGACTTAATCTCAAAACCCAAAGCGTTACAGCTTTGTCTCTTTATCAATAGGGGATGTGCAACCCATATAGTGATGAAAAATGGAAAATGACATTTTCAAGTATTGAAAGAAAAGTTTAAAAACTGATTATTCCAAAATAAAACTAAAATTCTCAATTGTTATTATTTGTATATATGTTTAGGTCAACAAGTGGGGTACAGGGACAACACTCCTCCCCGGATTTTTTTTATATAAATAGCAAAATTCATAGCGAAGCCCCCTGGACTCACACCTAGAGGGCGATCGTCCCCCCCCCACCTTACCCCCACCCACTTGCTGGAGTCGGTGCGGCGTGGCGCCTAAACTACCTATTTGACCTTAAAAAATAAAAACATCGAAATTCTTTATTTATTTAATTTTTGCCTCATTTATAATAAAGTTATAAAGTATTAGGTTGTAGGCAAAATGCATTGCGAATATCGACACAAAACAATTGCGTGCAAATATTATAGCGCAATTAAAGTATTTTTAGACGTATCATATAGGTACTATTTGATGTTTGTAGGTTTTTAATTAACAAAATGTGTCTAACTGTTGATAATAGTGTTGTTAATTTACTATATTCAAGTAATGTTTGTTAAAAAACGTAATTAGCTAGAAGGTTAAATAAATTATGTAGGTATTATGTATTTATTGTTTGTTTCTTATCAAAGTTTTTAAATGTATTACTATTTGTAGAGCGGTTTAACGTATGTAGATTACATTTCTGAGATTACATATTTTCTTCGGTATACTTCAAATATAAGTAAGTGTGTTAGCCACGTTAGCGAATTGTAATTTGCATAAAGCTTAGGTAATTTGTGGGTAATTTGTTATAAAAAATTAATTTGTTTTATAACATAACCTCAATATAGAAACTCATTGTTGCCAATTCTAATTATACAACATATGTATGTAGTGTTTGTTTTCCCATCACTAATGTCGATATTATTGTTACAGCCACCAGAAAACGAACTCCAAAAAGGCACAGGAGAACGAATTATGTCTGAACATCAATTAAGAGTACAACGTTCTCTCCAAAAACTTAATGTCCCAGATTGGTTTAAACAGTCGCAAGTGCCAAGAGAAGGCTTCTTATTAAAGAAACGTGAGACTACAAAATGGCAAGGTTTTTCAGGAAAGACAACATCTCTAAGTAGTCTTGGAGGATCACGACAATCACCTGTTTTACTTAGCCCATCTCCTCAAAGCACTACAGCTGGTTTTTCACGTTGGTCAACATCAAAATTAAATTCAACTGCTTCTTCACCATGTAATTCAACAAGAAGTAGTTTCAACTATCGGCAACCATTCACAGGATTGCTTGCAAACGGAACTACATCACCTTGTGGTTCAACTCGTAGCAGTTTTAGTTACAGACAGCCTTACTTGGGATGGAGATCACAGGTAATTCAAACTAGATAAATTATATCATTAAATATACTATTGATCTATTACTACACAAGAAGGTCATTAGATACTACATTGGTAAATAGAAATGTAAAAGTACTTTCACTCATTAACGCCCAAAAAACATCTAGAAGATTTTTTTTTATAAAATTAAGTAGGTATACATACAATATATTTAACTGAATATACAACACCAACTTTTTTTTAATATTA
The DNA here is from genome assembly GCA_949319165.1 of Sialis lutaria. Lineage (NCBI taxonomy): Eukaryota > Metazoa > Arthropoda > Insecta > Megaloptera > Sialidae > Sialis > Sialis lutaria. Next base: position 19,747,375 of record OX439231.1, on the reverse strand, counting down.
AAAAAAAATAAAAACAGTGTGTACCCATGCCCGGCCTACACGAGGCTAGTTTTTTTTTTTTTAGATAAATTTCGTTTAAAAGTCATGTTATATGTACATTTAAGTTAATTAATATGATTTGAATAAAATTCGAAATCACATGCTCCAGTTGGGTAAAATATATTAGCATATCATTCATATAAAAATAATTCAGAACAATTAAAACACATTTAAACACTTATGAAACTAATAACGTTAACAAATTTTGTTGATTGTATTACTACCAACTGATTTTTAAGGAAATATTCTGTATTAATATCCATAGACAGCAGCATTAATTATAAAATGAGGTGTACACAAATGGGTACGGCGGGCATTAATGAGTTAATTTATGCCAAACAGTTTCACGGATCCCCAACAACAGTGCAGCGGACCCTAGTTTAAGAGCCACTTTACTTTAACTTTAGAAGAGGCGGATTCAGATATTCTGTCTGCTTGATGACAGATTAACTCTTAATAACCTAGATGCTTTTTCAATTACATTACTCCTAGCAGCCTCATAGTGACCACAACAATATTATACATAGATAAAAGGAAAAATTATAACAAAAACATATTCACGTATTCATATTTTGTATTTATTTAAGGTATTTTTTGGAAGAATTAAAAGAATCAAGAGTAAGCTCTTTTGTAACAAATTTAAAAAAAGTTATTAGAAGCTTCATTTGAAATCTTAAAATGATTCACCGTCTGTGAGCTAAGATATCGTCAAAATAAAATAAAAAATTTAACATTGCGAGTATAGGGATTATGACATTTTAAACGGATTTTCAATAAAAAAGTAAATAATTTTATTTAACTAAATGAATATATTTGGAGTAATTTTAAAAATCTCAAGTATTTCATCCATCCTGTTTATAAGTTATAAGTAAAATAAAAACATATTTTCTGATAAAAAATATCACAGTACAAGCTATGACAACGCCGCAAAGTATAGACAATTGATGCGGTATTTAAAAATCGTACGTGCTGAATATATTGTTATTTTAATTTCAAGGAATAATCAAAATAATAAAACTATTTCTTGATTATAAACTTACAATAAATAACAAATTCATGTGTGGATAACAGTACTCGATATCAAATACATAGCGAACCTTGTTTATCCCCGAGAAATACCTTAAAAAATATAAATTCAAACCATAGAGATGTAATATAACTGGAACGATGACTCTAATGGGCGAGCGTGCACTGATAAAAATATTTTATATACTGCTTTATTTTTGCAGTGGTTGCCAGGTGATTTGACAGTTTGAATCGTGATTCGTACCCAAAGTTATTAAACTATACAGATTGTCTCATATCTAAACATATAGGCGAAGGGAATGAGCGTGAGGGGACTACGTGTGATGTCACTGGCCATCTAATGTCAAAATTTTGCTTATAATTAAATTGTACACTTGTAGTGCTAGTCAGAGCTTGTTAGACAAGGTAGTACAGTACCCGAATATGAGCTATCTCTACTGACACATTAAGCTATCGCTCCAGTTATTTTACATCTATGATTCACACTTAACTCGACTATTAACAAATTATTAAAAATAAAATATCTACTTTCCGTTTTGTTCTCTATAATTTTAAACTATGTATTATCTTTGTATTACAGTCCCAAGAGCGTTTAACAAAACCACGCACCCCAGCTGAGCGTTTAGCAACATCTATCCTTCCTCCCACATCAACAACAGCCTCTACACCAAATTCTGAAATACAAACATCGATAAAAGAAGTCACGTCAGCCATAGTGCATTATGTTAGCGGCTTAAAACCTGATAGTACAACACATGTTGACTCCCTAGGAATCATCAAACATGACAGTAGAGGTTCAAGCCCAAGGCTGGAAAGAGATTCTATTTCTGCTTCTCCTCGTTTAAGAGATTATGAATACCAAGAGACAGCGAGTCAGAGGTCTCGATCGATCAGCCCATCAAGCAGAGGTAGTCAAAAATTATGTTGGTTGGAAAGCTCGTTTGTAGGCACTAGACCGCTTGATTCACCCCAGACACCAATAGGTTTGGCTGCAGACGTATCGGAAACAATTAAATCTCCCAATTATACAGGGCTGCATCTAGACCTGAAGACAAAGAATCAGGGTGAGTTAATGCTCGCCTAAGACTGCTGTATTTCTGCAGTAAATGTGCAATCATTTAATTTAGTTTGTTTACAGTTTTTATTGTTTAATTTGATAAATGCATTGACTTAGCATACAAAAGCGTCATAATTTTAAAAAAGTGTCATAATTACATTATTTTCTTAGAAATAAATATCATTTGTTTTAAAATCCATAAATCAATGATTAAATGAACAAAACATCTTTATTTAATATAAGTGATTTGTATATAACTTGACCAAGTAAGAAAAATTACAAAACGTAGACTTTTTCGTAGTCTGATTGCATACTTACAGTAGACGTTATAAATGTTGCATATTATGTATATAGATATTTAGTGTAATTGATTATATTGTTGATAAAGTACACACTGAATTATTTCACATTCGCTTTGTAATTTGATATTGTAGAATCTGAAAATTATAAAAAATTGTTTCATTTATCAATAATTCATTATTGATACCAATCAAATAAGGTTACAAATCAATTATAATATTGCAGCTAAACAAATAACATATCTTACTTTTACTATGTTACAAATCCTTATTTACATATATTATTAGTGTTCTACAAACAGGCCCGTTGCGAGACAAGTCAGCGCCTAAGGCAAGCTTCAGATTAGTGCTCTCCCATTATTCTATTGAATATTGAATCATCAATCTGATTTAAAATAATGGACCCAAAACACTTTGGGCGGGTCTGAATACAAATATATTATAATTTATAAAATTCATCAGTATTAATTGAATGAGCTGAAATCCATTTACAAAAGGTGCTATTATATGTTGCAAAACGGTGCCTCGACTTGTTATCAGTGTGTATCAAATAGCATTTATTTAAACGTAAGCTCTCTTATTTAATTAGTTTTATATCTTTCAAATGTGTATATGTTTAGATATTAAATCTAAAAAAAAATTAATTAATGTAGAGTATCCGTAAAAGTATATTTTAAAACCATTATATTTTGTTTTAGTTTTTAAATCATGTTATGCATTTGAAAAACAAATATTTAATTATTGATTCAAGTCACTTGCTTAGTAATAGACTGATGATTGTAAATCATCTAAATAACGTTATACAAGTATAAACCAATATTATTTAAAATCTAAAATAAAATAATTATCTCGGTTTGGATGTTAATTTTGGATATTCTAATTTAAAAACTATTTAATGGGCATTTTGTTTTTGAAATACTAACAAAATACAATTTATTGATAATGATTATTTACTATTTGTTAAGAACTTTGTAATCATCCCCACGCTTTATAAAAATGTAAACCGTGAAAGGTATGATTAATTATAATGGAAAAAAAACATTTTCCATGGACATCGAATCTACAATTAAATAAATTTCGATATTGTTAGAAGTAACATATTTTAGAAACTCAAATTAAAAATTCTCATTCCAAAATTAATTAGTCGAGAGATATTCTGAAAGGTGTAAGCAATATTACATTAAGTCAACATTCTAATTTTAAGAAATGCATTTTATTGAAATGCATGTTTAAATATGATTAAATAAAGTTTTATATGTTATTTTCTGTCACATATTTATTATTTAATAGATTTTACATTATTGTTTTTAAACATGTTATAAAATTAGTATGTTTCTATTTTGCATGTATTATGTTACATCTTAGTTTGGACCGTCAATAAATTATTATATTATTTTATATTTTCTTTGGTTATTTTCTTTCTTAGTAATTTTATTTGAAACTCATTGTCAGAGTACAGTAGTTATTTTAGTTACAGAATTTTTCGAAAACATTGAAGAAATGTTATTTTTATGTTTTTGGTAAGTTATATTTATTTTATTTTGCATGAATGCATTGGTCTATTCAATGGTGAAGTTAGAAAAATTTGACAACCAGTTCACTGAACTATTTTATGTATTAACCTTTTTGTTTTGAACCTTTTTTTAACATTTCATCAGCTGAACATTTATTACAAGTCCATTTTTGATAAATGAAGAGAGAAAATTAATTTTTAAAAAAATTAATAATTTTTACTATTCAAATTGAAATTAAAAGTAAGATTAGGCTTCATATTAACAATAGTTTTGTGACATAGAAAATACAGTGGTGGCCCGATAATTAAGAACGACTACTAAAAATTATGAATAATTTTTTTGAGTTTATATTTTTTATAAAATATTGTATATTACTACCAAAATGTTATGCTTAATTTTTAGCGCATAGGGTTGACAAATGAAATTAACAAAATTTTCATTTTTATGTTGTTTATTTTTTAAGAAATATTACCTAAAACACTACCTAGTTACATTTTGACGTTGATTCGGCTGGTATACTAATTAAGAACACAATGAAAACCTTAAAAACTACAAAAACACATCACACTAGGGGTCCAAATTGACAGATAATCTTTTATGTAAGTTAATATTTTGTGGAAAACCCTTTGTTCTCGAGAACAGCTACACACCTCCTGGGCATGGATTCCACAAGGCGCTGGCACCGCTCCGCTGGTATGGATTGCCAGGCCTCGAGTGCAGCTTCATACAGCTGATTCAGGTTGGAAATATTTTTGTCCACCAGCTTTTTCTTGACATCCTGCCAAAGATTTTCAATAGGGTTCAAGTCTGGGCTGCAGGAAGGCCACTCTAGTACCGGAACTGAGTTGGCGGTGAACAACTCCTTCACTGACTTGACAGTATGTTTCGGGTCATTGTCCTGCTGATATATTTCCACAACACTGACATGTGTTCATCAGCATAAGGCAGCATTGTATTTTCCAGAATGTTTTTATACTTCTGCTGATCCATTATTTCATCGATTTTATCAATGGACCAACACCGCGCCATGAGAAGCATCCCCAGAGCATAATACTGCCACCGCCATGTTTCACGGTTAATACCGTTAAATTCGGGTTAAATTCGGTATTGGGTGGTCGTCTCACATATTGATTACCATCGGAACCAATCCTATTAATTTTAGTCTGAACAAAATTGTAATCCTTTTATTGATAAGTAAACACTTACAAACATTTATTGCTTGCAAAAATTAGCACCGTTCTTAATTATCGGGCCACCACTGTATAAGCTCTTCGTTTATTGGATCCATATATACAAAATGTATATAACGAAAAGATTAAAGAAAGGATGGGGAAGCATTTCTATTTATTTTAATTATCCTATATTTTACTTTATTTCAATTGAAATAAATTGACAAAATAATCATCATTGAATATGTTATTTAAATGTTCAAGACAATATACCTACACTATTTCACTTTGGTTGCAATTTTCAAATAAAACAACGTTATGATAAGAAGTTTTTGTGAGCAATGTCAAATGCCTCCCTATGAAATTAGTCACTTTTTAAAGAATAGTTAATTAAATATGATTATTACTAAACTCCTCTTATAGTCCAGGAGGAATCGGCGCATGAGTACCGAAAACTATTCCACCTCAATTTTTTTATGTGATCCTCTTCAAATTGCCCTACTGATAATATAAATGCATGTTGCCATGGGGCAACCCCGGGCCATATTGTTTAAACCGAAATTGTTTAAACAATTGCAAGGAATTGTTATTTTTCAACCGGACAAATTTTTTTTATATTCTTTATTGAAATACAAATAAAAAAGGCCCTTTGATTTTTTACGATAAAGTTAATATTTTTAAAGATATGAATTTTTAAAGGTTCGAAAAATCTCAAATTTGGGTACTTTCGACCTATGAAAAATATATTAAAAAAAAAAATAAAATATAAATAATATTTTTTTCTTAATTCTTCATACAATAGTTAATAATATTGTAAATAGAGATCTTAAAAAATTTCATTGTTTATACCTGTTTTTTAATTTTTAATTTCGCGCACTCACAAGTATGCGTCGCTTACCTTTAAGTATCGCCGTCTCTCACTGACTCATGCGCTGCATCGGCCTCTCTGTGTCTTGAATCATTATTTATCATTTATCTTAAAAGTTGATAGTTTTTAAGATAAATGATAAATAATGATTCAAGACACAGAGAGGCCGATGCAGCGCATGAGTCAGAGAGAGACGGCGATACTTAAAGGTAAGCGACGCATACTTGTGAGTGCGCGAAATTAAAAATTAAAAAACAGGTATAAACAATGAAATTTTTTAAGATCTCTATTTACAATATTATTAACTATTGTATGAAGAATTAAGAAAAAAATATTATTTATATTTTTTTTTTTTTTTAATATATTTTTCATGGGTCGAAAGTACCCAAATTTGAGATTTTTCGAACCTTTAAAAATTCATATCTTTAAAAATATTAACTTTATCGTAAAAAGTCAAAGGGCCTTTTTTATTTGTATTTCAATAAAGAATATAAAAAAAATTTGTCCGGTTGAAAAATAACAATTCCTTGCAATTGTTTAAACAATTTCGGTTTAAACAATATGGCCCGGGGTTGCCCCATGGCAACATGCATTTATATTATCAGTAGGGCAATTTGAAGAGGATCACATAAAAAAATTGAGGTGGAATAGTTTTCGGTACTCATGCGCCGATTCCTCCTGGACTATTATTAAACAGGAAATTTTATTAAACAAAAATGAAATTGCAATACTTAATTGACTAAAGACAATCGCTTACTTTTCAAGTTATGTGTGTTTTTTAAGTAAACATAGTTAAAATAACCAATATTATTAATAATCAGTTCTCTTGAGCTTCTTGAATTTTAGACAATGGTTTGCCCGACCCAACTGAATTCTACCACTGGCTCTGTGTCTGTCCATATACAAGAATTGGCTAGTTTAAAAATTATTTTCTTTGCTTAAAAATATTTTGTTTCCTATTTGTAATTACATTTTGTCAAATTTGATTCACATTATATCTAATCCAAACATTAAGCCTTGTCAAATAAGACAGCATTGTATTATTGTTGCTTCGACATCGTGAATCCAAACCTGCAGGACTGTCTTATTTACTAAGATTTTAAACTATACTATTAACATATTAAAAATTAAATGAGCCTGTTTACAATATTTCAAATTTAATCAATGCTTATAACATTTTTTTAACGTATGTTCTTGTACTAAAATAAAAAATATTTTGAAATAGATTTTTTTAAATTCATATTATAATATTTAACAAAGCATTTAGTTCATTTGAATAAAATAAACATTTCAGGAACGTACGATCAATTCTCGTGTACTAGCGGTCTGACGACTACAATTACCCGTCCGTCTCCAGGCTCCACGACTTTGGAAGATGTCTTGGACTCATTGCTCGGATTGCCCCCAGCTACACGTGCCCCCTCCCCGAGTCTCCAAGGTAGGAGACATGTGTAAGTTTCGGACAGCTGTTGCCCGAGATAGGTAGTCAGCTTCATATTCCTTGTCACAATTTATAGAGTAAGAGAGCACCTAATTGCAAAATTATTTGGCTTTTTGCAACAATCAAAATATACATATTTGCTTTAAGTTTATATTTTAGCTCAATTTATGCTTTATCTAATTATATACCCAAATAATAGTAATTCTAAAATACAAGTAATAAATAAATAAATCTATTGTGGATTATAGTACTGATAACTAATTAAAAATATTTTTCATTAATATGTGACAAAGTGACAATACCTCTTCAATTCATAGAATAATACAATTTGTTGATTTTCTTGAATAATTATTAAATATGAAGCTCATTAGTATACATATATATTATATAACGTTACTTATTTTATACATATTAATTTACTTATAATATATTAATACATAATGTTACTTTATTGACTGTTCAATATTTTTATAATGCTTTTGTGGAAATTGAACTGAACTAAAGTAACGTAAATAGGGTTAATTAGACTGGGGAGTTACTTGAACCCAAAATGATAAAATGATTAGTATTTGCTGACACTGGTTTAGTGAAGTGATTCTTACTCCTCACGGTAGCAACACTCTGCAGGCTCTGGCGCAATTACTTCACTAAACCAGTGCCAGAAGCGACTTTAATCATTTTATTATTTTGGGTTCATGTAACCCCCTAGGGTTCAAGTAACGGTTACTTGAACCCTAGGGGGTTACTGTAACCCCCTAGGGTCAAGTAACCCTGATTTATGGTAGTTAAAATATTTAATGCCGCAGTTCAAATTCCTGAATATTTTTAGTATAAAATTTTTGCAAGAACTTTTTTGTCTGCTGCATAAAAATTTTCAGTTATTAATAATAATTTTTGATATGCAGGCTGTTTATTTAGTAGGATACAGTCAGTGATTTGTTGCTCGATAGAGCAGGCTTTTTTTTCATTTACTATTATAAAATTATTGTTTTTTGTCATAAAATAAAAATATGTTTTTATTTTATTTTTTCACTAAGGCTGCGACAATACATAAGTAGACTGTAAGTTTGGCATTTCAACCAATCAAATCAAATTTTCAAAAATTTCAAACTTGCTGTTTTCAAACTTAGTGTAATCGCAATCTTATAGTTTGAAAATGTATATCGAATTGCAATTTATTGAAATTATTCAATTCTCTATTAAATAATTGTTAGATTGGTTATTGTTTATATTTTTAAAAATATAAGATTATATCATTTCTAAAAACTATTTTTTTTTTGGTATTTGTTAATTATCTTCTCAAAATAAATGATGCACTCATGTCAGCTCCAATACAGCCTAACCCCATAATTCTTGTACTGAAAAAAAATTCAGTTTTCAACTGAATTTTTTGTTCACTTTTCCTCGAATACAATAGTGGCATTTACTACGCAACTTTTTAGTTTCTAAAATTATTTCTGGCCTGCTGCTTAGACGGTTTTGGTATAAAAGTTATTGTAAATATCTTTTAAGGAAAAAAAAACTTTTGGCTCTCATAGTGTAATGGTAGCTTGAAACACTTCGTTTTAGTTCCTATGTTAAGCTCCATTTTTTTTCAAAATGTCGGTTAGGCTGTTTTGGCGCTGAGCGTCTCAAATGTACTATATAGTCATAGTCTATATACTAGTGTGTATTAGGGTGGGTGGAAAATGAGAAAAATTTAGCCTATCGAATTGTAACATTGTGCAAAAATTTCTACTCATCAATATAAGCATAACACAACCAATTTTTTTGAAATAGGTCAACATCTTTAGATCTCGCAAAAAAGAAAATTCCCAAAAAGTGATTATAAAAAAAACACTTAATAAATTAAGGGTCAAATTATGATGAAAAAGGGTGGCATACATTACTTCGATGCAATTATTATCAGTGTATATACCACTTATAGTCTTTTCATACTTGTGGGAGGATAAATGACAAATACCGTTTTTTGAAATCCAAAAAAATATTACATTGCAGGTATCTACAATTTTCATCTTTTTTTAATAATAATTTCGAGCCTTTTAACAATTATTTACAATGAAAAAATGTTGACTAGCAATTTTTTGCTAATATCTAGTAGACTGTGGAATTTTCTTACAGATGTCTGTTTTCTTAAAATAGAATACTTACACACCCAGACAGTAAGATTTTCTTATAATCTGAAGATCTTTGCTGACATAGTAGTTTTCTCATTTAACAAAATGAAAGGCAAAATTTTCCACCAAATTTATTTATTGTATTTCTTTAAACAATCACTTGATCGTAGTTAATGGTTAATTAGTTATGTATTATTTATTTTTATATTTTATAGTAATTTTATTATATTTTATAACAATTACCTGCACTATAGTGTAATTTCATCTTTTTTTTTTTAGAGACGGCATCAGTTAATAGTAGTCCAGGTCATTGGTTAAATGCAAACAGTAATCGAGAACGTTTTTTAAATGCAAATGTTGCTTACCGGGTGTCTGATCGTCGTCGAAGCGAAGGTAATGAGGCTACTAAAGAAACAATAGACTTTGCACGACGTGTTAGCTTCCACATAACACCTGATTCACCGAGTCTGAAAGAAATAACAACAGTGCATTGTAAATACACTAAATGCAACAACACAGCAACATTTGAGGATGCAAAAAAGTATTTTAAAAACTGTCACAATTGCAATTATGTATATTGTTCACGCGAGTGTCGAAGATTACATTGGGAAAAACATCGTAAAACTTGTTTACATTCAAGAGCTAGTTCTCTATGTCGGCAAATTTTAGCCAAAGCTAAAGACGATACAGAAACACTTCAACATATCTCACTTTTAGCTAGACGAGGTTTTATCTCACACGGCCCAGGTGTCGTAAAATGTTTTTTTAACAGCCCAGAAGCTGCCGAAAGATTCATATCAGGTGGGCTTCCACATTTAAGTGAACCGACTTATATTCGATGGCCAGATCTTCTTCCATCCGAAATGGGTCCTGAACTATTTTCAGAAATTGTTAAAATATGTAAAAGTTATAATCCAGAAACTCGTTTAGTATTATATGTAGCTGTTTGTGTTGTATCAGAAGTTCCTACTTCAGGTGCTATTAAATGGGAAAGACAATTGGTTTCAAGGTGTGCAAAGTTAAGATTAAGTAAGTCTGCACAATCAGATGCAGCAACACAAATACTGATACAACATAGACCTAAATCCCCTTGCAATATTACCAGAGAAATGGACAATCCTGAGACACTTATCTTGACATCATTACCTGGAAGTAAAAATCAAATGTCTGTGAAAAGATCAAGAGAAATAAGTTTTACAAATATACAGAGGCAGCTGAAACAACGAGGTGTTAGTTTGAAAAAACATTTTCCTGAGGTATATCAAAAACTTTATGAATATGTTGAAGGAGCCAGTGATCGTTTTGCTCCAGTAACGGTTTATCCAAAAGATGGAGTTTCTGGAAAAAATTTTATGTGCATTATTATGCCGGATGCTGAACCGGATAAACTAAATCTTTTCCCTGCAGACAGTGTACGGGTAAAAACTGTCGATGTTGGGAAAGATCAAGAGTGATAAATATGTATATGTATATACATATATTATAATATAGAAGTTTATATTTATGATGAAATTTATTTGTTAACACATAACAAATCAAATCTGATTTGTATTGCTATCGTTGCTAATGTTCGAGTTTATTATAAATAATAATGTAAGTTTGTATTAAAATATATGTGCAATAGAATGAAAAAACTGAGGAATTTGCCGAATTAAAGTTTGAGTAATAAGTTTTTTATAATTAAAGACGATATATAATTATTAAACAATTTTGTACATTCAAAATTACGTGTAAATACTTTTATTTAGTATAGTTACAATATTTTATGTTTTTGTTTTTCAGCAATGTGTGTATATAGAAATATAATTTTATGTTTATGAATTTACAATTATTTTCTATTTTTTCTAACAATTTACATATTAATTAGACTATATATATATATATATATATGTTTTTGTTATATTTTTTTCAGTATTATATCAAAAATATTTATTATATATTTTTTACTTTTATATATTAATTAACTAGTTTATTATACTTAATTTACTATTCTTAACTCATGATTTTTTTAAGTTCAGAAATTCTATTATTTTAATAAAATGCGATTTTTGTGTGCTTATTTAATAATAACTGAAATGACTGCGATATAACAGAAGATTAAAAAAGTATTAAATTTTTAAATATTTAACTACAAAGAATGTAATAATAAAAAAGATTTCTTTTTAATTTCCTACTATCAATTATCATTATTACAATCAGCTGTGTGCACTGTAAGTTCACTTTAGGTGTTCAATATAAAAGTGATACTCATCTATAACAGCTATCGCAAGCAGATGAAACACAAAACTATATAAATATAGTGTATATGCTACAATTGTATTTAATACCTAAAAGGAAACTGAAGTACCGCTGTTAATTACTATAATAATTTCAGTACGTATGTTTTTGTGAGAATATATATTTTAATTATTTGCCATAGGTAAAATTAGACAATAAATGCATGTTTGAATAATTTTATTAATATTTATATTATTAGCTTTATCTAGATCTTATAATTTTAGTATGATATTCTATATTAAACACCAATTTAGTGGACCCTAAAAGATTCATAAAAATATTATACATTTGTTGAGCTGATGCAAAATTATATTTAAAATACCTACTAATAAAAATGTTATATTTAAATGTTGATAAAATATATGCTTTAATAACAAATATGTTAAAACTGAAATAAATATTTTATTTTTTATTTTAGCAACTTGTAAACAGACATACCTATATGGATTTATGATTTATAACAATTTAGATGTTAATAAATAAATGTGAATGACCATTTCATAAATCTTTATTGTACATTATATTAATTAATGTATTTTAAATAAATGGGACAATCTTTCCTAAATTAAAATTAGCTGGACACTTAAAAACTTACACCAGGCAATAATTAAATTGTAAATAATTCCTGAATAGATTTTATCTTGTACCTGCTGTTTAAAAATATATAGGTAATTTATTTCATACACCAAATAGCTGTGCCAAAACTTAAATATCCAATAAATTAATAATAATATGATACATTGATTTATTATTTAAACCACTAATCCATAATCAGTGTTGAATTCAGACACGTACTCCATGCTGGCCCCCCTTAATAAATTACCCAGTAATTGAAAAACGAATCAAATTTTAACGTTTCATTTAGGTTTCTGTAAAATTCCAATTCACCGCCAATAATTTCATTACGTTAAATTATTGTTTACTATTTGTTGTACTGTAAACGTCATTAAGATTGAAAATTTGCTATATCTTTTACGTTCAGATTTTAGAATAAAACAGAATGGTATTTTATTCTGTTTGATTCTTTTCTCACTTATTAGGGAATTATGTAGGTATTTATAAATATTTATTTTGTATTTTTCACAAGGGTGCTAAATTTTGATGGCCCAGGAATGCTATATATATTATCTTGTACTCCAATAGGGAATATAAATTCCAGGGGTAAGAGAAAATTTTAAATTAAAAAATTAGTCTCGTGTGATAAACATTTATATTGATAGTAAAATTTTTATATTTCGGCTGGAGGAGAATTAAATTTTATCGGAATGGAAATACTCCACCTTCGACACACTTCCTGGATTCAACACTGTCCATAATCATAGCCCCCACATCCTATTGCGAGTCTTTGGATCAGGATTTTCAACGGACTCCTTTCTGCTAAGGAACCTGACATTTTTTTATGACAACAAATAAAACGTGGGTGGGGCCCCCCTTTATGGAGGATATGTCCATAATAGGTACCTACATTGAAAAGTAGATAATAATCAGGGTTGCCTGGAGCGAGAGTAATTAATTAGTTAGTCTTGCTCAAGCGTTAAACCAAAATTTTGTAATACATGAATGTCCCGCTGGAGTATTCTAGAAATCTGGTAACCCTAGGCTGATAGATAATAATCATATATTTATAAAAATATGATCATAATATATATCCGTATTTCAATAGAAAAAAATTATGATGAATTAATAATAGCAATATCAGAAATATATTACAATATTATCATTATTATGAGTAAAATGTGGTGGTAAGTAAATATTTAATACATGTATATTAATAATATCATAATAGTTAATTAGTTATTATAAGATATTTAAACATTAAATTACATATACCTATTCATAAATATAGTGTTCTTATTTCTATTATCAAAACTATCAATTTGCAATTTGCTGAATAGAAATGTAATCAGAAAAATGTAACAATTATAGGGTACGCAAATATGAAATCAAAATCAGTTCATAAATTGTTGGTTTTCTTTTGTTGTTGTAACGTCTGAAATAAAAGTAACTTTTTTTATTTCTATCTCACTTTTCAACGTATGCACTATATTTCCTATCGTCTCTATAACAGCATGCGCAATGGATTTTTTGTTTCACGGAATGTACTCAATAGGGAAGCAGTAAACTAGCGCCATCTGTTGATAAACGTATCTATTAGACGGCATCTTGGCTAACAAGGTCAACAACATTTGTACAGTCAAAATTTTTTATTAAAATTGATTTCTAATTAATTTCAGTCGTATTTATACTCAAAAATCAACTAAAATACGAATAATAATACAAGTGTTTGTGAATATCTGTTGAATACAGAAAAATATCAAGACATTTTCGAGATATCATATCACAGTTGTGTTTTGATAGTGAATAGTGACCTATTATACATATTCGCGGTGTTTTTGTTGTGAATGTTCTCAGTAATGTATCGAACTGATAAAATGTGCGAAGTAAATGTATTTTACGATAAAAATTATTTTGTATATTTGCTATTTACTTCAATTTGACATTTCAATGTGAGCTGTCAAATTTGATTGTTTACGATCGAGACATATGACCTAGCGCCAAATTCAAAAATGCAGTTTGATATGAATTCGTTTGAGATACCAAACGAAAAAATATTTATATTATATATGAAACAGTGGTACATTATTACTTAACTTATAGTTATTGAATCTTTGGAAATTTTAAATAGCCTTTTCAATATGTAAATTGATGTAATTAATATGGCTGATTCAAACTCTGCTTGTGGTGCAATTTCTCATTACTCAGAAATGTTACAACCGTGCAATATTTTACCACATGATACTATGGAAATAGAACGAAACAATAGAAACAACGGAGGGCATGATGAATGCCCAAACAATAATATATTTGAAACCAGCAGTGATACAAATGAATGCAGAACATTTGGTGTTTCTAGTAGTAGTTCTACACCATCATATGACGAATCATTTTTAGAAGCTAAAACACCTACCGACATGAGAAAAGGATCAGGTGAAAATACAGATGACACATCTGGGGAGCAGAAAACGTCCAATGACGAAATTTTTACAAATTTTGCACTTCCGAGAGCCAGTCCACGTGAAACTTTTGGAAGTCCAGAAAAGAGTCCCAAATATTTAAAAAGTCCAAAGTTGGAAAAAAGTCCTAAAAGTGGGAAAAGCCCTAGATCAGAGAGATCTAGCCCAAGAGCAAGTCCTAAATCAATACCCAGTCCTAAGTTTGACAAAAGTCCAAAATCAGATAAAAGTCCCAAATGGGAGAGTCCTAAATCTGAATACAGTCCTCGACCAGAATGTAGTCCTAAATCAGAGAAAAGTTTAAAATCAGATAAGCGGGGTGAACAAAAATTAACTGAAACAGAAGAAGATGATTCAACATTAAAAATGAAAGGAAATAACTCTGATGATGATATTCTGGAGGATCATAAAAATGGTACAATAAAGAAAATCAAATACAAATCTGAAAATCGTTCAAAAGTACCATACTCATTGTCTTCAGAACCCAACAAAAAGAAATTGAACAGTTCAAGTAGAGGACGGCCTGCAAAGAGGAAAGCATTGGTTACTACATACCACAGCCAAATTAGTGGCGATAAAAATGGAATTAAAATCTGCATCAAAAAATCAAATTTGGTCACTCAGGTACTTATCATTATAATACATTTTATGATAATAAATATTAAAACTGTTATTTTAAATTCATTTTAGGTTCCAACAAAGAAATCAAGAAAACGAAAACAAAAAGTAGAATTATCAGATTCTGATGGTTCTGAATATGAAATTCCAATTACTACTGTAAAGAGTTCTAAAAAAACAAAAGTACAAATAACCAAATCGAGAGCACCAAAAGTAGATAAGCAAGTTGTTATAGAACAATATCCTGACAGTTCTACTGAACAGACACCCTGGGGGCTAAACATACCGACCACTATCTTAGAACAGATATTTCGATATATATGTTATGATGAAGGTTGTCTTCCTATATTAGTGAGGTAAATATTATACATTAATAGCAAATAATCTAAAGTTATCATACTTAATAATATGCTGTGATATAAAACAGCAGAATTTAACTAACAAATGAGCTTTCATATTCTTCACATTGAGTTTTTCTATCACACGTTGATGATTGTGGATGCGGACACAAACGGTAAACATTACTTATTTTCCTTTTTTTCAGATTACAAAAAGTATGTAGATTATGGAGATCAGTGGCAATAACTCCATCTTTGTGGAAAAATGTGGAACTTAGTTCTTGGATAAAAGAACGTCAAAACACTGATCTGAAACTACAGTACATTATCGAATCTCGCTTATCAAAATGCCAAGATCTTAATTTAAGTAAGCATAAAACAATTCACTCTATATTACAGCCGGCTCAAGATGGTAAACGAGGTAAGTAGCATAAATGGCACCATTAAAATATAACAAATATGGTCTAGAAGTGGTAATATAATTAAAAAAAGTCATTGCGCAATTTTGAGAGATATTTTTAACAATATGTATAAGAATAAACATCCCAAGCATTTGTCTCTGATTCTATTTGATGAAAATAGGATATATAAAGTTGTTATGGTATATTATCACATTATTGTGATCTTACCCTTTATCTGTCAAGGTTTATGAGAGATTAACATTGAAATTTTAAACAAAAACCCTTTACCTTTTTAAAAGATAAAAAAAAACTCTTGCTGTTTCCGCAGTATAAAAAATAGCTGTTTCTTTGATTCAGTATAATTCTGGCAGGTAAAAAAAGATGAATGCTATTTACACTAAGCTTAACAAGGCTGTGTTTTGTTGTACACACCCACGAGGACCTAAAATGTCACATGAAGCTGCTGCAAAATATGTTGCGGCAGTTCGTAACCATGTGAGTACACCAGTTTTTGGATATTAGAAATGTCGATGATGATTCTTGCTCTGCTTTTGAAAAATCCTGCCTTGACTGTTACGTGAAGGTGTCGAACAGTTAAGCAAAACAATTCGTAGGTATTTGCATGATAATAACCTTAAATATCGGAGCACATTGCTAAAACCATTGCTGAGTGAAAAACATGAATATAGCAGAAAGGCATCATCACTTTAGATTGGCTGTTTCAGTCATCCGATGTAAATCTTATCGAACATGTTTGGGCTTTATCAAGCTTAAGCTTCGTAGAAACCGGCCCTGCAATTTGAATAAGCTCTCTCGACGAAACCAAAAAATGTTGAGGTCTTTCCTGAAGAATAAGCCGGTATTACTGGATGTGCCAGGCAATTATTGATGCTGAGTGAAGCTGAACATCTTACTGATGGAATTGTGAAAACAGCAAGGTTGCCCTCTATGTTGTAAACAAAAATACACATGCTTACGATTTATCTCCTGCAAGTAATCGCCGCTACGCTCTTATGTGACAGATTGTACGTAATATTTAAAGAAGATAAAAAAAATAGTTATTTTTTACAAGCTTTCATATCATTAGATAGCTATTTTTTAATGATTTAAAAATAACTATTTCATTTAGACTAAAGAACCCCGCAATAATCTTATGGAAATTGGGTTTCGGTCAAAATATCTGGATTTTTGATATGTTCTAGATATCGGTGTTCTAAGCAAAAGTCCTAATGGGCACAAAGCTCAGAATTCAATTCTTTGGCCGCTACGGAGCTTTAAAGTTTTAAAGCTCCATCACAGATTAACTTATTCGCAAAGTCTTTAGAGAGCTTTAAATGGTTTATATTGTTATTTTTAATGTCTGGGTTTATGTTTTCAAGGTCGCTGAATTCAAATCTGATGTCAGATTTTAAAAATTGACAGTTAACAGCTGTCAAATAGCTGTCAAAAATTGATAAAATGTTAAAAATCTTACTTTTATCTTCTTACTTTATGTTTTCGAGGTCGCTGAATTCAAATCTGATGTCAGATTTTAAAAATTGACAGTTGACAACTGTCAAATAGCTGTCAAAAATCGATGGCTGTCAACAGGGGCCCTCCCCTGGATACGTCCCTGATCTGAACAGCTTAAGAAATTTTGATCAAATTAGAAGTGATCATTTTTCCCTGAAGCTAAATTAGCAAAAAATCAGGGCCCCCGGACTTTAGGGGACCTCACAACACATTCAGTAAGCTTTATCCTTCACGCTACTAACTTTTTTATTTTTTAGAGGACGCCATCTTAAAAATTGCCAGGGGCCCTAAACTTTTAGTTGTGCCACTGCTTGACAGATACAGAGTAAAAAGGTCTAAAGAGTATACCTATATATAAAGTACAATTAATATAAGTACTTTTAAAAATTGTACTGTATTTTTATAAGTAACTAATAGTACATTACATAAGTACCAATACAATTACTTTTTTAATGAATGTACAGTAGAAACTGGTTATAACAACTCGGGTTAATACGACGTACCGGTTTTAACGACTCAAAATAAAAGTCCAACTGAATCCCATATAATTGTATATTAGCCAGTTATTACGGCTATCGGATTTTACGACCTAATTTGACCGGTCCTTTCAAGGTCGTTATAACCGGATTCTATTGTATTTAATTACAAGTTATTTTCATTTGAAAAGTAATTAAGTTAAGTACAATTATTCCAAAAAGTACTTAAGGACATACTTCTGTCCATAAATATATCTCATATAGAATCACAGACATAGCTATAGGGCATTTATTCTGAAACATACTGTATTGTAAAGGTGCCTATATATTATCTAGAGCCGGCAATGTTTGGATAGAGTATTTTTTTTTGTGATTTTGACTACATAATTTATATTATTTGCAATTATGGAATAGCAATATTTATACAAGATGTCAATTCTTGAAATTCAAACAAAACTTTCTTGATATTAATATTATTTTTGGCCCTATTACTATATTTATATTTGTAGCTTATTATTGACAAATAATGATTATTTTTTTAATACAATTATCAATTTAATCTTGATTACTTAATTATTTCTAAAATTTTCAGGTAACTGGAAAGTTAACAACATATCATATATTTTGGATATTTTGGCAACTAATTGTTTAGAATTACACGGTCTCAACTTAAGTGGATGGATTGGTTTATCTGCTGATCACGTAAAATATATAAGTTCTAATTTTAAGAAACTTGAACGTCTGGATTTGTCATACATAAATGTGAGTATTTTTATGTTTATGATTTTATCAAACATTAAATTATTTAATTTTAAGGTTATTCGATCATTAGAGCAATGTATAGATAAAAATCTAAAATTTTAATATGCTATTTATAGATAACTCATATATTTTACTAATTTTTATTTAAAATATTGGACATATGGTATTTGAGTAATTCGATATTAAAAATAAAATTTTTAACACATGATAAATAAGAAAACTTGCCGGAAGTGCTCTATTTATTGAAATTCTACACAATTGACTACACAGAGGCGTTTTAAAAACTAATTATTCGAAACTTCAACCCTTTTAAATACTATAAAAATTATAAAACAAATATTCACGTGTAATTTATTTAAAATAATGAAAAACTAGCTCTGCCATTATAGCAGTCTATTTCAATTTTCAAAATAAAATTTGTAAATTTAAACTTTTCTGCTAGGCAAACGTCAAAATGACATTTAATATATCAAAGTAAATAACGATTTCAAAAAAATTACATTTTTATAATACAATATTGATACGTATCAAAATGCTCGCGTATTAATGTATCAATGTATCCCATGTTACCATTTAGAATTAAACAAAAAGTGAAAAGAAAATGTCAACAGATACTTTTACTCAATTAAAAAGTGAATTTGCTTATCTTGTAATATAATTCATCATAGATTAAATGAAATTGTAAGTTAAATAATAAAATTGAATCAACAGAGAGCAAGACAGTTATTTACTTGTCAACAACCAAAGCCTTACTATACGTAGACCCAATTATGTTGTGTGATTGACTAGTTTAAGAGGTACTTCATGTGTATGTGTGTATGAATGTGATCGTATTTTTATAGACTAATTAAGAACCTCTGTATCTATGTGCCCCGTGTATCAATGTGCTTCATATATATTTTCCTTAAATCTGCCTAGAGCTCAGATGAGGTAGAAAAATATGTCATCAACATAATTCCTGTTAAGAATTTGTTCACTTTAAATAGTAAAGGCAATTTGACTGATTAAATATTGTTACAGCCGGAAACTTACAGTACAAAGTGTGGGATTGGTGGAACGTCTTTGGTACAATTTGCTCAAGATACTGGAGATCGATTAACTCATTTATTACTTGCAAACAACAAACTTGCAGGATTAACTCAAATTCTAAATGCGATTTCTGTAAGTTTTATTTATCATTATATTTGCACTATCATAAATTTTTAACTTGACTTTTAATTTTAGACACATTGTCCAAATTTACAATTACTTGATTTGTCAAATATAAGAACTCTAAATTCCTCAGCACCTTTAAATATTGAAGTGTTACAAAATGGTTGTCCGAAGTTGAAAGTGTTGCGAATTACTAACAGTCAAATTACTTTAGCAAACACATCTCTTAAAGAGCAAGTAAGAAAAATACTTAAATATATATATATTTTAAAATAATCTAAACAGTAGTGTATGATATATTTATTAATATTGTTTCTATAGGTTGCTTCTCCAGGTTTTCCACTTCTTGAAGAATTGTCTGTAGCTGCAGTGAATGATTCACGAGATATGGGTGATGATTCTATTGAAAGAATCTTGAAAACTAGCCATAAGTTGCGGTTATTAGATGTGCGAGGTTGTGCTAGAATATCGGATTCAAGCTTAGTTCGAGTTCCTGCGTGGGATTTAGAACATTTGTTTTTGAGTGGTGAGTACTGATTTAGAGTTTATAATTTTATACTATACCCAGAGGTGTGCTGGAGCCGGCTCGCGCGAGCCGGTTGTTAAGATTTTTGAAAATCGGCGAGCCGGTTGTTAAATTATTCCACGATAAATTAATTAGATTATTCCACGACAAATTAATTAGACGTTCAATAAGAGCAATAGAAATGCGAAAAAATGATTTTGGAATGCATGAAAAACAAGTTGCAAGTTTAATTACTTCAAATGAGTTCAAATGTATACCATTTGAAAACAACAATAGATTTCAATCTATTCCGAGAGAAAATAGGGTATAATTATTTTTTTTACCGATCCGATTGTTAAATTTTTGGCAGCACACCCCTGACTATACCTAATTATCAGAAGTAGATATGGCTCCATCATCTTGCCTCTTTAACGTCATTAATTACTTAGGAATATTTTATTAGATATTTTGTAGCGGTTTCCGCTTCCTGCCCCTTTAACGTCAGGATAGGGTGGCCAGTTTCTGGAAAACCGGGAAAAGTCAGGGAAATTTGTTCCAGAGAAATACTGGCCACCCTGCAGGAGTAACATAGGAATATTTTATTAGATCCCGTTTTTATATCATTAGGTACTTAAGGATATTATATTAATCTTTTGTGGGGGGGTTCCGCCTCCCTGCCTCCTTTAATGCCAGTAGTTACTTGGGAATATTTTATTAGATCTAGTGCTCCACCCTACTGCCTCTCATTACATTAGAATTAAATTAGATCTAATGCGGGGGACTCCACTGTCTTTGTCTGTCCTTTAACGATCAGTGACATTGTTTAAATTTATTAGTTCTAATTCGGAGGGCTCCGCCCCCCTGTACTCCCTTTAGTGTCAGTAGTAACTTAGGGACATTTTAGTAGAACTATTGCGCTTAATATATACTCGCTATGGTCTTTGAAGTACTATATGTCATCAAAAATAATAACAAACTTTTTTGTATTTACAAACTGATTTGTGAAAATAAACATTAACACATTCAATGCGTATTCAAATGGTTTTTATAAAAAAATTGTGCACCAATTTTTTCAGTGTAAACGTAGCTTTTTTGCATATAAAAACTTTAACTCAAAAACTATTTTTTAGGCTGTTTTGTCACTCGTTTAAATGGTTCCGGTTTAGAATTGATTGCACAGAAATGGAGTCACAGTTTGATCGAAATAGATTTGGCTTGGTCAACTGCAACAGAAGCATTAGATGCAGCAGTTATGGCTTTAGCAGAAAAAGCAGAAGAGTCAAAATTAAAGTAAGTAAATTTCAATTAAAAAATACTTGAATGTAACATTTTTATATGAATACTAACTGTTCTGGCAAATGTTGTTTTGCCAAAAGATAATTTGCATACTTTTTCTCATGTTTGTACTCACTGTTATGGTGTTTTTGCTAGGGTTATTTTGTATATTTTGAGTATTTCGACCGATGTTTAAACATCATCGAGCATGTATTTTTGTATTATTTCACTATATTTTAAGAATAAAACTAAATTGTGTCAATGATTATGTTAAAAACACGTGTCTCTCGTATCGAATATATAAAACAAAATAAAATATAGTGTTTCCATGACGTCATAGCATAAAACTGTTATTTATATAAAAACATAGTAGCCATTGAATAATGAATTCTATAATTTACGTTTTCTCATTTTCGTAAATATCTCGACCCCACAGTCACCTACCGGGTCCAAAAATCTATAAACCTACTGGAGCACTAAACAATCATGTGTTGTGAATATGGCTATGATACGTCCAGTGGTTTAGGCCTGATGATCATAAGTACATACGCACCAAGAGTTTTATATATTAAGATAAATTTGTTAGATTCAATTTATTCATCAAAGGAATTAGTTGAACATACCACAGGGACAATCAACATACAGTCTGTATAAAAAGAGCGTGACCAGTAAAACTTAATTTTTTTTTTTTATTTAAAAAAAATTATACACCTACTTCTTGGTTATCACTTTGATGCTTCATAGTTAATAACTCATCCAGTCCTCTTCATTATCAATAATTGCTTAACATCTGCGAGGAATACTTTCTACTAAATTTATAGTATAATCTTAAGTCAATGATGTCTGTATGAATTTAATTTGTTGTGTTAGTTCCTTGACGGTCGACATTTTTTTTCCACAAAGCTTGTACTTCATCCACAACCAGACATTTTCAATTGGATTAACATCTGGTAACTGTGACGCCCAATCCAATACCTACACGTTTATTTCTTCTCTCCACGTGGTACACAGACGACTTCTATGTTTTGAGTCGTTGTCTTCTTGCACTATCCACTGATTGTTTTGTGTTGTAAATTAGCGTTTAAAGAAAAGCTAAACAAATGTAAAGTCCCAAATCCTTGCTTTGTGAAACAGCCACAAACGTGCACTTATCGGGTATAACCAAGATTTAGAGATGCTACTATCTACTCAAAAGGAAACTTTGTCGGAAAAAATGACTGCTTTTTGGGAAAAAAAAGTTTTTTCACCGTGCTTTAATATTTAACGGTCAACTACCTTTTTATAGTGTCCCATGATGTGTGATCTAAGATTTTTCTTCAGTGTTGCTTAACCATCTCGAAATGATAAACATTCGTTATAAAATCTGTTTGTTCTCTTTGATTGTTTTTTTGCAAAGTGTCATGTTTTGGTAGTTCATCCCATTTTATTTGTGTTTGAATGAAAAAAAGTGCACTATTAAAAAACATTGTGTGTACTTATGTACACGCGTTATAAGTTATACTTCTTTGGCATGATTGAAAAACGACTATGAATAATCTCAATTTTAACTTGATTAAATGAATAAAATAATGTAAATTTATAAAGAACACAATATTTTATTTAATAATTCGTAACATTATTTCATTATACTATTTATTAAAATTAAAATTTAATTGTATATTATTTCAAAGTCCATAATTTATAAATCATGGAATTTGAATATTATCTATATCTATAAAAGAGTTTGTCCTTAACCACTCACTCACTCATGTAATGAATAAAAATCAATCTAAAAAAATGTAATATGTCATCCCCTATCACGTATGGAGGGTTCTAATTAGTTTCGAAGTTTACGCGAGCGAAGCCGCGGGATTCCGCTAGTAATATAATAATCAACCAATCAGATAGAGGACAGATACTGTTTGACCAATCAGATATTAATGTAAATGTCGCTTTTAGTTGGTTCAAGATGGCAGCACCAGTATTAAATCGAGTTTAAAGAAAGTTATTTTTTATATAGGCAATACTCTTTACAGTTGTGTTATCAATTTCTACATACCATGCCTATATAGTTTACCGCATAACGCTTCGTTACATTTTCGTTACATAGCTTTTCATTTCCGTTACATTACTAAATTTTTACCCTCAACGTGCCTAAAGAAGTATAACTTCAAAAAACTTTATCTTAAATATTTGATACAAAACATCTGTCTGTTTATTATATTAACAAGTACTTTCAACAAGGTATTTATTATTTGTTATTATCTATGGATTTGTTTTAGAATTTAGATCAGTGATACTTCAACTTATTATAAAACAGTTGGTGACTCTGACCGTACGAAATAATTTTTATAATATTTCACCACCACTGTTTCAATATGATCAGTGTTTATTTACCGCACACACGAGGAACTTCTCAAATACTTCATGATACTTCAAAGGAACTGTCATATAGGTTTGATACCTCATTTGAAAGTGCTTGTTAGATAATAAATTTTGTTAGCTCCTTTGTAATACTAGACATAACTTTTGTAATTGATATTGATATAGTATTAACATTACAAATAACTTTCAGAATATTAAATTTATGCGGTTCTTCTGTGAGTTTGGATCCAGTGAAAGCCGTTCTAAAAAAATGTCCGTTGCTTCAGTCAATAAACCTGTCTTCATGTCGTGCTTTACCACGAGGTATTAAACGTTTATATGAAGGAGTTGAGGTTGCTGAACTGAAAACAAATCTTGAAGAAAAGCCAAAACAGCCAACGCCGAAACATGAATCAGAGTCTGCAGAAGAAATGGACCAGTCACAGGATTCAACACAAGATTCTATTGAGAATGAACAGTCGCGAGCGAAAGTAGGCTTGGATTCACCCGCAGAAGATCGTTATGTGTCTGAATAAACATTTACATACTGACATTAAGTTTTATGAAGAATTCAATTAAAACACATATTGAATAATTGATGTTTGTTTGAATGAAAACAAGTGAAGTGTTGTTGAAAAAAAGTAGGTTTTATTCTCTTTGAGTTGTGATGTTGACATTATATTGAAGTTAGATTATTGTCGTGGGAATTAGTATGTAAACTAAATTTAAACTGTTTGAACCTAATAGAATTAATATAAAAGTGTTATATTTAGTAATGAGAAAATGAAAGTATAATTATAATGCTTTATGAATAAATGAGATACATATATTTACGTATGATTGAATAAAGAATAAATTTAACATAATGTTAATTTACAAATGCTTCAGAAAAGGTTTATAAATGTGATGTTCTTACATGAAGATTTATGTCAATCATATTTTTACTGCAGTAGAAAAGTGTTATCTTTTATTATAATTTATATATTTTCTAAGAAATCTATATTAAACAAAAATTATTTGTATAACCAAATATTTAATTTAAAAAAGTAAATGTTAGTTTATATTGTGTGTAAATATTTTTCAAAAGCTACAAATCTACAAATTTTTATTGTATATTATGAAATTGTACAATAGAGTATTGAGAGAATGGAAATGGCAGCAATATTGATTTATATATTGTATTTAAAATATGTTACAATTGAATTTTAAATAATGTGTATTTTACTTTGGTATTTTATACATTAAAAAATTATTTAATTTTAATTTTTAATAATTATAAAACGGTATAAAGATTTTTAATTTTTATAAAATTTTGTAAATTTTTTTTAACTTCTTGAATAATATGTATAATATAAAATATTGAAGTAATAATTAAGAATTAAAAATTGATTAGTGCATAATTATTTTGTTTCAAGTTATGTGAGTTGTCATAAAAGTGAATGACTGTTGAGAATTCTGTTAATCTTTTAGATTAAGATTAATCAATTACTTATAAAAGTGCAGTTGTAAATGCTTTAGAACATTTTTAAAATCAATTTACTCATTTTTCTATTTTTAAATATTTTCTTAGAGCACAATAATTCATGAAAGTTGTCTGCATTTGTTATGGTTATTATTATGATTACTATATGTTAATAATTATTGTTTATGCAGCCAAATTTATAGTGTGTGGATTAAAATTATTTTGCAACTCACATTTTAGATATATATTTGAAAGCAATATTATAAAAATAGTATAAAGTTCAAACTACTATATTAAAATATATTTTAAAGACATTTGTATCATGCCTTTTCTATAAGAATTCATTATTTGTAAAAATTATTTTAATTGATGCTTGAATATATAAATATTCAAATACTGCACTTTAAAATATTTCTTCTAATAATATTACCATCTCTTGTTTGCATGTAAATTGTTTATTATACCTATCTAAAATGATGATAATATGATTATCATGCATAGTGGTAAATGGGAGATGCGATTATAATATTATTAAACTTAAATAAACAATATAAACTCTATTTATTTAATTATTTATTGGAGATATTCTTACATTTTTTCGTAAATAATACAATTTATTGTACCTATATTTAATTTGTCATGAATGAATTAAATAAAGATAAAAAGCGGAAAAATCAAAAAAATATTCCTAAAATCACTAAAAGTAGTCAATAATTATTTTTTTGTAATTGTCAATACTTCAAGTAAAGAATATCTGCAATAAGAATATTTTATTAAGGAGGTTGGTTATAGTAATTAAGATGTAAGTGGTAAGAGGGGTTTGCCCAAGGTATAGCCTCATCAGCTCCTTGACCAATCAGCGTTGACGTCATCATGAAGACATTCAAATGTTATAAATGTATAATAAAATATCAATTTTCAAAAAATTCCTTTATTTCTTCTTGTTTATGTATTTTTTAATATTTTAACAACACGTACAATCAAAAAAGTACAAATTCCACATTGCAAAATCATTAAAAGTTGTCAGAATCACTGATCGTATTGCCAACTTATGAATAGTAAAAATGACGCTTCCCGAGAAGACCAAATTGTCTGAAATAGCTTCTTTTTAATTTTGCAATGTCGAATTTGGACTTCCTTTGATATCAAATATCAAAAATATGTAAACAATAAATAAAGGAATTTTTGTAATTTATATTCAATTATACGTTTATAACATTTGAATATGTCTTCGTGGTGACGTCAATTCCTGCGCTATCGCTGATTGGTCAAGGAACTGATGAGGATATCTTGTCTTTATATACCTTGGGCATGAAGTTAAAGGGAGGAGATGACTCTCTGTATATCTGTAATACAATTTTATGTGTCAAAATATGACTGTAAAGGAGGGCGGTATGCACAATGGACCCCTCTGTTCCTTTGACCAATCAAATGGTGTACTGCGCATGCATCCATTTGATCGGTTGTGTGTGCATGTACACGTGCTTCCTGAAGGGTGAGAGGAGTACTGCAAGAGGGGTGAATGAATTTGACTGGTCAAAGGAACAGAGGGGTCCATTGTACGACAGGCCCAGTCCAGCGTCCGTTTTTCGACATACCCGCTTCACTCTAGTGTCATCTCCTTCCATTAATCTTCATGACCTTGGGGTTTACCTATGCTGAAACATGTAATTCAATGACCGTTACCAACTGCTAAAAACAAATTTGTTATTAAAAATTAAAACTTGTATAGAAATATTATATTTTTTTATCATAAATAATGTTTGATAACAACATCTTATGGGTTCCAAAACATTTTTTGTAATTTCTGAAATGTGTTAACAACATAAACAATTTGTTATTGTTGCCACACACATGCATCTCATGCGGTCATGCGGCATTGATGATTTTCTAAAAAAAATTCATTTTATGTGTGATACTTCATAAAGGTTTATTGTTCATTATCACGGTACATTAATTGTATCATGGTTCATAATAGTATTTTTTATTAAACAATGTTATTTAGTTTAAATTAGAGATGCCACGAATAGTGATTTGGCAGAATACCGAATATTCGGCTAGGCTCTCGGCCGAAGCGACGAATATTTGGCGACACTTAGTGCATTTCGTGGGCGTATTTGTTTCATTTGCGAGTAGGTCGTGTCACAATACACATTATTTGTTGATTGTTACATCAAAAGTGTGTACATATATTGATTGTTTTTTAAGATATAATTAGGGTGATTAGAATTATAAAAATAAAAAAGAGGACAAAATAGGGGTACCCTCCCTACCATTCAGAAAACTCCTCGGAAAACATTATTTTTGGACCTTGAACATTTTATAAAAATTTAAAACTTAATTGATAGGTCTTTTTTGCAAAGTACTCGTATGTATTGTACAATATACAAAAACAGAATTATAAATAATTTTTATAAATTAAAATGAAATTATAAACTTTAATTCGGGTTTATTTTTTCAATTCCAGACAGTTAAATATATTAACATATAATTAATAATCATTATTGATGAAAATTTTAAGTCAATAATGATTAATTTCAATAATAATTATTATTATTGAGAAAAATAAAATATTTATTTTTTGTAATTTTATGAATACGTAACATCTTTATTTTACCAAATAACAAAAAAAGAGGACAAAAAGAGGACACGTTTTCTATAGAGGATAGTTGGCCAAAATAGAGGACTGTCCTCTTCAAAAGGGGACAGATGGTCACCTTAATATAATCAGGGTTGCCAGACGTCCCGCCTGGAGCGGGATTTTCCCGCTACAGGATAGTTAGTCCCGCGTCCCGCTCAAGAATTCAAATGTCCCGCTTAAACATCATTCTTAATTTTTGTTTGAGGAATTACAAATATAATGTACATTAAAAAAAAGAGGGTTTTCATATTTTAAAATCAATTAAATCTAATAATAAATATAACTAATATTTTTTAACATTTTGTCACCTGAATATTTGTTTGTTACATGTCCACAAAAGTACTTCTGTGGTTAATGAACTTTTAAAGTTTGTGCAGTAAATATTTGTAGATAAACGGACTTAATTAAAAAAATTATTGATGATATATTTGTTAAAAACATTAAAAAAAAAAAATTTTCTGCAACCTAAATATTACTACCCCCCGAGACGATGTCCCGTCGGAGCATTTGAAAAATCTGGCAACCATGAATATAATACACTGTATATCTTAAAAAATATCACTGTTTGTTCGTGAAAAACTTTACGAAATGACACCATTTAATTAAAAAAATCACCTATTTGGGAATATAATGAAATTTGTAGTGAAGACAATAAACTGGCGGTTTGTTTGTTGTGTAACAGCAAGATTTGTGTAACAACAAATGCTAATAAAAAATTTTCATTCATCATAACTTACCACTGATAGATTTTAAGTAAAAAAAATTTTGTGAGTAATATTTATTATGTGCTTTTTTTCACGATTTGGTAAAAAAAGTAGCCGAATAGGCCGAATACCGAATAGTAGCCGAATATTCGTGGCATCTCTAGTTTAAATACAAAAGTATTGTCATTGTACATTGCCATAAGAACCTGTGTATAGGAATTCAACTTTGATTATTAATTACTTAAAAATGAGACAGAGGAAAATAAATAATAAAATGTCATGGAATCTCATTAGAATTGTGAATATCCTGGTATAAGTTTGAAATTGATTTAACTATTTTGAATTCAGTAACTAACCTCCTTTTTTACATAGCATTTTTATTTTATTATTTTATTTTACGATGGTTTACTTTACTTTTTAAAATGTTTTTTAGCAAATATTTATTAATATTGTATTGTCAATGTTTTCAATTACATTTGTTATTATATGTTTTTGAAAAAAATATATTATAATAATATAAATAATAGTTGTAATGAAGTTAATACCTACTGATTTGTAATTTTAGCATTGAGTAACAAAATAACAAGAGAAACAACCGAAACAACGTATATATAGGAGCCATGAAGATTAGAGACGAGTATCTGTGTATCTCTGTAATACAAGTTTATGTGTTAAAATATGACCCCCGAAGTGGGTGGTCTCTCGTGCTTGGACCACTGTGCAGTAGTTGACTGCGCAACCGTATAGTTGTGTGCGTACCGCTGCGCAGAGGTCCAAAAAATGAGGACCGTCCACTTCAGGTTCCGTTTTTCGACACACCCTCTCCACTCAAGTTTAATCTCTTGTCTCTAATCTTCATGATGAGAGCATTGAAACGCAGTAGATATATGAAGCATTCACTATTTAAGCACCAGGAAGTGCTGATACCTATACGCTAGGAAACCATCTGTCAAAAACGACACGTCGCCACCTAGTGAGTGCCGTTAGCAACTTTGGGTATATTACTTTTAAAAAAGGACAGCCGAAAGTAATGTTCCCAAGTTCCGATTTCGTTAATTTTTTTCTTGTCTATAAACCTATGTATGAAGAAGTACTTGACCAAGTTTTAATTAATTTTAATAATTATTTTAGCTGTAATTAATTAAAATTTGAAAATCGAAAACCTTTTTTTTTCTACTTAATGGTTTGATATAATTGGATGATATTTTCAGTAAAACTTAAGGGTAATATAAGGCCTTGAAAAACATTAATTTTTTATTTTTACTAAATTTTTTCATAGCAAATTTTTATTTTTTATTTTCAAATGTCCGATATTACCCAATGAGTAAATTACTGGGTTAAAACACAAAGTTATGTGTGTTTTATTAAAATCTGTATTGAAGAGTATCAATCTTTGCGGATTATAAGGATTCGACCCGCGAAATTTGTCTATTTTCGATCAACTCTATTACGATTTTTTCTTTTTTTCTTTTGAGTGGCGTATCTTTGAAACCATATATTTGATTATAATGAAATTTATATGGTATCAGCTCGATAGTATACTCTTTCAAACAAAAAAAATCAACCGGATAGGTGCATATTTGTCGTAGTTATACCCGAAAATACATAAAAAAATATATAAAAAAATAGAAAACTCTCTCCTTTTTTGAAGTCCATGGTCAGATTCTGATAAAATTTATATGAGACCACCTCGGGAGTATACTCTTTCAAACAAACAAAAATCAACCGAATAGGCGCATATTTGTCAATGTTATGCTCGAACATACATAACAAAATATATTGATTGAATTGATAACCTCCTCTTTTTTAGAAGTCGGTTTAAAATAAGAAAATTTCGGGGTCAAATTCTAATAATATACAAAGGTTGATACTTATCAATACAAATTTTAATATAACATACATAATATAACGGCAATTATCCATTTTTTCCTTTCAATTATATGACAGATTGGTTTGACAGATACCCAAAATTATTTATTTTTGCCACTTGGCGGCGCCAGGATCGATGGTTTCCTAGCGTATTGGAAAAATTATTAATTTTTTAATTATGTTTTTGGTTTTTTACACAGCTAAATTATATGTGCTGCCGCCTGGCGATGGTTGAGATTGAAAAGTGAAAAAAACAGATCACAGAATATACTAATAATGTGTGCTCTGTGAAACAGATTCAGTTTTTCAACTGGATTTGTTTTAGCGAATTTTTCGAAGAAAAATATAGCTATTGCTATCACCATCATGACGCAACTTCGGAAAAAAAACTATATATCTTTATCAAACTTGATCTCGAGATCACGAAAATGAGGTTCGTTAAAAACTTTATGTATATATATATATATATATATAGTTGGTTTGAGGTTTTGGGATATAAGGTCAGTTGAAAGAAAAAAGATGTTGTACTTTAAATGTGCAGCATAAAATCAGCGCTATTTATTATTAAATTTTTTCGGAATATCCAGATCATTCCATCATCAGTGCAAGTATACAATTTAGCTAAAATTAATACAAAAATCTATATAAAAACAATATTTCTTTACAAAATTAGCATGTATAAATAATTATTTTTAATAAAAACTTACTTAGTTTAAAATATAAAAAAAAAAAACTTGAATAGGAACATGGTGTAAAATTCTAATTAATTTAAATAAAAATAATAGAAGCAGGTACATTGCTTTTACAAATATATATCACAGTAATAAATTAGAAAAGGTAGATAAACACTTTTCGTAAAAATAACATTTTGTTAATCAGATGATTGAAGATTTTAGTTAGAAATAATACATTTTAATTTAAAATATTTTAGATGACATTAACAGGAAGCAACAAATAAATTATGAAAGTTATATCTGAATTTTTATCAACATTATAAAAATTTTAAAGAAAAAAGCACCAATAGTAGGTAGAATTTCTTTTAGTGACATTAACAGTTGGTATTATTGTAGTGCTAAGAAATGTGAAGTTACTTAAAAGTAGTGACCGACCGAAGGTTCGGTTTCGGTTTCGGTTTCGGCCTAAATTACGTGTTTCGGCCAAGTTTCGGTTTCGGCCATAAAATGGCCGAAACTTTCGGCTTTGCCGAAACTGTGAATCACGTCTTTTTTATGAATAATATGATATTTTTATACATGTTTGTTTTATTTTTTACATAACTTTTTTGTTTAATAATTAAATCCATCTTCTGCGCGGTATTTTTTTCACAATTTTTCCGGAAAATCGTCATATTTTCTGTGTATCGTAAGGTTTTTCGTATATCACGGCTTTTACTTGATCAATATCGACCAAAATAAATAAATAGAATCACTTGTAAGAAACCCCTCTATTGAAATGTGTGGGGAGGGGCGTGGAAAAATATAACTTTTAATATCTAATCAAAAAAAAAATACAAACAGATTGTTGTTTCTCTCAATTACTTTACACCAAATAAGAATTTTTTTTGATGAAAATTAGAGATAATGTACTTCTTATGATCGTTAATAAACCTATCAATATTGATTTTAAAATATAAAAAATTAACGCCAAAACTTAAAAAAATTGTTTGACATCTTTGTCTAACTAATTTGTTTATCTCAAATTGTAGTGTTTTTAATGCTCCTTCAAATGTTTATAAACGTACATTTTAATCTATCACCCCCCCCCCCCCACTATTTTTTTTATCTATATCAATTAAATCAAAAAATGCTTCAAATAAAAGTTGTTTGGTTTTGATGAGAACCCGAAATGGCGTTATTAATTTTTGATTTTTTGGACGTCTTCATGGTCAAATAGGCCCAACATTTTATTTTTCAAATGGAAACCTATACTTTTATTACGGTATCTTGTTGTTTGGAAAAAAACAAGCAGCTTTTATATTAAGAAAATTTTTATATTTCATTTTTTTAAATATTTAACAAAATAATTTTAGATATTCACTAATTTTTTACTCGAAACCCATTAACTTTACAGGAAAATTGTAAAAAACAAAAAATTATTTTAATCTGATGTAACTAGAAAAATGATTTCATATTAAAAAAAAGTTTTTTTTGCATTAATATTTTGAAGAGCAAAAGTTACAAAAAAAAATCTGATATAATTTTCCTAATAATTTCAGATTAAAATAAAATGGAAGAAAAAAGTTATTTACGATTTTCTGATATTTTTCGGATTGTTGCCGTAAATAATTTTTCCCCGATTAACGTTCGTTATTGTTCAAAACAAATTACAAAATTTAAAATCTAGTTGAAAGAGGAACAAATTCAAATATATATTAGTAAGCTCCCCCCCCCCCCCAAAAAAAATTAAGAATTTTACTAATTTCACCCGCAAAAATTAATTATACCGTGCGGAAGACGGATTTATCCATAATCTTAGATAAGGATTTTTTTTAAACCAAAAACTCGCTGTAAGTAGAGATTTTTCTATGACCGCACTATAAGTAAACTTGTTTCAAAAAATTTTTGTAAAAAGTTTCGGTTTCGGTTTCGGCCGAAACTGAGATGGAAACCGAAATTCGGTTTCGGTTTCGGTTTCGGCTCAAAAATCGGTTTCGGTCGGTCACTACTTAAAAGTATGTATTGAGCTGTCAATCGTATTTAACCCTACTTATATTTAAAAACAAATACATTGTGTTATATATCTTAAATTTACAATTATGTTAATATAGAAAAAGACATTAAATCTAAAAATAACCAAAGAAAATTCAAGGTAATATATAAGGATGAGAAAAAGAAAATTTATATAAAGGGTAGGTATAGATAACATATAAATTATACAACAAAAATTTTTTTTAAGATGGTAAAAAATAAAAACTTTTAGGAGAAAATATGTAAATAAGTATCAATCCTATAAATATGTATATAATACATTAAAATTAACTATAGCCGAGATGTATTAAAAGCATTAACATCATTACAAACAAGGAAAATAAACAAAAGCAAATGATTATTTAATGATAAGTAAAAAATGGAGAAAAAAAAGGGAGGTATGTTGATAAGTAACTATAGTATATTACAGTAAAATTGTTTTAAGTGGTCTATATTAGCACGTGTGTTAATACTATTGTCATCAATCAATATATGTATGCTTTCACTTATTAACCTTTTTTTTAGAGAGTTCTGAATATCTAATATAGTGGTGTTATCATAGTCGAAAGAGTGGTTATACTGGTTAATATGGTTTTTTAAGGAGGTGTTCTCAGATTTTTGGTATTTGTGACCATTCAATCTATTGTGGAGGTATTGCTTAGTCTGCCCAACGTAATTTTTTCCACAGTCTAGGCATTTTATATTATATACAACGTTAGATTGTTTATCTTTGTCAACAGGTGATTTTAATTTTGAATAAATTTTTTTTGTTGTATTATAATTTTTGTGAATTAATTTTAAATTATTTTTTTTGCAGATATACTTTAATTTGTCAGAGATTATTGGGATATATGGAAAAGAGAAATATTTAGTTGGGTTTTCTGTTTGTTCGTTATTATTGATGTTGTCTTGTTTGCGTCTGGTTTCAGATTCAGTGTTAATGTTAAGGTAAAAATGTTTTATTCTCTGGTTTTACTGAGGAAATTAATTGGATAGTTGTTATTTAAGAAGATATTATATACTTTTTTAATAATGTCAAGTTTGTATTTTGCATGGGTGAAATGTAAAGCTCTATCAATGACTGCGTGTATAACATTTTTTTTATATTGTAGGGGTGAGAAGGAATTGTAATTTAAATATCGACTGGACCAAACTTTCTTTGTAAACCAAATTGTCTCAATGTTATTGCTGTTGTTTACTATTAGTTTAATATCTAGAAAACTAATTGATCTAGTTTCATCTTCAGTTTCATATGTAAATTGGATTCTAGGGTGATAACTATTGAATAAATTTTGAATATTATCTATTTCATTTTCTGGTAAACAAGTAATTATATCATCAACATATCTTTTATAGAAAGGTAATGTAAAATTGATTTTTTTAATAATTTTGTTTTGTAGGTCTTCCATAACAAGGTCAGCAAGTATTCCTGAAAGAGGTGACCCCATAGGTGATCCGAATGTTTGACTATAATATTGTTCTTTATATTTGATGTATGTAGAATTACAACAAAATTTGACAATTTCAATAAAATCAGTTTTACTTATTTTTGTATGTTGTTTAATTTCATTCCACCTTTCATTAATTATATTAAGAACAATATCCAAAGGTATGTTGGTAAAGAGTGATACTACATCAAGGGAAACTAATTTAAATTTATCAGGAATTTTAAAATTATTTATAAATTTATGGAAAGTCCAAGAATCTTTTATATAATATTCGTTATTGTTAATGATTTTTTGTAAGATATTGGCAACAAATTTAGAAAGTTTGTGGTTTCGTCCATTATATGATGCTACAATAGGTCGGAGAGGGTAGTTATTTTTGTGTATTTTTACTAAGCCATACATTTGGGGGGGGTGCTATTGTGGATTTTAAGTTGATTACATTGGTTCTGGTCAATATGTCCTTTGTCATAAAGTTTTTGTACTAAAGTATTATTTTTTGTTTGGTAGATGTTAGTGGGATCTTTCTTAATGTTAATATATGTATTTTGGTCATTTAAAAGGTCTTCAATTTTTTTATCATATTGAGTTTTCTCCATTATAACTGTTTTGTTGCTTTTATCAGCTTTAAGTATTATAAGATTGGGTTTATTTTTAAGAAATGTTTTGGTGTATTTAATGTCTTTATCTATATTCAAAGCAAAAGAATTAGTTAAGTCTTTATGGTTATCAGAGTTCTTTTTGTAATCGGTAACAATATTGACAAAGTTACTTCTTAGAGAGTTTTTCGTAGTATCATCATCAATAATATCAATTCCAGATTCGAAAGAGATGATCATATCCTTTGTTGGTAAGTTGTTTTTTTTAAAAGGTAAATTAAAATTATCACCAAGTTTGAGAATGTTATTAACTTTGTTGGGTATAACTTCATCGGTAAGATTAATCACAAATTCATTACTATGTGGGATGTTATTAATGTCATTAGGAAGTTTACAGTGTTCATTGATTTTATCTAAGTTTGTAATGAGGTTTTGTATATATACATGTATATTTTGTATATCAAAAATGCACCTGTAAATGGCTCTAAGCAGTCCACGTAGTATATACTTCGGAACCCTTATGGCATACACTGGTGTATGTCTTGACAAAATTTTTTAAATGGAATGTCCCGAATATTTTTGCATATTTAACACTTCTCTTGGGATGTTTATTCATATCTAAAATATTAGCCCCATCTTATGTCCGGGCGGATTCAATATCTTTATCCCCTTCCATATCATGATACAATTATGAAGTTACATATATATTGCCACGCATAATCAAGCTAATCAAGTTTGAAATTATGTATTATAAACAAGTTAGTACAATATGTAGATGCAAGGTTAGTAAATATGTAGCGTTTCGCGCGGCCGCTGATTGGTCAAAAGTTATGGTACAACCTGTTCATTTACTAACCTTGATGTAGATGTATATAGATTAACGGAAAATATTTGAATGTTTTGTCATGTTGTGATGTTTTTCGTTTAATATTATGAGTAAAATGATAGACAACGATACATTTTCATTTCTTCAGGCTAGAGATCCCAGCATTTTAACTGGGCATTTAGGTGGTTATAAAAAAATTGTAAAGAAAAATTTATTGGATGATTTAAATAAGGTCCCAGATGTTACTTTGGATTCTTTAAAAGTAAGTTATTTTTGTTCATAAGTACTTCCTTACCTAATGAGTTAAATATTTCAACGTAATGTTTCAGGAAAAACATTTAGAAGTATTTTTAAGAGTAAAACCAGAAAATGAAAGTTTGTCAAAGGCTACATATAAAATAAAAAATGAAAACACATTTGTTTGTCATGTACCATCGAATTCATACACCTGTAGAAATAATCGTGACGGAGAAGAAGTAATTAAAGAATTTATGTTTAATAATATTTTTGACAAAACAAAATCACAGACTGATATTTTCAATATGTGTGTTAGAAAACAAATTTTTAATTTTATTAACGGTGAAAATTCTACATTGATGACGTATGGAGCATCAGGATCTGGTAAGTAAAAAAAGTAATGATTGCATGTTATAATGCTAATAATATTTGTTAATTTTAGGGAAAACTTACACGATTTTAGGTACACCAACAGAACCTGGAATTATTCCACGCTCGTTAGATTATTTATTTAGAACACTACCGAAACTACCTGAAAAACCATCTATGAAGCCATTGCCAACAAATGACGTAATTTATTTAAATGATGTATCGATTGCTGCAGAAATTGAATCCAAACAAAAATTATTAAATTCTAAAATTGCAATGGATCGAGCTCAACATATTGGAACATTTAAGTATGAATAATTTTTTGTGTAATTATTCCCTTCTTTATTATTTTCAGTGTCGTTAACCCTTTGTGGCCCTTTTTACAGGCTTTTATTTATTCAACTTCACTTGTTAGTTAGTTAGTATGTTAAAGTCAAATATTGCAATCAAAAAAGTATACCATATTGTTAACATTAATTTAAAGTTTATAAAAAAATATAAGGTATGATAAAATTAGTTTTAAAGTATATATTTTCATGATTGAAAATACCTAAATTCAAGGTTTCATGACCCAGGGAAAAGCGATCAGATCTAATTGGATCAGAGCAGATCTGAAATTTGATCCAATTAGATCTGATCAGATCTGAATGGGCCAAATTACGGATCTGGTTAGATCTGATTGGATCAAATTTCAGATCTGCTCTGATCCAATTGGATCTAAAATCGGAAATAAAATTTTTCATCAAAAATAGCATAAGATCTTATCAGATCCGTAAATTGGCCCATTCAGATCTGATCAGATCGAATTGGATCAAATTTCAGATCTGCTCTGATCCAATTAGATCTGATCGCTTTTTCCTGGGGAACTTTAAAAAAATTATAACAAATAAAGGAGTAGAGTTACAGTTATGAGTTTAAGGACCTTTTTTATTCGAAGTTTGATACCTAATTTCAATAGGTTTCATGAACTCTAAAAAAATGTATAACAAATGGGAGTATAGTTACAGTTATGAAGTGTAAGGATCTTTTTTATGAGAAAAGACTTAAAGATGATACAATTTTTTTTCATTTTGTAGGGTCTTTTCCTGGTTTAAACAATATTTGACCAAGGTTTTGACTGGCAACCTGCAATTTTATAATCTGACCTACCTCCCCAATAAGATAAAAAAAAAAAATTCAATCAAAATAATTTTCTGAACAACTGCACTATGTTGTGGTCTAATTTATGTTTTCAGTTATTATTATGATAAAAGTTGGTCTGTTTGTTTAAGGGGGATGGCCACTGTGACGGGTCAAAAATTGTCAATGTTTGGGAATTTTTTTCACAGATATAACTAATTATTTTTGAATCAGGTAAAGGACATTTTATTAAGTATATATTCAACTTATTTAATATCAATTTTTTTGAAAAATATTAAATATTTACAAAGTTATGAGCCTCGATGTGACGACAAAAAAAAATATTTTTCTCTACGGTCGACACGAAATTTTGAGAAGGGTTATATGAAAAAAATAAATAAAAATTTTATCAATATCTATATGAATGTAACTATCGTTGCACGTAGCCGTTTTATTTTTATTTTTATTTTTCACAAAATGGCTATCGTTTGAAATTTTTTTTCATTTTTAAGACCTATTTTTTCTTATTAGAGCGGTTTTAAAAATAGTAATTATCAAAATTTCAAATATCGCCTACGTGTAACAATAGCTACTACAATTATGAAAATTATTTTAAAAAAAAAATTGAAATCGGTTTGTTAGGCTTTGTGTAATCGTGTCGATCAGGTTGAAAAATGTCATTTCGAGATAAACGTGTTTTATGTTTTTGTTTTGTCATAACTGGCCGTGCCACATTGTCTCACTAAATTGACTGTAACTCCGTCAATTTTCAAAATTTAAGCTCAATTTTTTGTATACATATTTATGATTATGTATATGTCAACTTTAAAAAAATCTAAGAAAAAAAAATT
Organism: Sialis lutaria; assembly: GCA_949319165.1. Classification (NCBI taxonomy): domain Eukaryota; kingdom Metazoa; phylum Arthropoda; class Insecta; order Megaloptera; family Sialidae; genus Sialis; species Sialis lutaria. The sequence goes on along the minus strand of OX439231.1, from coordinate 19,708,363 downwards.
ATATTTTTTTCCATCACAGTGGCCATCCCCCTTAAGGCTAATATGTATCACTGTGCTATGGCAGCTAGTTTGGACTGCAACCTTTATCATAATTTTATATACTTTGTTCTTTAACAGGTTAATGGAACAACGTATGAGTTCGGAAAATGCTGCATCATTTTGTGACACAAGTAGTGTAAAGTTTTCCATATGGGTTTCTTTTTTTGAAATTTATAATGAATATGTATACGATTTACTTAAACTTAATCCTGCTCGAGGTCAAAACAGGCCAAGCTTACGAATTGCAGAAGATTCAGAAGGAAATACGTATGTTAAAGATCTGACTTGTTTAAATGTAACTTCGAGTCAAGAAGCATACGAGTTGATGCAGTTTGGAAAGTACAATTTAAAATATGCATCCACATCTGTAAACACACATTCAAGTAGATCTCACTGTATATTTACCATTAAACTTATACAATCAGATTCAAAAGGTTCAAAAGTTCGTGTAAGTAGATTCAATTTATGCGATCTTGCTGGCTCGGAACGTGCGAAGAAAACTTGTAATAAAGGTGATAGAATGAAAGAATCGAATAACATAAATACTTCGTTGATGGTTTTGGGAAGATGTTTACAGCTAATAGTGAAAACACAAACTAATAACCATTCGGTTATAATACCATACAGAGATTCTAAGCTGACTAGACTTATCAAACAGGCATTATCGGGAAACGAATACATTTCAATGATTGTAAACATAAATCCTAAACCATCATTGATTGATGAAACTCAACATGTTCTCAATTTCAGTGCTATAGCTAAAAATATTATAATAGAAGCTGTGCCTGTTGTTAAAACAAATAATAAGAGGTTATCCAGATTTTCATTATATATGCAAAATCAACAAGAGAAAGATGATCCTATGATAAAATTATCTTTCATAAGTGAATCTGTTACTGAAAATGAAACTATGCAAAATCTGATATTAGAAAATCAAGAGTTAAAAGAACAATTATTGAAAAAGAAAATGGAGATGGAAATTAAAGAACGAGAAATAAGAAGAGAAATATCAAAGGTTTTTAATGATCTAATGAAAAAGAAAGATAATTTATGGGAAAAACAATTGAAAGAAACTAAAGAAGAATTAGAGAGGAAACATAAAATGGAAATCGAAGAACTGGAAGATCTCTATGAAAAAAATAATGCCAAAAGACAACGGATAAACAGTTCATGTTCAGACTCGGATGATGACGTAGTTGAAGATTTTGCTGTCAATAATAGATTTTTACAAGATGAAAATATTGAATTGAGAAATGAATTGAAACTAACAAAAGATAAAATAACAGACTTACAAGAACAATTAAATGAAAAAGAATTGTTATTACAGGATGCAATTTTAGAATATAATGAATTAGAGATGGAAAAAAAATTATATACAAGAAAATATTTAGACTTAAAAGCTAAATACTTGCACTTAGAAGAAGAAATAGATCTACAAAATCAATTAGAAGCCGCAAAAAAATTAAAACAAAATGATGATACTTGTAGTGATATAGACAATGAGGTTTCAGAAGAGAATTAGTATTGTTTTATTTATAAATGTGATGAATAAATGATAATTATTGTTTTAAAAATGTCCTATTACCTTATTTATTGATATTACATATCATTATGTAGACTTTTTCTTTTATAGATGAATTTTTTGAACAGTTTTTGTTTTCAATTTCAATAAATTTTATTTTCTACCAGTCAATATATTAACTTATTTTACTGACAATGTGACAAGTGCTGTTTAATCAAAACTCATCTGTAAAAAAATTAACAGTCTACAAAATAATATTTAAAAAAGGAACATGACATTGTTAAAAAACAATCCTAGGTTCTTATATGCTGTTTACACCGAAACAGAAACGTTGTGTCTTTAAAATACTTCGTATTTAAAAATGTATAGGGTTTATTGCTTTTTTGTCATCAAAACACCGTGTTTCTTTTTTGTTTTCTCTTAATGTTCTACATAATGTCACCAATTAAAAGACTAAAGAATTACTATGTACCTAAATAGTTGTTTAATATTGTATTATTGTTTTATGCCTTTTTATAATAGAAATAATACAGGCTGAGTCATATATTAGTTGGAACAAACTTAAACAGTTGATCAAGAAAAATATTTAAAGCAAAAAAGTTTATATGAATGTGTCCAGAAATTCATCATGACAGGAATGAGTTACAGGTTACATTTTTAAATAGGTGGATGATTTTTTAAAATTTTAATATGTTTGATAAGTATGCAAAATAAAAACAAATAATATATCCATCAATTTTATTTGAAATTTACAATACAGTAATAAATTTATGAAAGTATCTGAGTCGATAACAATTCTAAAACATGAAGGTTTTCTTTTATATAAATAACTTAACTATTTTAAAATTGTGATTTATATTTAATTATATTGGACATTCATTTTGGTATATCATCGTTTTAACTGTAAAATTCTACTTATAATATGTAATTCTAATTGTAACTCCATATTTTATATCCATATACCATTATTATACCATCCATTGTACATTTTATTTACTAATCTTTAGATAACTTACAAATGTAAAAACATTGAAACATCACTCACATATTCAGTGATTTTTCTCCTGTAAAATTTGTAATAATGGAGTTACCAGGTTTAAAAATTAAAACGATGATTTATTGTAGAAAAATCAATATGCTTTGTGAAGGATTTCAAAAATACAAGACTTTAGACAGTAATGTAACTCTAGTTCAAGACAAATACCTTGTTTTCATGAAATGAGTACTTGGCCGAGACAGTAAGCTCGGCTGAGTGCTTGTCTCATGTAAACACAAAGTACAGTACTCGGCCGAGTGAAATGAACAAGCAAATGAATAGAAACCGGTGCTCGGCCGAGGAGCATAACAAGTACCTCGGCTGAGTACTCGTCCCATGTAAACAAGGCATTCGTTTTTACATTACTATTTTTAAAAAATAACAATTGAATTTTGATACCAATAATATTAAGCTAAAATAAAGAATTGAAACAAAAAATAAAATATAATATTGGTTTTATCAGTTTCACCTCTCAGTTTGTCAGACTCACAATCAGTGCTTACAATTAGTTATATTGCTCTGACTAGATCATATTTCCATTTAAAGTTTTGTTATTTTGAAACTCATTCTATTATCTATTAATTATTTATTATCATTATTATTTTATATTTTATTTCAAGACTAGCCTGTTTTTATCATGAATTTGCAGTGTTTGAATAAATTAAATTTGTTAAAACTATATTATATATATGTAAAATAAATATTAAAAATAAATTATTTTAATATCACTTTTTATTTATTTAATGCATTGACTTTCATTTATTAAATGCACTCCTTATTTAATATGAATATGAATTTGATTAATAATTCAAATTCAGTAAATAAATTATATATTTTTTATTCATATAGTTATTCATATTTTTAGTAGAATTTGTGTAATTTTCATATAAAAATTGGTTGTATCATACTTTTGGTTTATATTTTTCAGTTTGTTGTGAGTACTACAATTTACTGTAGATATCCCAGTAATTGAAAAAGTAATCAAAAGGAATCACATTTTGACGATACATTCCGCATTCTGTTAAATTCCGTATTCACCGCCAAGATGAAGAATAGAGACAGGTGTATAAGTTATGTACCTCTGTAATACAATTTTATATGTCACAATATGACTCCCGAAGTGGGTGGTCTCTTGTGCTGGACCGCTGCGCAGTAGTTGACTGCGCAATCGTATAGTTGTGTGGCCTTTGTGTGTACTACAAGGTACAGAGTGGTTAGTGTGCACAAAGTAAATTTCTTACTTCTGCGCATCGGTCCCAAAAGGCGGACCGCCCACTCCAAGTTCCGTTTTTCGACATACCCACTCAACTCTTGTTTAATCTCCTGTCTCTAATCTCCATGGTCCCAGCCTTAGAGCATATACTACTGGAGCCAGCCTTGCCGCTCGGCCGTGCGAACAAGTGTGCTAGAGAGATAGCGGGAGAGTACTACCTCCTTTCTCTCTCGCTCCCGCGTGATATTAGAGGCCCGCTATTACCGGTAATAGCGGGAAACACTTGCTCCTCTAATATCCGGTAAACCTCATTCAGATTGAAATTTTACTATATATTTTACGTTCAGATTCCGGAATAAAACAAAGGTATTTCATTCCGTTTGATTCTTTTCTCTATTACTGGGATATCAAATATTTGAAAAAATACATGTCACCCCTGTTTTGATACAGTTGTATTTTAATTTTCCCGAAATAAATCGAAGGGTTTTAGAGAAAAATGTTATTTGTAAAAGTTTTATGGTTTATTTAAAAAAACTATTAGATGGTACAATTCATAGGGGCCAGCAAATTGGGGTAAAAGAGTATTATGGGAATTAAAAAATGACATGAGGATTAAAAAAAGTATTCAAAAACTTTAAGAAGGTGTCAAAGTAAGTTTTAAGGGTGGCAAAATTACAATGAAAAAAATGCATAAAAAATAGCAGGGGGCACAAAAAGCACGGCATATTAATTTACGAAAAAATACAATAATTTCTCGAATAGGTATTTTTTGTCTGACTTCAATTTTTCATGAAATTTAACAAAACAACTAGAGATTTCTTTTGTTTCTTATTCGGAAACTTAATCAACTAGAGAGAAAAAGTACAAAGATAAAATTGAATAGCAAAAGTAAAAAAGTAAAAAAAAATGTAAAATAATTATCCAAATTGAATTAGATCAAAATAAACATTTTTGTTCTTTGCACTTTTTCTCTTAAGTTGATGGTTTCTGAGTAAAAAGTTCTTAAAAGTCCAAAATTCTTCTATTTTGTTCAATGCTAATGTGTTTTAATAAACACATTTTTTACTAAAACTCGATTCCTTTGATTTATTTCGAACGTCCGATATTTTTTCCTCACCTTATCGCTTATTTAATTGCTCCGATCGGTCCCTATTCTGGAGCTCACTCGAGAATATGTCGATTCGAGTTTTTCGTTCGAGATTTTAAATCTCGCATGCCCAGGAGCAGTCGAGATTTTTCATTCGACATTTCTATAGAAAGAAGTCGCATCGAGATTCGAGAAGACGGTATAATTTACACAATCGAGATTCTAGTGACTTTTAGTTTAGTAATCTCGAATGAGAAAAAGTCGAACGAACTCGAGAATAGGGCCCCAAGTGTTCGGTTCAGAGAATTTAGACCATAGTTGAACTGGCACAGATTTCAAGTGAAAATTTTAAAATATTTATTGTTAAATAAAGGTGTGTCCCATAACAAATACACGTATTTAACTTACAGAGGATTTCATCATATAAATACTCAGATATATTTTTTTCTAAATTTTTGTCTATAAACTATATCAACTATATAACTATTTTCTATATTCACTATTCAATATCATTAAATAAATCTATACATTAACTACATTTAATATCAATATACAGGGTGTTTGGTTCGGCGATACGAATATTTTGAAGGAAGGTAGAATGAATCATTTGGATGTGATTTAAGCAAATATACCTATATACAAAGTGCTACAGTTTTTTTATATCGGCCTTTTTAGGAAATTGTTGAGAAAACCCAGATTTATACATATTAATGGCGAAAGTTCAAAAGTTAAAGAGCCCATATTTTTCAAACAAGATTTTTATATTACTTAAATGTCTATGCTACACTTTCAGATCAAAATAAAATTTATGAATAACAAAAACAAAGAATGGCTGCAGGTTAACATTTGAAAATTTATAAAACTTTAATAAAATTATTTCTTTAAAAAATTATTTTATAAAATCTAGCACACTTACAGATGTTCAAATGGTCTTAAAAACTGCTCTATTTCATAACTTTTCGAAAAACCTACCGTATTACCTACATGAATGGGCTACTTTTGTGAAAAAAACTTACATTTATCTGAGAATAAGTAAGATTTTTACATTTTTCCAGTGAGTTGATCCTAGTATGCTTAATTTACCAAAATTTACCAAAAACCAAAAAAAAATCGTCATTAGTCTAAAGGGTCATCATTTTCAAGCATTTGTACAGGTGTAAGTGTTACTCTGTTCAATGAGTATAAAAAAAATGTTTGAAAAGTACCCGCATCATGTTTTTTTACGACTTATTAAGATTAGCATACTTGGATCAACTCACTGGAAAAATGTAAAAATCTTACTTATTTTCACATAAATGTATGTTTTTTTCACAAAAATAGCCCGTTCATATAGGTAATACGGTAGGTTTTTCGAAAGGGTATTAAATAGAGCAGTTCTTAAAATCATTTGAAGATCTGTAAGTGCGCTAGATTTTATAAAATAATTTTTTAAAGAATTAATTTTATCCAAATTTTAGAAGTTTTCAAATGTTAACCTGCAGCCATTTTTTGTTTTTGTTATTCATCAATTTTATTTTGATCTGATATTGTAGCATAGACATTTAAGTAATATAATAATCATGTATGAAAAATATGGGCACTCTAACATTTGAAGTATTGCCGTTAACATGTATAAATCTGGGTTTTTTCAAAAATTTACTAAAAAGGCCGATATAAAAAAACTGTAGCACTTTGTATATAGGTATATTTGCTTAAATCACTTCCAAATGACTCATTCTACCTTCCTTCAAAATATTCGTATCGCCGAACCAAACACCCTGTATATGTATATTGTATATATATATATTACAGATTTTTTTATAGGAACATAGATTTACATATAAATACATATTTATTATGAACTGACACTGAAACATTAGATATATTTAAAATATCAATATGATGTGATCCTTCACCATTGAAGAAATTATTATATTTTAACTTACATTATTATTTTCATTATAATAGAAATAAATAATACAAATGCGTCAATAACTTTCGGTGCACTATTATCATTTTCCCCCTCTGGAGACCAGTTTTGTATGACTGATAATCATAGGTGGGCATTAACTCGTTAATCCGTTAATCGTTAATTAACGAAGTTCACAAAATGGTTAACGGATTAACTTTTAAGTTAACTAGAAAAAATGTTAACGCTTTTGTTAACTTCCGTTAAATTTAACTTCCGTTAACTTTTTCTTTTAACATTGGTTGTTTGATGAAAAATACATAAGAAAGTTGTCGAAATAGCTAAAAAAAAAGGTTTTCAAACATTTTGGATGGTTAACTGTTAACTGTTAACGGTTAACTTTCGTTAAAATTTCAAATTTTCGATTAACTTTAACTTCCGTTACATTTTCGGAATTTTAACGGTTTAACGGTTAACGAAGTTAACTTTTTTATTAACGGATTAACGATTAACGAAGTTAACTTTTCGATTAACTGTGCCCACCTATGCTGATAATTAACTTTTTCAATACTTATTTTCTCTATTTTTCATGTCCGGTATTATAAGAGAAGTGCTCTAGAGTTTAGACAGTTAAGACTCTACCTAGTAAAAAATGAACAGATCTAATTGGATCTGAGCAGATTCAATTTTATAACCAATTAGATCTAATCAGATCTGAAAACAACAAATTCTAGATCTGCTCAGATCTGGTTGGATCTGGTTCGATCTGATGATACATTTGATGAAATTTTTTTATATCCGATTTTATATCCAATTGGATCCAAAAAACAGCAAATTACCTCTCGCCAGAGAAGCATGTTTCCAGTTTGTATAAAGGTAGGTAGGTAATGTTATAAAATTTTTTTTTATTAATATTAAATGTTGAGTTGTTCAGTTGAAACAACAAATTATTCTCTAATTCAGATTTGGTTAGATCCAATTGGATCTGATCGGATTTATTTATTTATAATACAACAATAGAATAAAATATATTTTCCTCTCTCACATTTTAAGAACCAGTGAAATAATATTCACTAATTATATGTTTATGTACACCTGTATACTATTTTTTGAAGCAATAATTGTTAAAATAATTTATTTCTTCAATGATCAACATTGTGTGTTTATGTATAACATGAAACACGTACTTATTGTTTATAGCATTATGTAAAAACAAAAGTGATTATCAGAATCTTAACTCAAACATTAGTAAATAACATAGAAAACATTTTTTTTTGTAGTGCACGTTTTGTATAAAAAATTATAGATATAGTTTTTTTTTTCAAACTGTAGGAGTAAGATAATTTGATAAACATGTGAGAAAAAAAATACCCGACAAAATTTTTGGGAAGTTTAGGGTGTCTACCACTTTAAACCTGTCAAAATAATGACTTCTAAAAATGTATTGATAGCCAGCTGATTTTTTTGTTTGATGAAAATGTCTAAAACCCAATAATTAGATACTTTGTCGGACAACTCAACTAAAACTTTTAATCATTATAGAACAGGACTATACATATTTTTTTTATAATTTGAAGCATCCGTAGTAAGTAAAATTCTGCGTGCTTTCTTTTGCATCGATATTTCTTGTAAATGGTTTATTCTATGACTAGTTGTTACTCGCGGCTTCGCTCGCGTGGATTTCGAAATCCCCACCCCCGTGGTTCTTTCCTACAGGGTGGGGGGATGACAGGGGTAAAATATAAAAAATTGCTTTACTTTTTATTAATTATACAAAATCGTGTATACCACGATTCCTATGCGAGATACGGGGTTGTTTTTTCCCCAAAAACTCCCATTCCCGTGGTATTTTTCCCGCCGGATCGAGTGAAACTAATTACAACTCTTCATATTGTGACAGGGGGTGAAATATTTTTTAAATATTTATTTATTATACAAAATCATAAATATCTCAGTTCTTATTTAAAAATTGCAAAAAAACCATCCCCTGTCTACCTCCGCCTTTAGAGGTTGAATGTCGAAATTTTTATTTTTATTGAATACTATTTTGACCGAATTTACCCTTATAACGTAAGCATAAATGTAGAGTAACATATTAAAAACCGACCCTCTACCCTTACCACGCTATAAGGAGTTGCTGTCGACATTTTTATTTTTGTTGAATAATATTTTGACCGAATTTACCTTAATATCATAAACAGTAATGTAAATAAATATGTCAAAATTCGAAAACGTCACCCCACCTTTAGTGATTGATTTTCCGGAAATATAAAAAAAATATAAAATATATTTATTGTATTATAATATAAAAATATAAACTTTACGGAGTACATTAATTACAATGTTACTTATGTAGCTTGTTAAAATATGGGTCTATATATTAGTTCCTTGTCTATCAATAAGTAATACGTTGCTGTTGTAAAAAATAAAGAAAATGGTTTCTATTTGAATAAACTGATTTAAATTATATTACTACAGTTTTTAAATTCTGTATACGAAACTGTTTTGTAAAAAAACAAAAGAGATTAATTTGAAAAAAAAAAGTTTATTCTGCTGCTGTTCATTTAAAACAACACAAAAATATTCCTATTTGTCTTCCAAAGCAAGGCAAAGTAACTATGACAAATAGCTTTCATTCTAGAAAAAGCCGTTTCTGGTTCTCCGATGTTGGCACATGATACGTACCTACTTACTTTGAGCGAGAACTAACTTTTATTGAAATAGAGAAAATATAAACTAGAATCTATAAACTTTTAAATAGTTTTCTAGAAGTTTCCGTGTTGTAGATACAAACTTTATTTTTCTTTTATATATCGCATAACAAGTAGATTATTATTTATTAACGCCAAAGCATCATATAAACGATAAAATATTTTTTTTACAGTAGGCGTTTCATATTGTAAATGTCCGTACTATGAACAGATTCAAAATTCATTTTATACTGTGAGCTTGTTTACCACCTCCACCTAGTTTTTCGACCAAACATAAGATGTTCGTGGCATAGGGGAAAGTCGGGTAGCCCCGGACGGCGGGTAGCCTCGGACATTTAAAGTTCTAAGAAACCAACCACGTTGCGTAAGTAAAACATTATTTGAAATATGTGCCCTCAAGAGTAAAAACAAATACAACTCAGTTGCGACGTGGACGCCGATTTGTTTACACACTAGTAGGTGTTGTGTTTTCTGCAAAAATTTTTCGTCGCTCCTGTCAAACTTCGTTATAGGTTATTAAATAGAATAAGTAATAAAGTATGCGTACTTGACTAATGCTTAAAGTTGTAGGACATTTGATATATTTAAAGTGTGTTATGGTATTTGTAACATTTATTGTACAATTTAAGAGTTGTGTTTAAAAATGTTGCATGATAGCGATCGGTTACCCCCGGACACGATGATGTCGGGTACCCCCGGACAGTGTTTTTAGTTTTGAATTTCGCAGTATTGTTTTAACGAACTATGATCCAAAATTACAAGGTCTGCTGGACAGTTAATTTGTTTTAAACTGTGACATCATCGCCAAGAAAAGGCTTGACATAGCACAAAACGGGTTCAAATAAACAAGAATTTATCCTTTCAATCTTAAAATCTTTACTGACGTTGATTTTTTATCAGACATTGCACAAGAAGTTGTTCTAAAGAAAATATTTTCAATCAATTTTTTGCAGCCCATTCTTTATCAATAGTGCCCTCCACTAGTCGAACATCGCCTGCAACTGAACCGGTGCTTTCAACCAGCACAACAAATTCATTATTTAACGTGGGCTCGAAAAACCCAAAAGAGCGAAATTTCAACATCTTTACAATATAGAAAATATGTAGGGGACAGACAGAAAAGTAAATACTATATAAAAGGACGAAGCAAAAAAAAATTAAAAAAAATAAGGCACTAAAACTAGACGTTGACGGCAAAGAAAGATATTTAAAGTCTTTCTGAAGAAGATCGAGGAAAAAAGATCGAATGAATCATATGTGGAGAAACTTTTGAAGAAGACTGGATTCAGTGCTATAAATGCAAAGATTGGGCCCTTGAAGATTGTGTTTATATACCATATATTCTTCAGATATTTATTATTATTGTGATTTTTGTAAGAACGAGAAACGATTGGGGCATCATTTATTACTATGTCCGGGGCTACCCGCCATCTTTTGTGTTGCCAAAAAATTAAGGTCAAAGTATTTGTAATATATTTCGGTAAAAAAAATTGTTGTGATTACTAATTTTAGTTATGCAATGTTTCTATAATGCTTTGGAATTATCAACAATAGCAAAATATGTGAAGTTGGTTCGAAGAATGTTGACAAGAGATTTTTTCCTACATATTTTTTTTTTCAATTTTGTTTCGTGTCTCAGTTATAGAGGTAATCTATCTTAGCTGATCCAGTAAGAGAGGTAATAATCCAAAAAATAAATAATAAAATTCCAGATAGAGAAGTTTTATAAATCTAACTAATAGAGGTATTTTGGTGCCGAAGTGACGGGACCTCAGTATGAATTCTAATTATAGAATTCATGTTCCACTTAATCAAGTTTCACTATTAAAATTTAAAAAAGTCAGTGTACGAATTACTAATTTTAGTAGTAATGTAAGATTCTGATAATCAATATAAGTTTATTAAATATGTACATACATATATAGGTTTATATACATACTACATATTATATTGTGTGTGTATACTTGTTATATTTATTGCAACATAAAGTGTTATAAGTAAATATCACAAACCTGATATTGTATTCTGATGACATTATTAATTTCACTATAGCGTGAAATAGTTTTAGAAATATTTACTGTGAATAAATTATAGTAGTTTAAAATTATGATCTACTGGAAAAAAGGATTTGGTTTGTTATATACATACATTATCAGTGCCGGATTTATCAAAAAGCAAAGTAAGCAATTGCTTAGGGCATCTGATCCCGGAGGGCTCTATCAGACTGACTATTAAACTTGATATACTATACGTCGTATATCAAGTTTAATATACAACGTGTATCAAGTTTAACAGGAAAAATAATTTACAAAAATAATGCAAAAATATATTTTTTTAAATATCAATTCATTATTCGTCTTATTTAACTATGAACTCAAAAATAACAAAGATGATACATATCTGTATATTAGGATCACATTTGTAGAGATATTATGTTTCATACAAACATCTGCATTCGTATTTAATAAAAATTTTATCATTGCATATATTTATACTTTATCACTTACATGCAGAGTCCACGGCCTCGCATTTAAAAAAATAAATATGTTTTTGATTACTATACGTTTTTCTTTTATCTTATCCTTCACTAAATCATTCTCCTTTGATTAATTTTATCCTTCACTTTAAAATACAATATTTATTTTGGTCAACTAAAAATTTATTGATAAAAGAAAAGAGCCTTGAGATAATTAGTGCTTAGGGCATCACATAGTCTAAATCCGGCACTGTACATTATCTTTTCATTTTCATCAAGATTTTGTATTTATTGCAGAATTAAAATTACAAATAATATTGTATTATTATATAAATGTGTTATTTTAATATATAAAAATGTTGGTGTATACATATACGTATAATATATACGTGTGTATGTAACGACATCATGCCTAAACCACTGGACGTATCGAAACCATATTTACACCATATCTTCGTATGGTGTTCCGATAAGTTTAACATTTTTTTGGACCTGGTAGGTGGTGCTGGGGTCAAGATATTTCGATAAATTGTATTTATGGTCCGATTCATACACAGAAAAAAAGTTAGTTATTAGTTACGTGGAAAGAAATATTTTTACAAAGAATGGAGCCGGTAGGTGGCGCTGGAGATATTTACGAAAATGTGTACACTCATCGCTTGATAAACCGACGTTGTTGGTAATTCAACCGCTTGAATTACCGATGTCGAGAGGGGCCCCCACCACCTTGCCAACCTTAACGTTGATTGGTGAATTTAAATTTCGCGCAGAGATAGCAATCACGGTAGAATTATGGAGGGGATAGGAGAAAGTCGGCAAATCGCGCATTTGGCCCGTCGGTTAATCAAGCTGCCGGTAAATCAAAGATCTTAATCAAGCGATGAGTGTATTTTTATGATATAATTTTAAAATACATTATTTTTGAGCAGAACAATGTTTGCCGGGTCAGCAAGTTACAAATAAATTTATTATCCTATTTTTATCCACAGTATTATTTCTAATTTCTATATATTTTCTATTGCATATTTTAATTTTTAACAGAATGATTTATTTTTCTTATTTATTTATTTATTCTTTAAAAATGCATTTGTATATGATACTACAATAGATTACTTATTTCAATCATTTGGTTTTATTTTACTTTGGCACTGCATTATGTAATTAATTTGTAGAGTTTCTTGATATCATAGTCATTTAACTATTGGAAATAATATATGTAAAAGTTATATTAAATCCCTATGTCCCATGGTGTATTAAATACAAAATGAATTAATTTAAAACAACAATTCAGTAGATGGCCATTCCAGTAATGATTTCATTAAATGCTCAATGAAAACAGTAAGAAGAAGCGAATACTAAATGCAATACTGGTGTAAAAAAATTTCAAAGCTTTTTGATTCGGAATTACAATTTTTAACCTTTAAGTAGTAGTCATACTAGTCACAATCAATAATTTTATATTTTGATAATAATACTAACCATAAGTAATAATTTTTTTTAATATGTAAGGGCACATTTTCATTTTTTTTATTTGGATGACTACTTCTTAAATAGTAATAATAATCGTATTCAAAGATTTGCTATTTAAAAACAATTAAAATATCTAAGCAATTAACTAATTATTCTAGAAACTCCCAGTACCTAAATATATACACATTAATATCACGTTAATTCTTGAGAGTATTGCCTACTGTTTTGTTTTCTGTATACCATTTTTGGACTCATCGTTTCTGGATTTGGCACGTGCCGGTTAGTGTTGTTTGTCCGTATAGGAATTTCTACACTAGTCGAATACTGTGGTTGGTAATTATTGTGATTAACTCTGTTTGGTTGTTTGTGTTGTTGGTACGATTGCTGCATCATTAACTGCTGTTCCCGTGACTGTTTGAACGTTTGCAGTTCCCTCGATTGTTGATAATCGCGCACTTGTTGGAATTGCATGTGCTGATTATAGATTTGTTGTTGCAGCACTAGTTCTCCGTTGCTGTACATTTGGCTATTGCCGGTGAAATTGCTTATTGGCGGAAGGTTGAATACGTTTGGTTGTGGAATGTGAGGTATGGTGGTCACGTTGTGTACCGGTGAACCCATCGGACTACTGTTTACATAACCGTATTTCTGAGCATGTCGGATATTCTGCTGTTGGACCGTGTAGTTCTGTTTCAATGCCGGGTTCTGTACGTCCTGGTACTGTACTCCGGGCATTACTTTCGAGTAGCCTTGGACATGAGGGTTCATGATAGGTTGGTGTGACGGACTGTGGGGTTGATAAGCGAGGTTGTGTACAGCTTGCGGCGCCGAGTTTCTCAAAGGTGTAGAGTTTGGCGATCCGTACATATGTGGCGGAGCTGAATGTGCCGCCGCGTTGCCTCTTTGTCTTTGTGGTGTGTTGGGTAGTGACCGGCTGGTCGTGCTTGCCGTTTCCCAGTCGTGGAGGAGGGAATTCAGTCTTTGATTCTCTTTTATTATTTCTAATTCACTTGATGAATCGTAATCTGGACCCTAAATAAACAGAAATTATAGACATCGTATTATTATAGGATAGCTATTTTAATGTTAAAGCTCTTTTCTAAGATAAATATTAATTTCATAATTGTAAGTCCGATTTTTTTAAATTTATGTTTATTTAGAAAATATTATTTGCGTTGAAAATCTCAGAAATGTTAACTATAAACATAATACTTACGTTTTCGATTTTTTCATCAAGCATTTTGAAAAAGTTGAGTTGACTCTCGGATATTTCTCTGAAAATAATAAATAGTATTTCTATATAAAATTTTAATTAGTTATAAGTACTTATTTTTTACAAAATTTAAAAATAATAAAAAAGTTATCTCAAATGTAAATATTATGTTTTTTTTTTATAAATTTTCTTGTCTATAAACGAATATCAAAGACACCAATTCAGTTTTGAAATTATTGAAAAATAGGTATATGTGAACATCGAAAATAGTCGTATCTTTTTTATTTATTTTTGTATATTATTGTATTTATTCGAAATGTCGGTACTGTGCCACAGATATAGTTTAGCAACTGCTGCAATGGTTTTTTCTTCAGTATGTACCATCGGCTAATGGCGAACATCGCTTACAACAAAAATGATTATAAATGCCATCGGCTATCCTTTCTTAGGGTGAAAATTATATAGTTACATAATTTTAAATAAAAACAAATAGGAAATTTTCGCGGATCGAATCGTAATAGTGCACAAAAGCATAAGGTCACCAAAATTTTTGAAATCGGTCAATATCTTCAGATTGCGCAATGATCGAGCTAATTTTTTTGAAAATGCTAAAAAATTTTTTACGGGGTAGGTATTGATGAAAATGGGTCGCATGCATTACTTCGATGACAATTACTAAATAAAATATTCACCAGGGGTGCAAAAGTGATGGGTAAAATGGGTTCGTTTTAGACAAAAATTACCAAATCGTGTTTTTATTTATGAAATCGTATTTTCGTACTTCGGCGATGTATTGTGAGTTGCGTAGCCCTTAGTTCATTCATTTTAAAGAAAAACACTCCATAAAGGTAGCAGCATCGCAAAGTCCACCCACATCTTTCCCAAACGACCACTCATTTAAATATCACATTAATGCTTGCTAGTGTGTCAAACTAGTTACCCAAGCCGATGAAAAAAAATGTAGGACTAACAATAGGAAAAACGTCTTTAAAGCAACTTTCATCATGCTCTCAAATGCCTATATTTGACAATAAATTCCATTGCGATGCTACCACCTGTATGGGGGGGGGGGGGGGTGCTTTAAAATGGTATGGACTAAGGATTACACAACTTACAATATATCGCCGAAATACGAAAACATGATTTTGTACATAAAAACACGAAGTGGTCATTTTTGTCTAAATCTAACCCCCTTTACCCATCACTTTTGCGTTTCTGGTAAATATTTTTTTTTAGTAATTATCATCAAAGTAATACATGCGACCCATTTTCATCAAAATATGCCTCGAATTTTTTTTTAGAATTTTCATAAAAATCACTTTTTTGGTCAAATTTTCAAAACTTTGGGCTCATTGCGCGATCTAAAGATATTGACCGATTTCAAAAAATTTTATGTGACGTTATACTTGTATTAATGAGTAACAACTTTTGCGCACTATTACGTGTCGATCTGCGAAAATTTCCTTTATACGACCCGCCGTAAAATATATATGAGTACATTAAACGAATAATACTATCTAGTAAATGAGTTTCTAAATATCTGTCTTTGTTTGGTACATGAAGAAATGATTTAAATATTATAATAATCAAATGGAAGGAGCCAACTAAGTCCGTGATAAGCGAATTCAAAGACAAACTGACTGACCACATATGGGGTTGACTGTACATATTAATTTTATATTTAACTGCAATATTTCAACATTAAATCTTTTATATTAGCTATAAGCATACTTTTTATGTTATAATTGAAGAACTTTCAGGTATAGTTTGATCACATTTTTTCATAATTTAGGTAATCTTATTCAATTCATTTTAGTCAAAATTATTTTTTTCGCAGTCAGGTTTTTAATTTTTTAAATTATTTATTTTATTATGAGTATTGTTAGCGTCTCGACACTTGGGCTCTATTTTATCGCACATACTTATTGTTAGAACTACAAAAACAAATTGATAAATAACTTACGTATGCGCCAATAGCGGTCCTCCTACAACTGGCGGTTTCGCTTTGGCTTTTGCCGGAACACCCGCCGCCGTGGTACCGCATGTATCATCCGTCACATCGGAATCATTGCCGACATCTTCCCCGTTAGAGTTCCGAGGTTCTTCTTCTCCATCACCCCTGACACACCCGTTTCCTCCACTACCATCACCTCCACCATTGGATCCTGAAATAAACAAACTTATGTAGACAGCTATAAATTACATGCTAGATGTTTTTAATGATTAATGACATAAATGATATACAGTTCATTGATCGAGATGTTAATTATTGGTTGGATGTGTCTCGTGTTATTAAGGAAATAACATTTCCGTCGTTATTGATTGTTCGTTATGATGCTTCATGATAGGTTGTATTAATATACGTACCAACATAATTGTTAAATTAACATTTAAGATTAACAGATTATTATTTAATGGATAGATAAGCATTGTTGTATGGTAAACCCAGATACAGTTCAAGTATATTAAACAGATGCAGTATTGATACATACAGGGTGCGATAAAGATACAATATTTCGTTAAATTGTTAAATGTTATTTAAAATGTTATATGTGGTATTATTATCATGTAACATTTCCAAGATGACTTGAACTTGATAGTAATACGAATAATTCTAAATTAGTATGTATGTAGATGAAAGTAGCCATATTCGTACTACCGCCTAAATCGTACCACCGATATTTTAAAGAAAACCGTTATACATATTAAACATCTATTGTGGATATAAGATGCTATTCCAAGTGCGCATAGCAATTATTGCACTAATTGTAGAAGATGCGATATTAAAACGACAATCGTTTGAAAAAAAGTTTGTTTGATGTAATATTATACAAATTTTTGTACAGTCTAGTTAGCTAGAGCATTGACAATTCAGTAGATTTTTAATTAATCGGGAAAAATGTATTTACTGCAACAATCTGAAAATGCAAAACACAGTTTAGAAAAACCTAAATAAGTTTTTTGTTTCAATATGTACGGGCAATTTTATATACACCATTTAAAACGACGTAAAAAAACCCTACAATTTGAGATAAAAGTTTTTTATTTACAATAGTTTGCTAAAAAATCAATTTTTTTTCTAAATCTTATTTTTTGCGATATTTGAAAATATTTTTAAATGAAACTTGGTAGGTTTATTTGAAATCATAGTTAGAACTTTTGTCCATTTTTCGTCAAAAATTTATATTTTTTGCAAAGTTATTGAGAAAAAACGAAAAATCTGTGATAAGCGCAGTATAAATTTTTTTGAGGTTATAAACTAAATCAGAGTATCGCGCACTACACAGATCGATAGGAGGGTTCTTTACGCGTAAGGATACATTTTTTCGTCGAAATACATCAATGTAGAAACCGAGATATTAGCAAAAAACAAACTAAAAAGTAAAAAACTGTTAATTTTCCGGAAAAGTCGTGAAAAAATTACCGCGCGGAAAACAGATTATTCCACAAACTCAGTTATGAACTTCTATTGATCCCAAGAACATTTTAAAATCTTAAAATCGTTGTACTAGAGATTGTTTTATTCAATAAAAAATCCGGTTATATGACTCCTCACTCCACTAGTTTTTTTGATGATATTGACACAAACAGAAAATACGATTGTAAAATTTGGCTACTATGCCATCATTCAGTAAAACCAATTTAGGCTGTCAGAACTCTTACTATGAGTATCTCTAGCACATCCGCAAAAAATACGACAATTAATTTGATTCGCAAATACAATAAATCATCCTTATGCGGTGTTTACACCGAAAAAACAAAACAGAAACATCGTGTCTTTAAAATACTTCGTATTTAAAAATGTATATAAGTAGGATTTATTGCTTTTTTGTCATAAAAACACCGTGTTTCTTTTGTTTTCTCGGTGTAAACACCGCATTAGATGTTATTAGGTATA
Organism: Sialis lutaria; assembly: GCA_949319165.1. NCBI lineage: Eukaryota > Metazoa > Arthropoda > Insecta > Megaloptera > Sialidae > Sialis > Sialis lutaria. The sequence continues at coordinate 19,689,810 of OX439231.1, read as the reverse complement.
GATTTCTAAAATAAAAAAATTAATGGATAGTACATCGATTCTTGAAACTATATCCAGTGGCGTAATGACCGCCATTCTGGCCGGTTAGATTGTCCGAGGCCCCGAGCAGCCCCCAAAACTGGTGAAGATTTTTTTTAATTGCTGTGTTGATTCTTTTTTTAGAATCGAAACGATCAAAAAAAGCTGATTTTTCATTTATTCATATTCGTTATCAGACTTTCATATTTCTACGTTTTTATTTTATTTTAAAATACTAAAATTGAATATCAAAATCTCGAAAACTTGAAAATTTGGCGTGTTTTTAATTTTCGTACTGTTACTGTACCGTCAAAACATTTTTTTTACATAAATTCTAAGCAATGAATATTATTGTGGGGGGGAGGGGTGAAATAATGTAAAAATACCCTGGCAAGGGTCCCCTTCTAAAAAATTGTCTGGGGCCCCCATTTCTATAGTTACGCCACTGACTATATCAGATGTTGATATCTTACTATAAGTATAAATCGATGAACTTTTTTAAAGAAAATGTCAACTTCAAAAGAAAGAAAACAAAACTAATGTTTAAATTCTAAATAAATTTTATATTCATTAAACAGTTTATCTATATTTTTCAATCGTAATTATTAATACTTTTTATCTGCCAACACTGAATATTTTTCCGTAACAAAGGTTGTTTAATATTTCACTATGCATCAAAAACATGATACACTTTTTAAACAATTCAAGTTCCTGCGCATCTCATAAAAAGTTGTTCACAAGTACATCCGCCTCTTGTAAAATCTCTTTTCGGTTTTCAACAGCTTTTTAGCATGTATGTGTGTGTGTAGGTATGTAGTTTTTATGCAGACGAGATTGGTCGAACTCTTTTGTAGCCCTTGTGCTACTGCATTCATTGTCGATGGTTGTTGAATATTTTCCTCCCTATTTTATAATATAATACGTATACGTCTACAAAAAATCAACTTAAAATTCACAATCTAGATTTATAAAGTATAATCACTGTACAAAAATTATTATTTATCAGTTTGTTAGTATAAAGATAATATAAAATACATTGTAATACGTATTTCTTCATGACACTGGATTTATACGTATGTTAGCTGATTCCCGCGGCTTCACTCGTGTGAATTTCAAAACAAATTACAACCCTTCATACGTGATAGGGGATGACATTTTACATTTTTTTATATTGATTTTTCAGATCTTAGTTAAAAATTGCAAAAACCCACCTCCTGTCTACCTTCGCCATTAGGGGTTGAATATTGAATTTTTTTTATTGCAGATTATTTTGCTCGACTCCACCATTATAACATAAGCCAGCTATGTAGATAAACATATCAAAAACACACCCCCTGTCTACCATTTTGGGTTGAATGTTGAAATTTGTATTTTAATAGATGATTATTTTGCCGGAATTTACCTTTATAACTAAAGCAGGTATGCAGATTATGAAATTTCACGTTTCTAGGTCCAGGGGTTTGGACTGTACGTTGATGAGTGAATGAGTGAGTAAATGAGTGAGTGAGTGAGTGAGTGAGTGGTTAAGGACAAACTCTTTATATACTAAATACATAGATTAGGTAAATAGGCACGAATAAAACTTTGACATTATAATTATTTTTAATATATTTTTTGAATTCTTCGAAATTCCAATACACTTTGGTATGTTTTAATTAAGAAATCTAATTTAAGTATTTATTTTAATATTCTTAACATTTCAATCATTTTTCAATATTACTACCTACTCAAAGAAAATTATTTTCTCCCCGCATAAATATAATTAGGATGTTATATTTCCAAGAATCCGTATGTATATACATATCTATGTAAAATCTTAATACGCGGCACGGCGTTTATTAAATTGAATATGAAAGCAACAGATCTTGAAAATAAAGCATTTCACATCTAAAGGCAACAACTACCTGTCTTCTCAGTATTCACATATAATTAATAAATGCAATATTAAATATTTGATACAAGAAATAATATGTACATTGTACAATTGGATATTTTGCCGTAACAGAGCTTGTTTAATACACTCATTAATTATTTTTTTTTAAAAGCATTTTTTTTGCAGTTATACATATCTCCGATAACAAATAATTAGATTTGCATAATTCGTAAGCTAATTTTTTTTAGAAGTCACATTCTATGTCACTTTCAATCTGATCAAATATTTATTTCCAAAAGTATAGATTTCGAAAAAAAAATGTTTTTGATTTTCATAAATTTTTTTTTATATAATCCGTCAATCGAATTTGATGGTGCTTGTGGTATATTATAAATGTACTCATGACTCATCAGAGGTAATTTTATTATGATCCTCTGTACATGGTAACCAGATTTTTTTTTAAATAAAAATAAACGCCATGTTGTACTCGTAAGGCAATCACCTTTGTATCATAAAATATACCTTGTATGTACATAAACCAGCGTTTCTCAACCTTTTAGTATTTGCGACTCAATTTTCAATCACAATTTTCATCGCGCCCCCCTTCCCCCACCATCATACAAAAATTTTCACTGAAAAATAGATCTCAGCTAAATATAAAAAAAAAATTCTTAGAGTGTCAATTTCTAATATTAAACCTTCTTTCGAAAAACTTTGCTCTGCAAGACAGGCCCAAGGGAGTCACTAATAATAATCTTGTGTTAAATTTAAAATTGATAAGTTAATTATTAAATACATTGTGCAGTACTAATGCATTCCTATTTATAAGTGTATTATATCAGTGTAAATGTAAACGTGTTTAGTTTTCAATTTTTATTTTGTCAGAATGTATTTTATTGCTTTTCTTTCAGTAAATTAAATACAATTTTTAATAATATGTTTTCTCATTTTTTTCTCGATATGCTTGCGCCCCCCATTCAGTTTTATCACGCCCCCCTAGGAAGGGGGGCGCCCCAAAGGTTGACAATCACTGACTTAAACAACATATCAAAGTCCCAATCTGATTCAAAGGGTATAACAAACGTACTCGTATAAATTCGTATGCGGTCGTATCGGCGCAGCGCGGATGTGGCGCGAGCGTACTCTATAGAGTGCAAGTGTCTTAATACTTTTAAAACATCTCTAATTTGTTGCTAAACAACAGGGCTGGACAAGATCGGAGAGATATCGGGAATTTGACGGAGCTCATGGCCTGACAAAGATAAAAAATAGAGACCGGTCGGGTAAGTATTGGAACGTGCCATTGAACCAATTTAGCTAATTTTTTTTCTCATATGTTGCTTTTTAAGTACAATTTAATCCCCCTAAATGTCTGCGCTTCAAATGTTCATATTTGCTGAGAACATTTTTATTTAAAAAAAAATCTTGTATAATATAGTTTTAAATGCAAGAAATTTCGCTAGTTCTCAGCGGCAATGTGATTTATTACTACTAAAAACATTTCGAAGCGGTTTTATGTTACGGAAATTAAAATAATTCAGAAATTAATACGTAAAGTAAACTATATAACGAACATTTTATGTTTGTGACATTTGTTTGTACAGTTCTCTAGGAAACTTTTTACTGAGAGTAGGTAAACAGTGTGGGTATAATTTAAAATAATTATTTTAAAAAATTCTTTCTGGCTAAATCATAAGTGTTGGAAAAAAATTATGGGGAATAAATTATAGATAATAACATATTCGACATTTTTTTAAAAACATTTTTGTCTTATTTCAAAAATAAATCGAAAATTAAAAAAATAACAAATGTAAACATCCGTTTCCGTCTTAGTGTTTACGTTAAACAATATTCGTTCGATACATAATGAAAGGTATACCGGGTGTTTTTTAAGGACTTTCCAGCGGAATATTTCCAAAATAACGAATTTTCAGAGAAAATATTCCAGACGAGTTTCATGGATTTGAAGGGGCTAAATATTGACAACATGGATTGACCTTGAAAAGGTCACCATGATGGGGTTTTAGGTTCAACTTTTCTATTTCTTTCTTCTTTTTCAAAACCCATATTTTTTGTTGTAGATTCGTAATTTACGAGGGAAACTAGGCAACTTTTACCTGGATTATTTTTTCACAAAATGTCCAATTTTTATGATATGGTGTAAAACAAAAGCAAATTGCTGCGGATATTCAATTATTTATTGCTCAGATACTACCAATTTATAAGAAATATTACAAGGGGAAAGAAGTGCTTAGATTTAGGCAAGGATTCTTAGATGATTTTTTTAAAATTTATTATTAATTAAAAAAAAAATATTTTTTAATTAAAAAAAAAAAACGAATTAAAAAAAAATATCCGTTAATTCTTGTTAAAATACAAGCACTTTTTGCTTTTTGCGATTACATATTTAGAAAAAAAATAGTTTTCGAGTAAAAAATTATTGAAAATAATCCAGAAATTACTGTTTGTTTTGCTCCATATCATAAAAAATGGACATATTCAGAAAAATGTTTCAAACAAAATTTATTTATTTTGCCCCGTTAATTACGAATCTGCAACCAAAAATATGGGTTTAAATTTGAAAAAGAAAAGTCGAACCTGAAAACCTATCATTGAGACATTTTCAAGGTAAACCCTTAATGTCAATATTTAGCCCCTTCAAAGCCATGAAACTTGTGTCTAAAAAATGTTATCTGAAAATTCGTTATTTTGGAAATAATCCGCTGGAAAGTCTTAAAAAAACACCCGGTATAATAATATTTCTATAGTTTATGTCCCATCATTTTATTCTATCTTTTATTAGTTTGTCAGAAATATGTTTGAATAAAATAGGAATCACGTACACTTTTCACTGTCAGTATTACGTATAAAGAAATCTCGTGGCACCCATGGTAGCTTTTTATATACGCGATATATTAAAAAAAAAATGCAAATACCATTTAAAATATTGCTAGAAATAATTGTGCCAATCCTGTACTGACAATGAGTTAATGAGTACAGTATACCAGTATTTCTTCTCGTTAATAAGTTTGTAAAGAAACTTAAGATAATGGTCTTTTGCTTTCCGATATAATTCTTGTTTCTACTCTCTTCAAGCATATAATAATTTCAATTATGTGTGTTTTATTGTAAACAAAGCAGTCATGGTTTTCACATTCTTTGTTTTAGTGACTATTGGTTTACTTTGGGGTCATATTTTCACTTGGAAATAAAATCAGAATCAGGGGTGTCGAGTCCATAGGTTTGCGACTGCGACAATTGATTTAAATTAAGGAAAATGTATTTTCGTGATTAAATTTAATGCCTACACGGGGAAAAAATGTAGATCTGCAGAGATCTACTCAGATCTCGACAGATTCCCATTTTGAGACATCAATTGATCTGTGGATCTACAAATTCATTATAGATGAATAATGATCTACAAAGAAAAGTTTGCAATTTTTAACTAAGATCCGAGATATTTACGATTCTTATAGGTAATGAATAAAAATCAATATAAAAAAATGTAATATGGCATTCCTTATCACGTATGGAGGGATGTAATTCGTTGATGAAATTACGTGAGCGAAGCCGCGGAATTCCGCTAGTTATAAAATATATCTATACATAAAATATAGATTTTCAACTCAGATATCAAAACACAATTAACCATAGAAGCTGAGAATGAATAGCAAGAAGAATATATAACTTCACTCACAACTAAAGGTGGTCAATTTTATGGAGTAATACAACCTAAACCACCAGCATGCACTTCTAAAAGAGCAATAACTGTAATAATAAGATTGAGAGTAAACCACACCTTACTCCGAAATACTTACACACAAATAAAGCTCGGCCGAACCCACTCTGTGTATGTGATTATTACACAGTAGCTGATCTAAACCATTTTATACTAAAGTGCTCAACATATAGAAAAGAAAGAGAAATTCTTAAAAGAAACATAAACGTAGATAAATCACTAAACATGCAAAAAAATATCTACGTCAAACTAAAAACATAATTTAAGAATTGTATCAGAAACTGCTAAACAACAAAATTCACTAAGGAGATGTCTACAAAGGACTCGATTCAGTAGACGAAAATGGACGAAGAAGAAGAATACGCCAAACAAAATTTTCCAGTGAGAATGTTTAATTGATAATTCTGAAGAATCGTTTGTAAATGTACGAAAATATAAACTACTTATACAGGTTGTTTGCGGGAACCGAGTCATTATTGCTAACATTGATATTATTGGAGCTAGAAGATCGGTTAAATGGGCACAGTATCAGTATTTTTTCTGGGATTAATAATGGCGTTGTCAAAAAAACAATCGAATGTCGATTTTAAGAGATATATTGAGATATAACTTTTTTTAATGAAATACCCTGTATATTATCATTGGATTTTATATCTGAGAATATTCTCTTTATAAAAGTGCATACATGTATGATGGTAAAATTGATAGAAAACAAGTTATAATAAGTATTAAATTAACAGAAAATATCGAAAAATAGAGTGATATGCATATTTGTGCCTTTTTTCGCAGATTTTAACGTTTTTGAGTATTATTCATAAACAATCTAATTAATAATAATATATAATATTTTTCTTTATCAATAAAATTCAAAAACATTAAACACCTGTGAACAAATGTTATAAGTCCTGAAAGTCCTGAAACTATTGTTTCAAAATTTTTAATCATTTATTTGTATTTTTACGCATAGCCAGTAGCTCAAGGTGTGGAAAGAGGACTCGTTTATTAAAAAAGAGGACAAATTGAAAAAATAAAAAAGTGTATGTTGTACCTACCAATTACATTTTTATTTCAAATGCCATTCAAAATATATTGAAGACCTTTTTTTTTCATTGCTTCCAACCCAAAATTTTTGACTGTTAGTATAATACTATTAATGACCATTTTTATGTGGGTAAACTTCTTAAAAACCCCGAACACATTTGAAAAACGTCCCCGGACGCCCTTAAAAAGAGAACACTGTCCGAGGAAAGGAGGACGGATGGCACCCTATGCATATTTTTGAAGTTTTTTATTAATTTTATATCTATTATAACTTGTTTTCTATTAATTTTACCATCATATGTACATGTATTGCACTTTTATAAAGAGAATATTCTCATAATCAGCTATAAAAATCCATTGCAGTAATATTATTGACACCAGTATTATTCATCCCAGAAAAAAATACAGATACTTTGCCCATTTAACCGATCTTTTATTTCCAATAATAACAAAATTTGCAATGATCACTCGGTTTCCGCAAACACTCTGTATTATGTCAATAGAATTAAAGTCTTTAAATTAAAAAAACATAGGTTATATAACAGGAAATATGGGCACTGAAAACTACAAAATTAATTAATTTAAAAATTGAATTTTCGTATATTTAATTTGCCTATTAAATCTACGTTAGTGTTATATTCAATCTCAGAGATAATTTTAAAAATGTAATGTTACGTAATTTCTATTTATTTATATGTTTGTAAACGATCACATAATTTATAAGATTTATATTTCATGTTTCACAAACCAAATTGATTAAGTCCAGCCCACATGTTTAGATGACTAAACTTTCTTACACATACTCTGCCAACAACAATTAATCTTTTCCGATGTATGTTTTGATACGTTCGAGGAAATGAATCCTCTATACAAAGTATTTGTTGAAACTTTTCTTATTTTCTTGATGAGCACTGTACGAGGCTATGAGCGCAAACATGCTGTTTACGGTGTAATCAATCACTTTATGTTTGTATGGAAATTATTGATTCTTTCATGCTGCTTTACAAAGTCTGTTTTAAATATTCTTTTTATTGAGTTACAGGTAAACTTTTTATGCACGTTCCATTTACGTGAATTATGTTTCTTCTCTTTATTTTTTATACATAGTAAGTAATAAGACATTCAAATCGTATTTTGGGGAAATAGTCCAGTGAAACTAACAATAAGAAAAAAAATATCTGCCAAGTAAATGCAGTGCTTCCCAGTTTATTATTGTTAATTATTGAACAATTTAAATAAAATAAAATAAAATAAAATTAAGTGTCTGTCATTGGTTAACCATTTAATATTCATACAATTTTAATAAAAGGTATTAATTCGACATTTTTTTCTTTATACGTAAAAGTGTAATCCATATTCTACATATAATACAAACTATAAAAAAAATATTAAATATATTTAATTGAAAGTGTAAAATTCTTTTTCCGGTTATTATCAATTGAAAAATAAAAAAATATTATCATTTTTTTCAATAATTAGAAATTTATTTATTTTCATTTTCCATTATTTGAATAATAATAATTTACTTTTAAAAATTATCAATTGATTCGATAATTTGAATTTTATTTATTTTCATTATCGATTATTTGAATAATTATAATTTACTTTTAAAAATTATGAATTGATTCGATAGTTTGAAATTTACTTTTTTTTATTATCCATTATTTGAATAATGAAAATTTATTTTCAAAAAGTATCAATTGTTTCGATAATTTGAAAATATTTTTTCTCCAATTATCATTATTTGAATAATTGATAATATTTGTTTATCAATTATCCATTTTCGATCAATTGAAAATGTTTTCTCTTCCATTATCCATTATTTGAGTATTTGAAGTTTTTTTCTTAAAAATTATGAATTGGTATAATATTTAGAAATTTATTTATTTTCATTTTTCATTTTTGGGTACTTGATAATTTACTTTTAAAAATTTATCAATTGATATAATAATTAGAATTTTATTTATTTTCATTTTCCATTCTTTGAATAATAATAATTTACTTTTAAAAATTATCAATTGATTCAATAATTTGAAATTTATTTATTTTCATTATCGATTATTTGAATAATTATAATTTACTTTTAAAAATTATGAATTGATTCGAAAATTAGAATTTTAGTTTTTTATTATTATCCATGTTTTGAATAATGATAATTTATTTTCAAAAAATATCTATTGTTGAATAATTTGAAATTTCTTTAGTTCCACTATCCATTATTTGAGTAATGATAATTTACTTTCAAAAATGATAAATTGTTTCGATAGTTTGAACTTTATTTATTTTCATTATCCATTATTTGAGTAATAATATTGTCCTTTCAAAAATTATCAATTGTTTCGATAGTTAGAAATTTATTTATTTTCATTTTCCATTTTTGGGTAATTGATAATTTACTTTTAAAAATTATGAATTGATATAATAATTAAAATTTTATTTATTTATACATTATTTGTGTAATAATTTACTTTAAAAAATATCAACTCTTTCGATATTTGAAATTTACTGAAATAAAAGTATTATTTTTTGAATAGTTGATAATATTTCTCGAAAATATTATTACTGCCGATCCCTGAAATATATCTACTTTTCGCGGTTGAAGAGAGAATTAATGTAAAAAAACATTGTTTTTATGATTTTTTTGGAACTTACCAACCAGACAAAAAATAACTTTTGTTTTAATATTCAAATAATTTTAAAGAAACGTAACAAAATCACAAATCTATTTTCTTTGCGCACATCAAAAACGTTGATATTACGAAATGAGCTGTGCGTGAGTTAAGTAATAACTGTGTCCAAATATCTTATTTACATAATTGTTGGTAGTTTTAAAACACCAACAGAGTTAAACAGTTTTTTGGTCATGTCAAGCAGTGTGACACTATGCCGTTGTTAGAACACTCTGTGTTCGACATATAATCATGTTTGTAATTTAAAAACAGCCTAGATTAAATGAAAATTGAATGCTAATATGAACAAGCCTCCGTTATGTATGTAAAATAAAGATTTTAGCGTTCTTGACTCTATTATTATTATAGATAATACGCAAACATACATAAATATTCATTACACAGAATAAGAAATTATAGCAAAACGAGCTTTGTGTGTTAATTAAACTGTAGGAAGCCTCGAAAAGGCCAAGGTTATAAATGTGTTCATTCCATGTATATTATATACGAGTATACTATTTACACATAGAGATGTAACCACAAGCTCTTATTAAATTAAGTTATGGAATCTGGGACATCACATTTTGTGATTAAAAATACAAAGCTATATTATTTATACTTATATTCATACAGATATTATAAACCTCAGGTTATTAGAGTCCGATATATAGTCTTCCCGTAAGATGAAAAAAATGGATATACAGTAGAAACCGGTTATAACGGCATCGGTTAATACGACGTATCGGTTTTAACGACTCAAATAAAAGTCTCGGCTGAATCCCATTTAATTACTTTTTTTAATATACTGTTTATAACGATATTGGTTACAACTAAATATTGCATTGAACGATTGTTCGTTATAATAATTTCGTAGAATTTTATAGGTTCAACGACGGACTGTTTTTTGTTTCTATTTTTTTTTTTAAATACAAAGTTTTTTTTTATATAGGCAATATTCTTTGCACTTGTGTTAAGTAAAAGACACAATTTTTACAGTTTTGTTACGAAGAAATACGATTCTTTATTTTAAATTTCGATTGTGGCCATTCGAAAGAGCATAAAAAATCATGAAAATGTTGCACTATAGATTTTTTTAAATTTTTAATAGTTTCAGAGTTATTTGAAATATATGATTATTTTGCACATTTTCATAGGGGTGTTTCACCTATGAAGCTAAAAATAAGTCTATATTCCTAATGTGGGTGGTCATTTTAAGAAAACCATCTGTAAAGCATACCTGTGTCATGATTGGAGACAAGATTTATTATTTTTTATTTAACAGGTGACTTGAGTCGTCCTACATAAGATACCTATTCAATTCACTTAGAAATAATTTAAAATTCATGACTATTCGAGTTCAAAATCAAGGTTCTCTTTTGTTATCAATCACCAAACAGTTGCTAGATAATAAATTTACATTAAGATGATAAAATATATTGATGACATTGTATTTTAATATCAGCTCTTGTACTATTAAATCGTGAGACAACAACAAAAATTTGGTCATCATAGCAGGCCGCAATTTTTTGTTTGAAATGTGTTAACTGAGATATAGAAAACTTATTGTTAGTTATGTGGGTCCTGAGATTTAAAGGTGCTGCCTTTAAATAGGACAGTCCGTTAGACAAGGATTTTGTAAACATATACTGTATCGAATGAACAGAATGTTCGATCAACCCCGTCTTTCGCAATTTAGGCAAAACATTAAATTTTCTATAATCTTGTTATCATTTTAACAAAAAATGATTATACATTTCAAAGAGGCGCCTAAAATAGAAATTTTACTTTTTTTTAATTCGACTTTCATTTTGAAAGGTATGCGGTTATATATGGCAAAAAAGTGCTATAATTGCATGATTGTAATGTATTTTCAAAACATGAAAGATGGGGTTTATCTGACTTTTAGTTTACTAGATATAATAATTTTACGAATTAATTCCAATTGTACTGTTTTTGTGTGATTTAGCTTTTTAAAACTATTTTTATTTCATTTTAGACGCCATTTTGAAATGTACAAAATAATTTGGTTTTTGAAATAATAATAAAAAAAATAAATTCTCTTTCCAAAATATGAAAGATGGGGTTCATCGGACATTTCGTTCATTATTGGTTGATACAGTATGTTTACAAAATCCTTGTGAACAAAAACTTCCAGGACATACTTTGCTAAGGAATTTTCAGAAAATATACAATTCAGCATGTTTCAACTATTGTCAAAGTTTAGCACCTCCTACATTATTCTAAATATATACAGTTAAAAGTTCTATGTTGCTTGGGTTAGTATACGTATGCAAATGGAATTGACTGACGGACCTTTCTAGCAAAATTTAATGTTCTGTCTAAATTGCGAAAGACGGGGTTAATCGGACATTCCGTTCATTAGATACATGTTGTTTACAAAAACCTTGTCTAACAAACTACTTATCTAAAGGCAGCATCCTTAGATCTTAGGACCCATATAGCTGATTTCTCTATATCCCAATTAACAAATTTCAAATAAAAAATTGCGGGCTGTTACTGTATGTTTTTTTCGATTTTAAAGCTTAAATTGACCCCTAGGCGCCTCAACTGTAGGGTACCCTAACTTAAAATAAAAAAAAATGTTTTTTTCATTCCACTCTAACGTGTATTTTATAGGTGGTTATATTAAGTTATTGATTCCGTTGAAAATAATAATATCACAATGTGATATAGGATCAATTGAATCGACACCTCCGTGAACGATTAACATTAAATGCAGTTGTTACTAACGATTGTGCGTTATCAATAGAATCCCCCTCTCTTTAACGGATAATGATATTGGCTCACGCATGGGGGAGGTTTAAATATGCGAGTAAAATATCACGTACCTATTTTCAATGTAGTTAAAATTTTATGTTTCGAGAATGTAGATTATGACATTTTATATTCAATAAATGTTTACTTGTATTTTTACTTTTGTTTGTGTAAGTATACATATAAAAATATTAGATTTACAAAATATTACCTATGTCTACAGGCGTGAGCGTTAAATTAAAACAATTACATAATATTAGCAATATACAAGGCCAAGTTATTGTGATGACAAATCTTTTTTTGATATTTCCATATTCTTGCGGGTTTTTAGTGTAGGGGATTAAATTTTAGTTTTTGGTAATAATTATTGATGAATAATGTATTCTGGTTTAACTAGTAAAAGGGATTCAATTTTATGGAATTAATTTTGAGTTTACCTGCGAGTCCTTGCTTAGTTACGTAATACAGGTAATGTGAAAAAAGAACATACAATTCTAGAATTTTTTATCAAACTTTTGTAGAACAACTGTTTTTATGAATATTTTGCATTACTGAATTATTTTTCAAGCGCGCTGTGCGAAAACTATTAGTGTATTTGATAGAGAAAGTTTTTTTTTTATATATACATAATACATAAGTTTTCAATGTTTTTTGTATGTACTTTTAGTATTTAGTAATTATTTTAAGAAAATAAAATATAAATTAAATAATGTTTGATGTTTTAAAAAATAAAATTGTTCAACCTTTAATATGATACCGAATATTGCTATAGTTTCTATTCTCTTCTGCTTCAAAATAGGTAATCAAATTTGAGAAAGACAATTTTTTTGTAGGCGACACAATATAACTTAGCCAACCACTGTATGTTCACAAATCAACCGTCAAATGGTACATTTAAGTAAATAAGGAAAGCTAATTTCGAGAGCTTATTACCAGGAAAGCATTTGTTATTAAAATTTTTAATAAATAGATTTTTTTAATCGATCAAGAATTCAACTCTTTTCACCCCCAAACTAAAAAAAATAATGCAACCGAATGTCAATTTTTGCCAAAATATAGATTATTATACAGTAGAAATCGGTTATAACAACATCGAAGGGACCGGTCATATTGGTCGTAAAAAGCGGATAGACGTAATAACCGGTAAAAATGCAATTATATGGGATTCAGTTGGACTTTTATTTTGAGTCGTTAAAACTGATACGTCGTATTTACCGATTTCGTTATAACCGGTTTCTACTGTATCTTCTTTTCATCTTCGTATTGATTCGCGAGTTCAGCTATTGTAGGAATAAAAAAAAACTGCTAATAATATTATCTTAATAGGTACTTTAATCGGGTTGCATTATCTACAAGCATATTTTTGATACAAAAGTGATAAGATTCACCTGTAATGCGATGTTTACACCGAAAAAGACAAAACAGTAACACGGTGTTTTAAAACACTTCGTATTTAAAAATGTATGGGGTTTATTGCACTTTTGTAAAAAAGACACGATGTTGTTGTTTCTTCGGTGTAAACACGGTATAACGTTGGTCCACATGAGCCATGTTGTGAACTATGGCATTTTAACCCTGTTTGACACGATGCTCATATTCGAGTGTTCAGTTTTACTTAAATCCAAACTGGAAATATTTGCAGAATATTTACCAACACAAAGGTACCATACACGAAATAGAGATGATTTTAAAGTTATCAAAGCCAGATTACAAGTAATAAACCATTGTCAGAATGTATAATATTATTCCTTGTAGCATTAAAAAACATAATACAATATAACTAAGTTTAAGAAAGAATTAAAATTATAGTGAAACCTGGATAACTGGAATCTCAAGGGACCAGTTATTTTATCTTACTTAAAGGTGTACCATTTACCCAATTATAGAAGTGCAAATGTTGAAGTGACGGGACCTCAGTATGGATTCTAGTTAGAAGATTCCCACTTATCCAAATCCCACTTAATCAAGTGTCATTGTATATACAAATAATCTCTAAGAACTTTTAATCATTGAGTGAATTTTTGTTATAATTGTATTTAAAATGAATTTATTATTATTTTTTATTACTGTATTATTATTAAAAATTTTTGCGTGTTTCATATCATTTTATATGATTTATTTTGAATAAAATATTATTATAAATGAGAGAATGTGAGGTCTGTGATATACAGACAAACAGACGGACATACAGACAGACCAAAACCATAAGAATTCCGAGATTTCTACGAAACTCTAAAAAAGATTCCCATTTATAGAAATATAGCGCCAAAAATTACATGACAACGATAAAATAATACCTCTCCAAAAATCTCAAATAATAATACAAATAATTTATCAATTTAATGTAAAAAATAAATTATAATAAATACTACAACAATTTGTAAGAAATATTTTGAAAATCATTTCACATCATCGATTCAACAACAATGCGAAAAAAAATGTTGACCTTTCAACAGCCTGAATTTTATTTTATACCCCAATACCGCTTCACTTTCCTTCCGTACTATTCTAAAACACTTCCGACGCATATTCAGTCTGCTCCGTAATTGTATTTCGTAAAATTTCAACAATTTCCACGGTTGCTTTCAGCGTGGCAATTTATTTTCAAACTCTACAGGCCAAAAATACATACCTACTTATTGTAAAAGTATGAGTTGTCACTTTTGACATTATTTTACGAAAAGATTTATAAGTATATAATATATTATTTATAATATATGTGTTAATGTGTAGGTATGCTATATTAGGGGAAGGTTGCCAATATCGTACCACTGTTTCGTTTTTTCATTCTAGCGAACTCAATTAATAGATTATTGGCAACATTTGCATTGTTCCATGTAGTTTCATTATTTATGTATTCAAATTATTTTTTAGGAGTGATACATTGACCACAAATACATAATATTAACATTTTTCTGAAGCTTTTCAAACGGTACGATTTTGGAGTCAAGTTTCCTAATTCGTACCTGCTGCGGTTCCATGAATCGTACTTCATATAGTAATACACACAAAATGGATGAAAAAAATGCATCCATGTAATATATCAAGTTTTTATCTGGAATTATTAGCGGGCACTCTAAGAAATGTTTTTGACCAAATTTTTTTTCGCCTTTTTTTACCTTTTTAGGTCTTTCATCAGGAAACCAAGAAATCATAGATTTGTTTGTGATCATTATGTGATCTTTTTTTAAGTACGATTTTCTACCAGGTTTTTTTTCGGTAAAGAACTACTTTTTTAGGTCTTTCAATTGGAAAAAAAATCACAGGAATGTTTACATAAATGATTTTTTTAGGTACAATTTAAGTTAGGTTAGGTGATTTTTTTTTAGGTACGATTTAGGCAAGTGCATAGTACGATATTAAAAACTCTGACATTTATAAATAAATTTTTATTATAACCTTATGCCGGGTTTAGGTACACGGGAAAATCGACCGTGTAAATAGCAATTCGACAAGGGCGTAAATGACAAAGTAGACCAGCTTTCGACTTTTTCCGTGCGGCGATAGGCCGCATGCGGCTGGCGACTTAAATCGACCGTGAAAATGATCAGTCGTATGCGATCGCTCGCCGTATGAAGGTGTTTTTGTTCATCTGTTCTACTCAACATTTTCAAACAAATGAACTAATCGCATGCTATTTTTATCGACTGTGAAAATGGTGTTGCTGTGCGGTCTTGTCAGGTGATTTGGTAGGTGACTAGTCGCACGGCAGAAATCGACCCGTGTAAATACACCTTTAACTTGAACTAAAAAAACTGGAATCGGTAATTTTTATATATTGTAGATAATATAACAGATAACATCAGGGCCGTCATCAGTCTAGGCTTCGGTATGTCGTACTAGACACTCGAAAAATTAGCGTGTGTCGAATTACCCATCAGAGATTGGAAAAGCATTTACATTTTTTTAGGTTCTGTTTACGTGGACTTATTTATGACCTGCAAAACATTAACCCTTATCGAAATAAATGATTTCGTCGTCAAATGTACTTACTGCTTACTGTATAGGTAAAATTTAGAAAAACGTATTATGAAATTTTTGACCAAGTAAATATTATTGAATTTTACAAAAACGATTTTGATAAAGACAGATTAATTAATAACAGAGACATGTTCCTTAATTTGACAACAAGTAGTAATAAAAAAATTGAAAAGTTGAAGGATATCGTGACTTTTTTGCGTGATAACGAGGGGTGGTGCATAGAAATCGTACCCGAATGGTCTTGCACAAATGAACGAAGTTTTTCAGTTCTGTGTCGAATGAAAAATTATCTTCGTTCAACAATGATGCAAGACCGATTAAATCGTACGGCTTTGATCCACATTTATTCAGAATTAGTTGACAATTTAGGCATTGAAACACTAATGGCCAAATTCATCGTTAAAAATAATAAACATACAACTGTTTTCGCCTTATCGCAAAATAATTAATGTACTTTGAAATAATTGAGTCATATATTATGAATAAAAAGCTAATTTGAATTTTTATTTGTAAAACTATTGATAATTTTTAATGTTTCAAAAACCATATTTAAAAAAAACTCCAACTTCCCCCTCCCCTCACTTTTTTACTAGACACTAGAAATTTATCTGTTCTGCCGGCCCTGGATAACATAACATTTCATTAAATTGAAAATCTACTGAATAGTCAATGCTCTACACTCTTACAAAATTTTTAATAATATTGCATCAAACAACACTCTTTTTTTTAAACGATTGTCGTTTTAATATCGTTACTTCTACAAGTGTAAAAATTGTTATGCGCACATGGAATACGGTTTATTTTTCATTATCCACTATAGATGGTTAATATGTAATATGTAAAACGGTTTTCATTAAAATAGCAGTGGTACGATTTACCTTGTTCAATCGAATATAACATTCAAAAGAATATGAAATATCAAGTAGTATTTACTATTTTTAAATGTACATTTTCAAGTATTTTTAGTTGAAGTATTTACAGATTTGCCTAGCGCCAATAAAACTGACAGTATTTGAAAATCAATTTTTCTATACATCAATACATTACACATATGTATACTGTATACCTACGTATGTAAAAGTATGTATAGTATGCTTGAGCCTTTGCACAAAACCAGAAGTAGTACTACAAAAAGGAGCAAATATTGCTTTTTCATTCTTGCATGAAAGAAAATGTAAATATAAGATGAAAGAAATATACACGGCCAAAAGGTGTACTTAAATTTATTTGATTATGTACATTTTCTGATTTCAAGTATCTAATAACAGATTCATTCAAATACTGGATATATATAAAAAATAATTATTAATTTCTGACACACTATTTAAAATATTAATTTTATAATTGAAAAAAATCATATTTGCTAATATTTTGAATCGAGTAACTTGACTTATGTTTCACGATTGATACCGTCAAATCACGATTCTGGTTAATTATTACACTTCATAGCCATATAATACCCCATAGTCCATAATACCCGCAACCACATGTATTTAAAAAAAATTGTTATCGCCGAGGCAATAATTATTACGTGGATTAAAAGCACTGTTCATACGGCCAACGCTTGTACTTACATGTTTAAATAGCTGGTATTTTGCTGTGATTTGTTTATAATTCACGCATATATTATAATACATATTAAAGATTAAGAGCTGTTAAATTTGTATTTATTTAAATTTCATATATATTTACAATCATTGGAAAGACCAATATAATAATTTGATACAATGAATGATAATTATAGATTTCATTGAACTGTAAATGACTAATTATTGAATGTTGATATAATTTCAATAATTCAACAAATTGTAACAATATGTAATCGATAATTTTCTGTGCTTTATTGGTACGCAAGTAATATAATATTTATTAACATGTTATTATTTCTCATATTTACTTATTATACATATTTGTTGCAAACATATTTTAAAATAAATGCATTTTATATTACATATGTATAAATTCCATTCATTATAATACTTGTGCGTTATTTTAGTAAACTGTATATAATATTAATGGACAAATTCTAACCCCATTTTTTTTAAATTGTGTTTATATCATGAGTTTATATTTAAATAGATATAACTCACTTAATCACTGAACCGTTTAGTTACTACTTGACTTGACTTAATACTTAGTACACTGTTTACACGTATAAAATATAAACGGGCCAGGGCCGCGCCGCCCATATGTGCGAAGTGTGCGGCGCACACAGGCGCCAGGGCATCAGGGGCGCCGCGAGGCGCCTTTTGGGTTTAATAAAATACCAGCGCCAATCATTAAAATTAAAAATTAATCGAAAGAAATAGAAGAAAAAATTATATCGCATCGAACTTTTTTTTAAAATTAAACAATAATGTGGTGAAAAGTTGCAGTAGCAAACGCAGAAAGGTCGTTTTCTAAATTAAAACTGATACAAAATTACCTGCACTCAAGTAATAGTTACATTTTTCGCCATAGTTGAAAAACTATTCTTCCAATCTCTAGTTATGAGAGCCAAAAAAATTTCTTCCTTACAAGATATTCACAAAAAACTTTTATGCCAAAATGGTCTAAGCAGCAGGCAGGCCATAATTAGTTTTAGAATCTAAAACGCTGCGTGGTTTATACTTTTATAGTGTTCAGCTATTGCATCTTACCAAAAGTGAACAAAAAAGTCCTATCAAATGTAATAAAGCTATACGGCAAAAATTACACAAATTAATAAAACCTCATTTATTAAAACCTATTTTTCTGTTTGGGAATTTTTTTGTTAGTCTGTTTTGGCGCTGAGCGTCTCATACTATATTTATTATTACTTTAAAAAATTAAATAATTTAATTCGCGTTTTCTTTTTCTGGAAGTGAAACGTCATTTATTTTCGCACATGCTAGGGTTCCGTAGTCATTCACACTACGATTTATAAAAGAGTTATTTCAAAATTTTTCATAAACTATCTTTCTTACATTCTGCATAGTTTATAAATTAGAAGGGGGGGGGACTCTGATAATGACATTGAAAAGCAAATAAATAAGTCCTTTCACATTTTTTGTTGCAAAAAGTCAATTGAGATTTTTGTTGCATGTTAGGAGCCCAATCTTTTTTTTTCACTTACCCCACTCAATGGGGTAAGTAAACAAAAAATGTGAGTATACCTACAGTTTTCGGTCTATGGTAATTGAGTCTTAAATAATTTTGATAGTGTTCGTTATAATTTTCATTGAAAGTACTGATTAAAAGGTACATTCTGGAATTTTTAAAAAATTTTTGAAGAGCAAATACATCGTAATTGATTGGTTAAAACAATTTTTTTTTTTCAAAAATCTCATCGTTTTTGTTTTTGGGTCATTAATCTTTGCCCGTATATAAAATTTCATCTTATGTATAATTTTTTAAAGATAGATAGAGCAAAACTAAAAGAGTTCCTTAAGTTTTTTTCGGAACTCTAACAAAAAGGCGCTTCATAGGTTTCGCACACAGGCGCTGCCGAGGGTCGGCGCGGCCCTGAAACGGGCTGTAAATTCATCGATAAGTTATATACAATGTGAAACAAGATTTTAAATATATAGTATGAGGCAGTATGAGCATATGCTCTGTGGAATTAATTAATATTATTTATTGTGTCTTTTAGATTTAAGAAAATACAGTTGGCTCTTAGAAAAACTTTTAGACCTTACATTTTTCTTCTTACTACTTATTTATTACCAAGTTTAAAAAATATCGTAAAAAATAATGAAACGCTTGATGTTCGACTCCCCAATTAAAAATTTATTAAAAGTTGAGCGTATAAAATATTTACAACGTGTCATACGGTCCGTATCAAGCTTTTAGTAGGTGATAAAGCAATCGGCGATCGAGGTTTTCACGAAATGGCAATTTTATTACCTTTACCATGTATGTTTGCTCGTTCTCAGCGAAAGGCTATTTACTGGTTCAAATTATTTATATACACGTATGTTTATGTTCTTTTAAAAATATATTTCTTAATGAAATATTTCATTTATATATTATGAGATTAAATTTTGAGTTAAATATTGATATCTATGATAATTTCGAACTAATAAATAATATTTATTAGGTTTTGATTTTTTTGATAAACTGTAGATATATATTAGGTTGTCCCATATGTTTCTTTCGTAAATGTGTACATACATTTTATCATGCAGTGTTTATATAAACCTGCCTAATTGATTATATGTTTTTTACAAAGCCTCTATTTATTATTTAATGATGGAAAATCAAAGGAAATATTTGAGACATGTAATGCTACATTGTTTAAAATAAAACTGGCAAGAGCGTGTTGGATACGCGCATGATAAGGTTCTGTAGTCATTCTCACTATAATTTATGAAAAAATAGTTATTTTAATTTTTTTATAAACTATTTTTGCTACAGTATTCGTTATAATTTTCAGTAACAGTACTAATTAAAAGCTATATTCTAATTTTTTTCAGATTTTTTGAATCGATAGTTTAGAAAATAGCCTGACCACATTGAAAAACCAAATATATAAATTTATATATCAATTTATTGAATTCATAATTTAGACAATAGAGGGGGAGGACGTTCTGGTAACGGCATTGGAATGTAAATATATCGTGACTGAAGAGTTAAAATCAAAACGTCCTGATACATTTTTTGTTGCATTTTTGGATAGCTGTCTATCGACACCCCACTCTAATTTTTTTTTTAAATTGTGTAGGTAATGATTTTTTACTACATTTTTTCATTTCTGTATAATATTATGTATATTTATGGTTGAAGATCCAGTTTTTCAGCAATCTGTTCACAAACATTTATTAATAACTTTAACTTTTCAAGAATCTATCTTGAATATTGGTTTAATTGGATACCTACAGAAATGGTTGATTTTTAATCAAAAACATTATTTTATTTTGTTTTTATTTTGTATTTTTACAAATTTTATCTATATAAATTCAAATTAATACAAATATTGTATTAATTTTAATTTAGGGTCAACAATATTAGGGATAACGATATCAGGGCTAACAATATTAGGGCTACCGATATCAGAGTTAACAATATTAGGGCTACTGATTAATGCTCATACAAGGTTAGGATTGGGTGATTTATAAGCATAACTGTTAATTACATCAAAAAAATGTTGATGTGAAATTCAAGCATATTTTTAAAGCAGTCTTCTATTCTTCTTCTTCATGATGTTATAGGTATGACGTCACGAAATATTTTTTAAATGGCCATATGAGATATTTGGTATCTATAAAGAAACGTTTGAATTTCCAATTTATCTTTTATCAATACATATTTTAATATAATTAATAATTCACCCAGTTCTTACATTTAACTAACCCTTAATATTTTTGTTTCATTACTTTTCACTTAAGCATCTACTTCTATATTTTAATAAATCCACCACTGTCTGCTATAAAGTATAAAATAATATTAAATGCAAGTAGGTACTCTGTATTTCACAGAAACTACATTAAATTTATTGATTGTGTATTATACGTTAGTTAAGAATTTAAACACGATATAATGGTGGTCTTATTAACTTACGAGCATCATAAAATACAAGCTGTCTATACCTCAGAAGAGTAAAAAGAGTAGATACGGTATAGAGTTCAGTGCACAGAGGTGCACGAACAAATATTTATAATTTTATAAAAAGAATAAGCACAATTATTGCAATCATCTATTATTCCTTGGTTTCAGTAACAATTTTTATCAATTGTTTGTTGCAAAATGTTTAGTAACTGTGGATTAGGTTAAAATTTTCCTTAATTAACTAACAATTTAGATTATACACTTACCTCCCGAGTTAACGACTACTTGAAATAACGATAAGCTAAATACTCGAATTAGTGATCTTCCCCAATCCCCACCACAATACCACCGACTGCTATATTTCTGTGCGAAATTTAAAGTTGAGGTCAGCTCGGTTGTGGGGGCCCTTCTCGCCGTCGTTAATTCAAGAAGTTGAATTACCAACACCGTCGTTACTTCAAGCGTCGAGTGTAATTTGAATTGTCGCTATAGACTCTGATTGATCTAAACATGGCTCTCACACAGAGCCGGCCGAACGGCCAGGCGACCCAGGCGACAGCCTGGGGCGCCAATTTCGTGGGGGCGCCAATTGTCATAAACTTATTTTCTATGTTCTGTTCTAGGGCGCCAAATTTAAGCCTTACATATTTTTTTAATAATAATTTTGTTTTTTTCTGCAAAATAATAAAATAAAAAAATGCTTAATATCAAAAATAGTTTACGAAATCTCCAATCTTTGTGTGTGTGACGTTTCTGAACACACTGGAATAATAGTAAGTGTCAAATAAAAACTGCACTATCGACATGCACAGTGACGGATTTAGGGTGGGGGGGCGGCAATCGTTCGGGGCGCCAGGCCGAGAGGGGCGGTGGAAGACCACAATAGCTTCTTTAAATAAGTTTGAAAACCAATAATGTTCTTCTTCAGCAATTAAAAGTGTGTAATGGCAACATTGATTACACAACTCTACATTTTTTAATCATTAATTATATTAAATACTTTTTTTCAAATTATCACTGATTTTTTTTTGTCCGTCAGACTTTTTTTGTCGTTCGTCATTTTATTTGGGGGGGGGGGGGGGGGGGGGCGTCAAAAAAAATCTTGCCTGGGGCGCCAGAATTGCAAAGGCCGGCACTGCTCTCACATCATCTCAATGGGCTTCATCCCGTTATGAAATTTTGTTAACGACGACAAAAAGCTTGATGGTTCGCCACGCCGTTTCCCTCCTAGCTCTATCAGATTCCCTTCACCCCTATTTCAAAACAATCGTATAAGGGTTTACTGGAAAAAAATAGTTAAAAATTATTTTAATAAAATTATGGAACGTGGAAGTCATGTATGGTTCTTCATACCGATATTTTATGTCGTACTATCAATAATTCATCTCATCGAAGAAGTTATTTTGAACAACCGGTATATTGATTATACCTATATAAAATGTTTTTTGCCCTATCTATGTGTATGTCGTATATTTTCCTGATCCTGATCTGTTTATATCGATCATCGACCCGATAATGTTGAGCTTATTCCAACGAGTAGGTTACGTATTCCAATTTTTATTTCTGATTAGGTGTAACTTATACAGCCAACTCATACATATACCAGATATAAAAAGTCGATATCATCCTTAAGGATTATGTTCACACAACCCTGATCTTCTTTACTTTTACATCTCTTTCTTTGTCTGCAGATTTTTCTATTTTTTAGACGTCTACTGTAACCGTACATGTACTTACTCCAAAGAAAATTTTAATAACATAATTTTTCTTAGATGCTTGGGAAAATAGGAAGGTAATTTATATATTTATAATGTTTTTTTAAGAATGCTTTGTTTTTATTTGAAATAATTTTCAGAATGTTTTGTTATTTAAAAGAAAACTAATTTTCTTAAAACTTAATTTCTTATTTTATATTATCCTAGGTGAAATCGAAACTTTTTGATTTGAGCTACAACTATTCCAATCTTACTGTAATATCAATATTGCACACCCAAGCAGGCCCTGCTTGGAAGTGTGTTCTATTATCGTGCTAAAATTTTTTTTCGTATATAAATTGATAAAATGAGCATTATATCTTAAATTTCTTCTGTATCCCACTTACATTTTTACATTTTCTGATAGAAAACATTACATTTATACTTAGTTTAATATCGATTGGTTTTAATTTTCTGTTATAAAAATATAAATAAAGTTCAATTTGTTGATTTAACCCCCTTTTTTGATAAAAACGCCGAACTGCAGGTTACAATTCGAAATAAATTTGCACAAATCCTTTTGAATTCACTTCATCTATTATCAGAATAGAACCCTATTAAAACTCAACAAAATTGAATAACTAAAAGTAACGAAATTTACAGTTTATTTAAACAAAAATTCATATTTTGACAAGAATTATTTTTACAAATAGAGTATAGCTAGGAGAAGTTCAAGAAACATACGTTAGGCGCTAGTGTCGCTATTTCTTCATGTGTCATTGCAAATTACATGTATTATAATTATTATATTGTGTTAATTAATATATAAATACATGTACATCGATACGTGCTGTATTTTAATTATTTTATTCAAAGCCAATCAATCTTTTTAATCAAGATAAAATCTGGTAAGTTTGCATTTTTAAAACAAAAATATATAATATATAACCTAACTTGACTTTTTTTAGATAATGTATGTTTCATTTTAAATGCTAGATATCAGCTGTTATCGCTGCAATATGTGGATGTATTTATCTTTTTAATTATTATTATTAATTAATTAATTTACTTTATACATTTTACAAAAAAAATATTTTATATAAAAATTGTAAATTAAAATGATTGTTGTTTTATCACAATACATCCTAAATTTAAATAAAAAAGGTAATAATCAATTGATATCAAGATTCATTGTTGATTTTCTAAAAAATCTTAATGAGTGATAAACTTCATTTTATATATTTATATAATATTAATTACCTCCAATATTTTTTTTAAATATCCTTTTAAGTTTCACCAATTATATTGTATCGTATTTATTTGATATTATAAATTAATACATTTTTTTATGTTTAAGGGGTGTGCATTTTATGGCCTAGCCATAGTATTTTAACTTTATGAGTAATCCTTTTTAATATTAGTATGCCTGTTTTACACCAAATTACAAATATGGTATTTGAAAATAATTTGCATTTAAAAATAAGCTTGTATTTAAATACACTTTTTTTATTAATAAACACTTTTTATTTAATCGTTTTCACTTATAACCAATATACTGTACGAAAAATTAATTATTAAACATTAAATAAATTATTATATCACTTTAAATAAACAGTTTCCACTAAAAATAAATACTTTGCACAAAGAAATTAATACTTTGCATTTGACATTAATTTAGACCTGTCAGATTGAAAAATTACATATTTTTTATGTATTTATTGTGATTTTCTATATTTTAAAACGATTAATATTCGCCTTTATTAGAAAATAAAAAAGTATTAAAATTTGTATTTGTTTTAAAAACACCGTGTTTTCGATTTGTCTGTTTGGTGTAAATACGCCATTATCTACTAACAAAAAAATTCACAAGTCTAAGTTTCTAACTCTGAAATACCTACCGAATTTAACTTTGATCTTATAATACCTATGAATGTGCCAATAAGTAATATTCTTTGTCGATAGATATATAGTTTTTAATAAATATCAATATTAGAAAATAAGCAAAAAATCAAGTCCAATCAAAAAAATGTTTCAAACAAAATTTGTTTATTTGTTTTTACAAAACAAGTAAAAAGAAAACAATGTTGACCTTAAATTAAACTTCAAAGCGTTCACCAAATAAAAAAATAATAACAACTATGCCATGATATTTTACACTCAAAACCATACAACTTTTATAAATACAATTTTGTTCTCAAATACATGGTTATCGAAATATTTCATTTATTCAAATTTACAACCTGTACGAGTATATGAGAATATAATATACATTATTATTGTTGGTGAAACTTGAATTTCTTGAGGCGTTTCCTTTTTGTTTAAACATCAGATGTTTATATTTAAATCTTTTGATCGTTCTGTGTATCGTGAATGTAAATCAGATTACAATTGTAAAAATGTTACTGATGTACAACATAAATAAGGCATGAACTTTCGAAGTTCAATAAAAATACATAGTAACTCAATGAATTGTTATAAAAATAATTAATTTATCGTGTATATGCTTCCGACAAAGTATGTAATTCAGGTATTCTATATATTTCCTAGGAATTATATAGAATGCCTAACGATTTCAGGGAAAGTATGAAATATTTGTTTTATATAAATTTATTATATACTTTGCCAAGGCATTCTGTAGAATACCGAGATAATATTAGGATATGTATTAAATAAAAGACAAAATGATATTATTAAAGCATGTAGATATTATTTAATTAGTTTTAAAATTAAAAAAAAAAAATCATACCAAGGAATATGGCACGTCAAAATTTATAATCAAACTAGTGGTTTTTGATCTTGTTTCTTATTTGTTTTCTAACTCAAACATGATTGCAGCGGGCTCCAAAGCAAATAAAAAAATTATACCAAGGCGTGTGAGGTGTCAAAATGTTAATCTCAATCAGAAGAAGTTGACCCTGTTTTTATTTTGTTTCTTTACTCAAAAATGGCGCCTGCAAGGGACTTCAAACTGTAATTTATTTTTCTCCCTTCCCTAACTCGGTAACTACTGGCTTAAAAAATTTAAAAAAAATGGTAACAGTGACACAACCAACGACAAATACTAAAGTCAACAATATTATTTCAAATTTTGGAAAAATTGGGAGGAGCGTCACTGAGTTCATTTATTTTATTTTCATATCTAGGTATGTGGGGTGTCAACATGTAGATCTGAATTAGTATAGAATTTTACCTGTGGCGTGGAACAGTCCACGTAGTACGTACTTCGGAACCCTTATGCCATACACTCGTGTACCTTATGGTCGATTTTATTACTGAATAACTAAATCAAAATCTAAAAAGTTCACACAATGAAACAAAATTGAACTATGAAATGTTATAATCAAACCTATAGAAAATTGTACTAACATTAATCAAACAATTTTTCCAACCTACTGCTTAAAAATGTATTAGCAAGATAATTATAAAAGAATATTTATCAAGATGATAATTATCACTGTGCACCCTGCTATGTCCCTAAAGAACAAAACATGTACTCCTTACTTTATTACTGTATCTAACTATCATTATTAACCTAGGCGCTTATTGACTCAAGGGTTAAACTAAACAAACATAAAGATACATAATTATATCCAAGAATGACCTTATAGCAGTAAGGAACGACACATGTAATCCTTACGTACAGTAGACGGGATCCTGCAAGAATCCTGTGACAGCGGGCGTATTTAGGCGCTGCACGTAGAATCAATACACGCAGACGCTGGGTTCCGCTATAACGGTGAAGGGGGCGGTGTATATTGCTCTCCCGACCACCAACGCCACCGCCGTCGCACTTACTACGTCATCTATTCCATAGCCTGCCTGCTATGAGCTACCAATGTGTTTACTATAGATACTCGTAAATCGTAGTGTAAAGAATTTAAAGGATTTAATTTGGTGAAACCACACTTTTTTTATTCTCTATTATGTAGGTACATATTTTATATTAGATGAGTTGATCAGAAACCATAACGACTAACTCCACCATTTCTAAATTTTTTATAAAAAATGAAACTATGATACCTACATATTTTTTGGTACCCCATATGTATATAAAAAATATTTTTTTTTAATTTTTCTTTTACATTCTAGAGAGTGATTTAGTATTTTAGAAGTCTATTGAACCATGTGATGAAAAAACTACTCTTTATACATAGGTATACATAATATATAAATTTTATCATATTTAATACTAATTCTTGATTTCCATGATTAATTAATTATTTACTATAAACAATTGTTTTCAATAATTACATTCAAATTTTTAATCAAATAATTATTTTAATTCGAAATTCATTATTTTCGATGTAATATTTTTTTAGATTTTCGGTTAACTACTGGACCAGGAATTCCCAACGGAGTCCAGGTAGACTCCTTGGGGTCAATGGAAGTTTAAAAAGAGTCTATAGTATTCCAGGAGTCTATTGGGGTCTTTGATAAATTCGGTTTTTCCTTTTTTTTTGCTTTTTACTTGTAATATTTCAACAAAATTGTAGTATATATTTATGTTTTCTAGAATTTAAAAATGTAAGATGTCTAAGGAAACTATCCTTTTAAAAAGGGCTATGTAAGAAAAAGTTGGAAACCCCTGTCATAGACTGTGTAACACTAAATTAACACATCTAGACAAGTTAAAAATATAACATATTTTATAAGTAAAAAAAAACGAAAAATATATATAATGTGCAATTATGTTATCTGCCTAAGGCACACATATCTTTAGAACCGACCCTGTAAGACACTTAACGTTGTCACTTCTACAGGATGACATTTTGCGAACAGTTTTTGCCGTCTAAATTTGCATAGACATTGTATCGATCCATTTTGTTAGTTGTGCCATGAAATATAATAGGTTTCAGTTTTTTAATACCACCAATAAATTACGTAACTGTTACTTTAATTGCTACCAAGAAATATTAAAGTATAAAAAAGAGATAATAATAATGTTATGTGATAATAAGTTTGAATAAAATTTAAGAAATTTATATTTTTATTCATTTTGTGTATTGTATTTAAAAAATGAAAGATAGGTGAAATGATAAATGCTATCATAGTTTATTTGATTTATACATGCTTACATAAAACACGCTACATCTGGGTTTTCAAAATAAAATGTTATGAATTTTTATTTTAGAAATTAAGCTGCTTATAGAAAAACTTTTCCGACAAACATTATTCGGTTTGGAGAGTGCAATATCATGATAATTTAATTTGTGGGTTTTCTTTATGTTTCTTATGGCATCTGATCAGGGCCGCGCCGACCCTCGGCAGCGCCTGTGTGCGAAACCTATGAAGCGCCTTTTTGTTAGAGTTCCGAAATAAACTTAAGGAACTCTATTAGTTTTGCTCTATCTTTAAAAAATTATACATAAGATGAAATTTTATATACGGACAAAGATTAATGACCGAAAAACAAAAACGATGAGATTTTTGAAAAAAAAATTGTTTTAACCAATCAATTACGATGTATTTGCTCTTCAAAAAATTTAAAAAAATTCCAGAATGTACCTTTTAATCAGTACTTTCAATGAAAATTATAACGAACACTATCAAAATTATTTAAGACTCAATTACCATAGAACGAAAACTGTAGGTACTCACATTTTTTGTTTACTTACTCTATTGAATGGGGTAAGTGAAAAAAAAGATTGGGCTCCTAAAATGCAACAAAAATCTCAATTGACTTTTTGCAACAAAAAATGTGAAAGGACTTATTTATTTGCTTTTCAATGTCATTATCAGAGTCCCCCCCCCCTTCTAATTTATAAACTATGCAGAATGTAAGAAAGATAGTTTATGAAAAATTTTGAAATAACTCTTTTATAAATCGTAGTGAGAATGACTACGGAACCCTAGCATGTGCGAAGACAAATGACGTTTCACTTCCAGAAAAAGAAAACGCGAATTAAATTATTTAATTTTTTAAAGTAATAATAAATATAGTATGAGACGCTCAGCGCCAAAACAGACTAACCAAAAAATTCCCAAGCAGAAAAATAGGTATTAATAAATGAGGTTTTATTAACTTGTGTAATTTTTGCCGTATAGCTTTATTACATTTGATAGGACCTTTTTTGTTTACTTTTGGTAAGATGCAAAGATTGGAAGAATAGTTTTTCAACTATGGCGAAAAATGTAACTATTACATGAGTGCAGGTAATTTTGTATCAGTTTTAATTTAGAAAACGACCTTTCTGCGTTTGCTACTGCAACTTTTCACCACATTATTGTTTAATTTAAAAAAAAGTTTGATGCGATATAATTTTTTCTTCTATTTCTTTCGATTAATTTTTAATTTTAATTATTGGCGCTGGTATTTTATTAAACCCAAAAGGCGCCTCGCGGCGCCCCTGATGCCCTGGCGCCTGTGTGCGCCGCACACTTTGCACATATGGGCAGCGCGGCCCTGCATCTGATTTTATGTCAAAAAGTAAAAAAAAAAAACTTTTAATCCGAGACAATTATTTTAATTTTTTTTCGAACGCAAGTTTCGTCTTTTAAAATAAATTAATAAAAAAAAGTATAACAGAAATAATGTTATAAATCACAAGTAGTGATCAAAACATAAATTATATTTTAACATTTTATTTGTAGTCATAACGATTTAAAAATAATATCTTGTTAGGAATACAGCCCATGATACAATTATTAATTGTATCATGAATACAGCCTATGTTTTTAAAACAAATGTCAAAAACAAACACAAACGAATAAAGCGAACTATATACTATAACCTCAGGAGAATATATGTATTTTGATCATGAGCATTTACTTCGAATATAAACTTATATTGGTACATATATTCATATATGAATAACCTTTCTATGAGCAATGTGTTACAAATATATCAGTTTTGTATATACATATATATGGGTGTTTGTAGATGTAATATGCCATATATATATAACTCCTAAATACGTCCACAAACTCACTCACATATTACATGTAAATATGTAATAGGTTGTGTCAATAAAATATTTTGCTCTCGTTACGAAATTCGTTTATTTTTGATTTTAAATTAATTCCTGCCGAAGGATTACAATGTAGATCAATTTTAAGAGGTGTCGCAGGGGGGGGTCCTATTTCCCATTTGAATAACATGGGAAAATGATTCATTAGTACTAAAGTTGATATTACTGATTCATGTTGACTAATGGAATTTTTTTAAGAACACTATTTTGTAGAAAATAAAATTATCTACAAAACGGTCTAAAAGTCATGTCTTTTAATTCAACGTATCAAAAAATGTTACAGGCATTCAAAGTGATTTACTTATTAAATTGTAAAATTGAGTCACGGGTAGACTATTGTTTCTATCAAAATAAGATAAATCATAATTTTGTAGGAAACCTAATTATTTATAAAAATTATTCAGATATGTACCTAAATGCAATGACTTCAAACTTATAAGCGTACTGTAACCACTCCACTCCTAGGAGGAGGCTATAGTAAACTATAATATTTTATACATTCATCTATTGCCTTGTTAATTCTTACAAATTATGCTTTGATTCAAAGAGGAGGTGGGATACCCTAAGGCTTGGTTTTGGATGAAATTTAATGGATTATAATTATTGTATAATACATTAATAAGTTTTGCACATATTCCTGAAAAATTACCACTTTCCTGTACAAAATGCTATGTGGTACATTTGCATCACGTCTGCGTCACTTACAAATGTACAATTACTTACCCTCTTACAGAAGGAATAAAGTACCTACTTCCTTACTTTGAGTATCAACTCATTTCATGAACAGGATTGAATCTGTTTTATCCTGCCTTTATACTTTATACACAATAAACATTTGCATAGTAATCCAATATTCATTTGCAGTGAACCATCTGACTGCACACATCGCATTCTCGCTGTCCAGTACTTAATTTTATATGTATAAATACAGTTATGTATGTCTATAACAACGCGGTTTATGTTTTCGAAGTCGAAACAGAAGTTGAAGGTATGTAAATGTCGAGACATATTTCCGATTGATGTTTCTCTGAGCTTCCGTACCCAAGCCCATATCAACTGGTTCGACGGGCCATCATTTGTTCTTCGAATATTAAAATGATAACAAAAACGACGCTTTGTCTCAATATCGAATTTTGATTTGCAAAATATGCTTCAACCACAAAAACGCGGCCAACTGACTCATGGTATTAGATTAAAATCTGCACATAACATTATAATTTTTGTTATATATCTGCCATGAGTGTCATGGGACTTTCTTATACGTAATACCGAGAGTGAAAAGTGTGGGTGATTCTAAATAATTATGTAAAAAAAAATATTTTTATCTAAAACATTTTTTTCTTATTTCAAAAATGATTCGAAAATTCAAAAATTGACAGTTGAGTTAACATCCGTTTCCGGTTTAGTACTTATGTTCATAAAAATTTAATTGATACATAATATAGAAAATAGAATTGTCGATAGTTTACGTCCCATGCATTTTATTTTATATTAGTTTGTTTTAATAAAATAAGAATCATGTACACTGTTCACTGTCAGTATTACGTATAAAAAAGTCCTGTGGCTTCCATGGCAGATATTTTAGTATGTATAAAATTAAAACATAATTATTATAAAACAGTTAAACTATATTGTCTGGTATTACCTAATTAACAATATTTGAGAATATGTTGTTTTTTCATCTTTTGTAATAAACCGAATTTATTAAAACTCACCCTATTTTAAGACTGCAATTTTTTCACATACCTGGAAAAAGAAAAAGTTATTATTAATTATATATTGTTTGATTTAAATATTAAGTACATAATAACATTCATAATGATATTAATTAAGATTTGTATGTATAACATAGTACCTAATAACATTCATATTAAGGTGACCTACAAAATTCAATTAGGAATTTTTAATTTAAAGGAAAATGTGCATCAGTGATAGACACACTTTTGTTTCGTAACATTACGCGAGCACAACATAAAACTACGAACATACGAGAGATTTTTCACCACTGCTAGCTACATATTACATGCATTTTAATATACATAAGCATAAGGGTCAGTCCGCGGTGACGGTCGTGACATTTCAACTCGGATTGGAGTTCATAATTTCTAAATAATACTAGTAAATAGCATGGTTTTATCTTTTTTCTATAGATCTTAATGTAATACATGTATATTGAAAGAATAAAAACTCTACAGTTATTTTACAAAAAATTGTCCGCGTTCAAAGCTCTGTGATGGTTGTGACGCCAACTATTGCAAGTTTTGCAACCTCTATCCAAAAACTCGAAAGTTTAGCGAAAATATTGAAGTTACTTTATAATAATCATACTTTAGTATGTTACGAATAAATTATTTTTTAGTTACACAAGAGCATCAGGTAAATACGTAATCTATTTAACTGGTTATTACCCAATAAACATTGTGACGGTTGTGACAGAAAATTGTGACGGTCGTGACACGTTGAATAAAAGGATACAATAAGAGTACTATTTGTGTGTTTAATTGCTTATTGATATTATGAACCAATACTTATACCAATTATTTATCAAATACATCAATAGACTCATTAAATTTATAATAAATGCGGTCACCCTTAGTCATTATTGTTGGTGAGGGTAATTTTTTTTTAATTCGGTCAAACGTCACGTTTGATATGTAATTGTCAAAGACTTTTAATAGTTTTCCACGAGCGTCACTTATTGTCAAATAAGTTATTGCGATTTCACATTATTTGTTGTCTTTTTCGAAAAAAAATTTTTTTGTAATATTTTGAAAATTAATTAAATTTTTTTTAATTTTCTTTTGGTTTATGAAAATTGATGTTAAATAGCCTGTTAATTTTATATTTTAGTATTCATTTTCGTAAAATATTTTTTTAACTATCTGGTATCGATTACCGCGGACTGACCCATAAGTAAGCGCACACGCTGCCATTTCGTCGCGCGGTTTAAAAACGCAACCGGTCGTATTAAAAACGCGCGGCAAAAAACCTCTCGTGCGTTCGTAAACTAAGACCTAAGAAAAAGCTTATCAATTTATTAAGTATAATATATTATTGTACAATTACGTCGTTATCTGATAATATTAGTAAGTATCTAACTTTAAATAATAATATTATTTGTCTGAAATACGTTTGTGAGAAATGCGTCAAATATACGAGTTTGCCTGCAAAAATATACTCTTGGGATTTTCGTTTACATTCTGATAGCTCTTTGTTATTATCATAAACTAACCGCTATTTCTGTTATGATAGTCGATAAAACACGTTTTTAGTTACGCAGTTTTACGGTAGATGACACTATGTCAAAAAAGTACAATGGGATACAAAATAGCCTTTGTCCTTCATCAGGATGCAAGCTATCTCCCTGCCAAATTTTATCATATTTTTTTCAATATTAGTACCTATGGATGGCAAGGGCACATCTTCAAATGACATCCAGAGGAAACTGGACGAAAAATTTAATAAAAAATGGCAAAAAATGGATATATCATGACTCATTTCTTCATAGAGCACTGAAGATATGGGAATCAAGTATTCTACATTGCCATAGGTGGGAATTACGCGTTAATCCGTTAATCGTTAATTAACGAAGTAACAAAATGCTTAACGGATTAACTTTAAAGTTAATTCCAAAAAATGTTAACGCTTTTGTTAACTTCCGTTAACTTTAGTCCGTTACATTGGTTGTTTGATGACAAGTACATTCGAAAGTTGTCGAAATAATAAAAAAAAAGTCTTCAAACATTTAGGATGGTTAACTTTTAACGGTGAATTTTAACTTTCGTTAAATTTTCGGTTAACTTTAACTTCCGTTAAATTTTCGGAATTTTAACGCTTTAACGATTAACTTTTTTATTAACGAGTTAACGATTATCGAAGTTAACTTTTCGATTAACTGTACCCACCTATGAACATTGCAAGGAAGGCTGAAGGAAGATAAACATACTATACTTGTTTTAGGTAGACATTGGTGAGACGAACAATGCATTTTGCATTATTTTTGTTTGTTTGTTTACGGTTGCATTTAGCTATATAGCCTTCACCGTGGCTGATATAAACAACACTTGCCGGCGGCAAATTTACATGTTTTTAAGTTACCAACATCTCCAAAAACAAATTTTCTAAAATAATTGTTATTAAATTATAAAGAGTAGGTAATAATTATGTTTATTATTTTAATAAAAAATAAAACTAACATTGATTTAATTTATTTTATTCCCCTCAATGCTTGAGTGGCCATTATTACCCCAACATACCCTAACTATGTCAGTATATAAGTATTATTTTAAAATAGATAATGACGATTTTCATTAAAAAATTAGTATTTAAGTACATCATCAATATGTTCTTAGTAATTTGATTCAACTAAAGTATGGTTTCTTAATTTTAATTATGCAATTTTATAAAATAAAATCATTATATTACATACTACATACATGAATATGTAGATACCTCCATATCCACGTAAAGTAATTATTTTTATAGGCTGATATGCATTTAAAAGGAAGACTTTAAAAAACCTAATTAATAATTTTATTATTCTTTGAATATTCATACAAAATTTCGCATATTATATTATTCTATCATTTGACGTAGTACTTACATCGTTGCTTTATAATATTTAAGTACATCCATAGAAATTATTTTATAAAATATCTAAATTAAAAAAAATTATTCATGATATAAAATATATCTTTCTTTTAAATTCAAGGCGGTTGCTCCAGATTTTTTTAATATAATTATCTCTTAAATCCATTAGCCGCAGCTTCCCTTGTCTACACGGAAGTACTAAAGCTATGCGTTTAATTTATAAAACTATACTTTATCCATTTAAGAGATTTAAATTGAATGATTCCATTTTCATTTCTATTAATTAAATTTTCTCTAATTTATTTTCATATGGAATTTTGAAATGAACATTTAATAAAGATTTAAAGTAGTAAAGAACCTAGAATCTACAGAAATATTATGTGTGACGATACAATGATTGAAAATATCGTAGGTATATTATAATATTTATAATGAATTATAAAAATGATATTCATATTAATTGTCTAAAAATGTTAGTAGTTAAAGGGTAATATTTAATTGCACCATATATTAGATAATATTCACTTTGTACATCGAACAAATTTTATAGTATCCACTTCATACACGTGATCATAAATTTTAATACTTTTTTATTTTTTTAATCTTATTAATAATATCAAATCTATTGGGACGAAAGGAGGTTGGTTACTTTTTACGTTAGGTTAAATAATATAAAATCACAAAAATCACATTAGAAATATCAATTCTATTTGGGCCAAA
Organism: Sialis lutaria; assembly: GCA_949319165.1. NCBI lineage: Eukaryota > Metazoa > Arthropoda > Insecta > Megaloptera > Sialidae > Sialis > Sialis lutaria. The sequence continues at coordinate 19,654,237 of OX439231.1, read as the reverse complement.
GGAAGGAGGTTAGTAGGTAGGTTAGGTAAAAATATAGAAAATCATAATAAATACATCAAAAATATCCAATTTTTAAATCTAACAGATCAAAATTTAGGTGAAGTGCAATGTATTATTTTTTTAGTATAAAGTATTTTTAGTGGAAACTATTTATTTAAAGAGATATAATTTGTTTTAAGTTCAATATATTTGTTTAATGTGGAATAATAATTTTTTTGTGCAGTACCTATACTTGTTATAAGTGAAAACGATTAATTAAATACAAGTCTATTTAATAATATTAAATACTATTATACATACTTAACGTATACCTACAGTCGAGTCAATGAAGCTCGAAAATGGCTAAAACTTCGGAACCCTTAGAAACAGCACCGATTTTGATAGAATTTTTTTTAAAATGTTCGTTACACCATACTATTTGAAATCAGAAACATTCTAGTCGTCGGATTTAACCCCTCCCTCCCAAATTTTGAAAATTTGTATAATTTACTGGTTTCATATATTAAGTCCGATTTTCGACGAAATTTTTTTACCTATAGGGGTTTAGAGGGTCACTGAATAAGAATACTTTGTCAAAATAAGGATTTTCCGGGAATTTTCCCGAAATTTTCAAAAAAAAATTTTAATTTTTGTCTAAATTTATTGAAAATTTTGATAGAAATGTGTATTCGCGGTGTTTCTTTTCACAAATAAAGTTGAATTATACAAAATTTTTCAGGAATTTTCCAGAAATTTCACAATTTTTCCTTAAAAATTTTGAATTTGTAATAAATAACATTGTACCATTTAAAAAAATGAACCTAGAGGGCTAAAAATTTTAGAAACATTAGGTAAATGTATTTTAAATAAGCATAATATTTTTTGTCAAAATTGTTTGTTTATTAGCAAAACGGGAAACGTTTATTGTCTTATATGCGGCACGAGCGGATAGTAAATTTCGTAGCCTAACTAGTTGTAAAATGAAAAATATTGCTATGACGTGCTCGTAATTTTTTTACTGCTAAATTAAAGTATTTCAAACAATTATGTAAGATTTCATCAAAATTCAGTAAATATTTTTAACAGAGTAAAAGGATCTTGTCGACGAACGTGCCGCTGACGCGCGAAAAATCTGAGGAATATACTGCTATAGAATTGAAAATAATTAACCAAAAGGGCTAAAACTTTCAAAAACATTAGGTAAATTCATCTCAAATAAGTACAATTTTTTTGGAAAAAATCGTTTGTTTATTTACAAAAAGGCAAACGTTTATTGTCTATACGCGACACGAGCGGATAGTAAATTTCGTAGGAAAAAGTAGTTGTAAAATGATAAATAATGTTAGTGACGTGCTCTTAAAATGTGTACTGCTAAATTAAAGTAATTCGAACAATTATGCAAAATTTTATAAAAAATCAATAAATATTTTTTACAGAGTAAACGATCATAGTGGCGAACTTACCGCTGACGCGCGAAAAATCTAAAGAATAAACTGCTCTAGAGTTGAAAATAATAAACCTAGAGGGCTAAAACTTTCAGAAACGTTAGGTAAATACATCTCAAATAATTACAATTTTTTTGGACAAAATTGTTTGTTTATTTGCAAAACGGCAAACGTTTATTATTTTATTCGTGGCGTGAGCGGATACGAAATTTCGGAGCAAAACTTGCTGTAAAATGATTAAGTAACGTGCTCTAAAATCTACTACTATTAAATAAGGGTATTTCGAACGATTTTGCTAAATTTCATCAATATTCAATAAATTCTAAATATGTATATTAATTTATGAATTTTTTCGTCAAAATGTCAACGATAATTTACTAAGAAAATTATTTAAATAATTGAAAAGTAACGTTTGCCTATGACAATTAAAAATTTTTTTTTGCTCATTTCCTCAAATAATATTTATTCAACTTAGTTATAACAAAAAAACACACTTTTGCTCAATTATCATCGAAATTTTTTTTATTTATATACATTTTTTTTGAGCAAAAAAAATAATTTTTTGAATCCGACGGCTGGAATGTTTCTGATTTCAAATAGTATGTTATAACGAACATTTAAAAAAAAAATTAATAAAAATCGGTGCTGTTTCTGAGGGTTCCGAAGTAAAAACCTTCATTGACTCGACTACTAATCTTATAAGTAAAAATCGATAGATAATTTTTTTACTAATTTATAAATAAACTGTCGATAATAAAACAAATTATATTCTGAATGACATGAATAACTAGAATTGTGAGTATTTAGGATGATTTGATTTCAAAAGGATTTTAATAAATTAAGTCATTGAATTGTCAATTTAATTTAATAATTTTTAGTTTCAAATAATAAAATACACACTCGGGAACGGTATTAAAAATGTACAAAAATGTCAAATGGCCATACTCGTTTACACAGTATTTATTTCAATGAGGTACTCTTGTCATTAAATTTACATAAATATTTAAATACCGTAGCATTTCATTCGTAAATGAGAACGAAACAAAATTATATCCATTTATTATTTAAATTAGTTATATTTATATCACACGCTTTAAAGTCTCTCTGTGAATTCTAGTACGTCTGGTACGTTGCAAATAAAGTCAAAACGCTGCACTTTTTGATTGGAGTATGCCACTTTCTGTGGTCATATATAATGTCAAACAATTTTTAGATAGGGAGCCACTTTAAAATACCGTTATATCAGCTATTAAAGATGGCATCCAACGGTGTTTTAACATTAATTGTAAGCTCCTAAACATCCGATTTCAATTTTCTTTTGTTTATTTTAAAGTTCTTATTAAGAAGATTTTTTTTGTTATTATCCACCCACGACTTCGTTTGCGTGGAATTTGTATTTTTTTAAATCTATGTCTTTCCTCAGGATGCAAGTTATCTTCCTGCCAAACATCAAGATCGTTTTAGAGGTATAGCCATCAAAAGATAACAGTTACTTTCGAGTAAGTATCGAAACATAAAAAAATTCGTGTTCAATATTTAAAAAAAATTACACCAAACTCGAACCCCCACTCCCAAGTTCAGGGGGTGGGGGCAAATTTGATATCTTATATCTTAAATATGTATTGCAGAATTGGATTTTGCGTCAAAAAATACGTAACTTTTGTCTGAAAGATTTTTTATTCAGGGCAGATGGCGCTGTTATTGCTGTTCGAAAAGAAAAAAATCCGGATTTCAAAAAAAATCAGCTTTACAATACTTACTTATAATACAAATATGTATATTTCATATACATATGTAGGTATAAGAAAGTAAAAAGTGTAAGAAAAGTTATCAATGAAATATTAATAAAGTCGAGGATTTTAGTAGAAAAGCATTATTGTCAATTGATTGCAACTTGAGAAGTCTTTGAGGCAGCCTTATACTGATAATTTTCATTTGTGATGTATCTGTCTGATCTATCAATTTCTATTTTTTAAGATAAAATGTAGATGAATAGTTTTTTCAAAAATATTTTAAATTTTTTTTGTTGTTTTGTTTTTCGATACTGTATGTACCATTCGAAATATTTGACCACCCCAGAACATTTTTGACACCATGTATATCATAAATACCATTATAGTATGTTAAGTTCTTCAGTACTAATATAAAAAATGTAACGAAACCCACAATATTATGCAAAAAAAGTTGTTTTCGCAGATTGGATATTCCGTCTAACCTAAATCTTCTTTTATATTAAATGTATTATTTTACGTGACCATGAATTTAAGCCCTTTATAAAAAATATGTCGTACAAAGAATAAAGGTTTAAAGCCGAAAATCAATAGACCACGATATTATACAAACTGCCAAAGTCTTTCATGGCGACTTTAATTTATCTAATACCTATACAATACATATTTGGATTTAGATTTATGTTACCTTTCATTTATAATATACAATCTTTAAAATAATTAAGAGATTAAATTATTTTTTAAGTTTTGAATGAATTAAATCTTAGTTGGAAAAATCTCTGTAAAGTAGAGATCAATCTTTAAAATTTTGATTTATTAATTATATACTTTTATTATTTTATTATTTTTAACATAATTACATTTTTAATTTTGACATTTTTTTACTAGCAATATTTTGTTCCCTTTTTTTATTTCAAATCAGATGCTCACACTGTGCTCTATGTCTATAGTTATACGATTGTTATTGTTGGCCAACAGTAACTGTCAAAAATCGTGCCATGTTATGCTATTTGCACTAATGCTGATTGTTAATTATAGATTTTCTTTTAAAAATAATGAACTTATTTAAAGTTTTTATATATTTGGTTTATTATTATTTTATTGAACAAATTTTAAAATACTATAAACTCTTTTTCGTAATGCACTTTATTCCTATAGAAGCTTAGGATCACATTTAATTTAAACAATGCAAAAATATATATTTTAAAGCACACATTACGTGATTACGTTAGTTTATATACAGGTTGTCACATTTTAATCTATCAATTAAATCAAAAAATGTTCAATATAAGAATTGTTTTGTTTTGAGGGGGAACCAAAATAGCTATATTAATTTTTGATTTTTTGAACGTCTTCGAGGTCAAATAGAGCCAACATTTTTTTTCAAATGGAAACATCTATTTTTGCTTCAGTATCTTATTGTATGGAAAAAAACAAGAAAGTTTTGTTTTGAATAATTTTTTATATTTTATCTTGGAAATATTGTTATATTAACAAAATAAATGTACTATTAAGCATTTTTCCAACTAAAATTTTCAAGAAGATCGAGTTTTTTTTCTGTGTGCAACGTAAAAAAGTTTTCAATATTTAATCATAAATTAGTCATTGTACAATATTGTACATTATATTTCTTATTTGACTAAAATATATTATAAAAAGTATAAAGCACAAAGTAATGCAATTATATTCATTTGTACATCTAATATGAGTACTGAGTACACGACTTTGTCTAGGAAATGGGTAGAAGAAAATGTTAGAGTTAGATATTGAGATACTTCTTCAAGATAGTGAAAATTAGTTTATATAGTAGCACTTATATACTCTACACCGTTTTCCTTTATATTGTACAATGTACATAAATTAGATTATATACATAAAATAGATTATGTTATATAAGTAGTATATTTAATACTGCAGTAGCGTATTTTGTCATTTCATGTTGAGTGAATAATATATATGTATATTTGACAGAAAATATAAGGGCTGATATCCGGCCTGACCGTAGTTCGACTAGCACTGTATATTACCAGTGGTTATGGAAATCATATTAACATTAATGACTTGATTCGGTTGAATCGGAAATTGCGATCGAAGTGTTTTTGTCTGCATTATCAATAATAGTGTTTAGGTACATTTATTGTTTAAGTTTTAAGACATTTAAGGTATTCAGTATTTATCGTTTGCAATATTTTATTTTATTTCTAATTTACAGTGGGTCCAAGTTATTGTGTCGCCTATAAAAAAAATTTAAACAGAAAAGGATAGAAACTTATATTGCAATATTCGGTATCAAATTAAATGTTTAACAATTTTATTTTTTAATTAATTAAATTAAATTAATTTAATTTTTGAATTTCATTAATGCAATTTTGATCAAAAACAAATATTTAAATGTCCAAATTAGATGTTTTTGAATTATTTATCAAGAAAATAAGCTAACTTTGTTTTGAATTTTAGTTGTAAATATTTGTTTTTGATCAGAAAAACATTGCATTTATGGAATCTTAAAAATTATTTAAATAACTTCACTAAAACTAAACAGATTTGAAAAAATAAAAAAAAAACACCGTATTTAGAATGAAAAAACCGTTCAAATGAGGTATCACTTATCCTATCATGCTATTTAAAATTTTAAGGGTTGTGCTCATAGCGCTGAGGGTTGAAAAGATTCTTGCAAAAATTTTATAGCAAAAGATGTCCCCCTTGAAAGCAAAATCGACGTGATTGAGCTTTTTTTCAAAATCTTATATTAAATGACCAAAATTGCGCCCGTTTCCTTTTACTTGGGCCACCCTATATGTGTATTTATATATTGTAGCGACATTCGCGACATCTCACACGTTGAAATTTCTTAAATTTTATTTTTAATATTTCGTACTATTTTTATTCCTTTATTTAAATTTGCCGACAAATATTATTTACTTTTACAACGTGTCTAGACTTACATTTTTCAACAAATTCTTTAATCTTTCTTAATCCTCTGTAGTTTATTAGTAACACGTACGCTTGGGTATTTCCGGTCGGCTTATCGTCTAATTTACCTTAAGTGCAGTTTTACAGTAATCAAAGACAAGCCGCCCGACCCTTTCTTTGGGTTATTCCAATTTCAAGTTCACGCGGTATGTTCCCCTTCTCTAAATATCTATCGCTATCCTTGTCTACCGATCCTAAGACAGGATATTTCATTTTCTAAAACAGACACTTGGTCTTCGCTCTTAAGACAGTAAACATCTCGCTGCAGTACTCTCGCGCTCACTACATTACAAAACATTACATCAACTTACAACAATCATCATTGTACTTTCAACAATAAATAAATATATTCTAAACTACAAAGTGTTATAATTTTATATATATATCGTTTGTCCTGTACACCAGTCACTAAAGTGGTGACCCCGACGTGATTTGTCCGCGCCCTATGTAATTTTTTTCGCGACCGAAGTGATACCTACATAGTGACAGTGACAATAAAAAAGTGATTTGTGTATTCAACAAACTCAAACTATAGTGCAACTGACAATTTTTTTTTTTAAACGGTGTTTCGTGCCATCGACCAAGTGAAACGCGAGATGAACATCGATATGACATCAGAAACAACAGTGAGTGCTCTCGCGGAAACTGCAACAAAGTGCTTAACAAGTTCGATACAACAATTTTACGGCCATGACTCATAAGTGGCACTACTACGGGCAGTCGTTAATGGCGACAGACGACACCTGCCCTTCGACATCGCGCCGCACAATCATCACAAACACGACTAACAAGACGCAATTCCAGTGAACACGCGAAAACAACGACTCACGGACTTACCTACCCATATCACCTCGCAAGGACAGGTGACTGAGTTTCAAGTCTCAAGAGTTCGAAAACATCTCTGGTTATCACAATTGGACAAGCGGAATCACCGACTCCTGGACCTACTCACCCATATCACCTCTCAATTGGAGATGACTGAGTCTCAAGTCCTAACAGTCACGGTCGCCTCTGGTTCATCGCCACATATCGAGGTACTTCCCAGACTTCCAAGCAGCACGACCAGACAATACGACAAACGCAATTCACCAAACAACCAGGTACACCATTCTCTGATTACACACGACTACGATGCATCCATCGCTGCACGCGCCGCCGAGGTTGTTGCAGTCACCCGATTCGTGACCCACGTCTACGATGCATCCGTCGCCGCACACGCCGCCGAGGTTGTAGCAGTCACCCGATTCGTGACCCACGACTACGATGCATCCGTCGCCGCACACGCCGCCGAGGTTGTTGCAGTCACCCGATTCGTGACCCACGACTACGATGCATCCGTCGCCGCACACGCCGCCGAGGTTGTTGCAGTCACCCGAATCGTGACCCACGACTACGATGCATCCGTCGCCGCACACGCCGCCGAGGCTGTTGCAGTCACTCGAATCGTGACCCACGACGCAACCACCGTCGTACACGCAACCCAGGCTTTTGCGAACAAGCTCATCGTGACTCAATTCATAACGCATACGCCGTACTATCTCGCTATGGCTCCCACAGTCATAGTCACTACACCTGGACAAGTAACCGACAAGCAAACCAACAAGCACTCTAAGAATCGAACGAACAAATACGCAAACAACGACGAAGAACGCAATAAAGAAACAGACGACGCATCAAGAGCTCCAGTCTTTCCCGCCCACCGGCCCGAAATTCAGCCAGACGGAGGACGACGAACACGGTCAAGTAGACGCGTCCGCTTCACGGACCGTCTACAGATAGGTTTTTCGTGATTTAAATCACTGGCAGGGGGGTACTGTAGCGACATTCGCGACATCTCACACGTTGAAATTTCTTAAATTTTATTTTTAATATTTCGTACTATTTTTATTCCTTTATTTAAATTTGCCGACAAATATTATTTACTTTTACAACGTGTCTAGACTTACATTTTTCAACAAATTCTTTAATCTTTCTTAATCCTCTGTAGTTTATTAGTAACACGTACGCTTGGGTATTTCCGGTCGGCTTATCGTCTAATTTACCTTAAGTGCAGTTTTACAGTAATCAAAGACAAGCCGCCCGACCCTTTCTTTGGGTTATTCCAATTTCAAGTTCACGCGGTATGTTCCCCTTCTCTAAATATCTATCGCTATCCTTGTCTACCGATCCTAAGACAGGATATTTCATTTTCTAAAACAGACACTTGGTCTTCGCTCTTAAGACAGTAAACATCTCGCTGCAGTACTCTCGCGCTCACTACATTACAAAACATTACATCAACTTACAACAATCATCATTGTACTTTCAACAATAAATAAATATATTCTAAACTACAAAGTGTTATAATTTTATATATATATCGTTTGTCCTGTACACCAGTCACTAAAATATAAAAGTACGTGACGTGCGTGTATGTACAAAGTGACAGGTGTACATATAAATAAATTAGTTGAAATAACCGATTAGCACAGTTGTTATAATTAACCACGGTATGAAATAGCACAAGTACGTTTGGAATACGGTCACGTCGTCAATCATACAAATATGAATATTATAGGTAACTTCTGTTGTTGTTGTGTACTCTTGTATTGGTAATAAGGTCGTTTATACACGGTTTCATATACAAATTAGGTATATGTACTGATGCACATATTTGTTATAGCTTGGAGTATATAATAAATTATTCGACAGAAAGAGAATAATTTTTCTTCACGCTCACGAACAAAATCACGGTTACAGAAAAAGTTCCAAATTTCTTTTTCTTACAGAATGATCTATAATCTTCTTAATATATATAAATTACGTGTCACATGTTCCTCCGCTATGGACTCCTAAACTACTTAACCGATTTTAATCAAATTTGTACACCGTGTGCAGTTTGATCCAACTTGAAATATACGAAGCCTCTTATGGGAAATTTTTTAAAGAGAGTTCCAATTTTTTTACGGTGGTGGTGGTGGGGGGCTGTAAAGATTCTTATGGGAAAAGGTGGGGGGGTTGCCCCCCCCTTTTTAAAATAGAGTTCCCACTTTTTTACGGGGAGGTGGTGGGGGGCTGTAAAGCCTCCTATGGCTAGAGTAAATTTTCGTATGCATCTACGCTTCTGGGTATAATTTTAAAGCTTCCGCGGTGATTTTCATATGCATTCTTGGATTTTGGGTATAATTATAAGCAACTATACTGCGTAGTGTTTGTCTTATTTTATGGTGTTTAATTTATATTACAAATAATTTCTGTTTTGGTTGTGAGTAAATTTTCTGTCTATTTCCTCTTTGACAGTTTTTGCATTCCGTAATAAAAAAAAAGTTTCACTTCTAACGCTTATAGTTTTCGACTGACGCTTTCATTTTTTTTGTAGTAAACGAATTCAATATTCATAGTTAAGACAGGACAACGTCTGTCAGGTCAGCTAGTATATGTATGTAAAGCTCAACATCTATCTGTCTGTCTGTCCGTAAGTGGCGATATAGAATATATTTTGTTACGTTAAGTAACAAAAGGAATAAGCAGTGCGGTTATAGTAAATCAACCTGAATCGTTAAATATTGAACAAAATAATGTAGTAGAATCGAAAGATCAAAAATAAAGTCCGTGATAACATATATGTATACAAGAATTCATTTAAACTTTAAATGTCTCTTTGTTTGTTGCAGTGATTATCTCAAGGAATTAAGAAGATACTGATTACATCCATAAGAACGTATTTTAAAAATTATCTTTATTTTTAGCGTTTTGAAATGGGTATTTAATTCTAATCAAACATATGATATGTTATACACGTTTGTATAAAGTAAACACACAACATACAAGGTTGTTAGGTATAATAATTATTTAATCCTCTTAGACATTGCAGTTTGATGTAATCTCCGTAATAAGATGAAATACTTACATACAAAGTTTATTATTAACACTTTGAGTCCGGAAACCATATATCTGACAAATTCGATGTTCTGTTGGGAGTCAAATAAAAACTACAAGATAACAACATACTTTTTTATACAATTTTATTTCTCACATTCACATTACTCATTTTTAGTTAAAGTTCTAAAGTATTGATGAACCGGTAACCTATTTTCTTAACTAACCTTACCAACAAAAGGGTTTAACGTACTGTGGGAAAGCGAGTGTAAATATACTTTCGGCCTATCTTAGCCACTCGACTGAACTCTCTTTAGGGAGAAGTTGTTGGGTTGTATGTTTAACTTAGGTTTAGTCGTGATTTTATCGATTAATCCTAAACAAACGTATTTTCTCTAAATGCGAATTTACATGACTTATTGTTAGTGTAAAAATATTCGATTTTGGTTACAGATAACTATTTAAAATTTGGACAATTTATACTTTTTGCATTACGTAGTAATTATTATTTTAAACGTCATTGAACCTGATATATGATACGATATACTGTAATATTTATGCACAAAATTTAAATTCACCAATTAACGTTAAAGTCTGCCCGTGGTGAGTGCCCCTCTAGCCGTCAATCGATAGAACGTTTGCATTACCGATGTCGTCGTATTGTAGAGTGCTGAGTGTAGTTCGTTCGTGAACTACACAAGTCTAGTCTCTGAAGAAAACCGAAACATGACAATAGAAACATGAATTTTAGTAAGAAACTGAACCCATCAAGAAGATTTAAAAAAAACTTTTTTCATTATACAGTAAGTCCTCAACTTTCATTCAATAAAATCCATTGTATATTGTGTAAATTTGAACGGGACGGAAAAAGATGTTTCGGTCGCTGATTGACCAATACTCTTCTATGCATCGTTCCCAGTTGTATCGGATAATCAGTTCTTTTAAATGAAAACTCTTAAGGAAGTTAAATTGCATCTTGTAAATAACTTAAGATTACACTTAAACAATTAAATGGAAATCAAAATTATCTTAATAGTTTTAATCATCGCGAGTATTTCAAAATAGTGTCGTCATATAATAACTTAACAAATTCATATTGGAGAGAAGTATGGCTTGAAAGAATCACATTTCCGTTTGAAAGATCGTATTAAAAAAATAGGAGGTTTTCTTCCAAAACAAAAATTAATCTTAAGTATAAAATTTCACCCTTTTATGATTTGTCGTATTTTAGTTACAGCATCTACAGAAAAACAGACAGACACACATACGTCATGGCGAAAATAGTAAGAATGGATTAAGGGAAGGTCAAAATGGATTTCGAAAAAAATCGACTTTACAATACTTACTTATACTAAATGTATATTTCATATACATAGATATAAGAAAATTTGAAAAGAAAAATTGATAATTTTCCTTCATTAAATATGGAAATCGGCTCCTTCAACACCGTGTATTGAACTTATCATTAAAATTATCTTAACTAACACAAACGTAAACAATAAATCCTTAATATTATAAAATAGCACACAGTTGACTCATTTCCCCATTTATTTTTATGAATAATGAAAAATAAAAATTTTAAAACATAACGAATCTGACTTAAAATATGTAATATTTACTAATTATTAATAATCTTTTTAATTTCAGATGATCTCATCTCTCCCGAATTTAAGGCAATCTCGTCTCGGCGTGAAGTCCTATACTTTCCTCGTTTTGTATGAAAAAAGTTAATTATGGTTGTAGAGAAAAAACATCATGAAAAAAAAATAATGGCGTCAAAAAGTGTCACGTAACTAAATGTGAAAACACGTAAAAAAGGATAGGATGTATATAATACAAACCATCGATATCTTCTGTATTTCACAATATATACTTTTATCGATAAAAATTCAATAAACGTATTAGTAATGTGTGCACACGTGTTCATGTGTCAAAATGATCAAAGCGAATTATTTTTATTTTCATTCCGCTTCATGACGCCATCGGATATCTTCTTACTGTTGAAGTTTCCGATGTCGACACACAAGACATCGCAAAATGTGTTGGCACACAAACTTGTCAAAATATTATCTGAAGATCTGTAAAAGTGTGTGTAGGGGACATCCAGGTGACCGTCCTTGATCTCAATGTATAGCGATTTAAGTTGAACGGTGTGAAAAGCGTTTTGAGAGGTTGAAGAGAAATTGACGATTATTGAAATATGTACATATGACTGGAGTCTTTTATAGAATATTTGTGTTTATTTTTGGATACTATTACTATTTACTTTAAAAAGTATTTTGGATTCGAATTGAAAATTAAATGTGTGTGTATAATATTATTAAGTAACAAAAATTATTAATATTAACAATGTTTGCAAATAGAGTTTGTCATGTCTATGTAAATTTAGTCAATTTAATAAACATTCATTATGTGCTTATTAAAATTCTATATAGTATGATAACAAAAAACTAAAGAATCTATAAATTCTGTCTAATATAATTTTTTTTATAATGTAACCTAATTATTGCTATATTTATTTTCAGTGCAACTACAAAACTTCGTCGTTGAAGATTTTCTAAGGATTCAAATTCAATATTATACATTGTCAGTGTACTCGTATAATTCATTTGAACTAAATCCAATTAAAAGTACTCGATAAATTTTCCATAGCACTTGATGTCATCTAAAAACTTTTTACTTACCTACTTCGTTTCACAAGATGGTAAATATTTTAACAACTAAATATAATTAAATAATAAGTGGTAATGGATGCTACCTATCTATAGCAATTTTATCAAAAGAGGCTTAAATTAAAATTTTAGATGACCAAAATAAATAAAATCCATATAAAATGATTCAGGTATAGTGTGTCAAAATTTTAACAGTTGATTGAGGAAATTATTATACATGTTACATGTGTCCGAAAATTCTTCATGAAAAATGATTATGCTCAAAATTAGATTTTAATTAATATCTTGTGAACTCATCGCGATACAGTTATGAAATTTTTTAATTTCTTGTCTTTTTTGTTTTTAATTTTCTAATTAATAAGACACTGATACGATAAATAGTACATCATCAACTTGTCATTCGAGAAATTGCTATACAACATTTTACTTAATACGTATGCTTCAAATTATACAAAATAATAAAAAAGTTTATAGTTTATTAGATATTAAAAAAAGTTTATGTGAAAGTACCCTATAATCAATAATGTACCTATGTATCTTACTGGTACATGTAGAGACTTTTAAATTGACTAAACATTGGTGTAACCATGCTTTTTAAAGGGGGGGATAAACTTTTTTATGGGGGATAATTGCCATGTAACTTTTTGGCATTTTGTTGGTTACAACACTGTGAGGAGGCAGCCCCCCGCTAGTTACACCACTGTTACTTAAGAAAGAAACTAAAAATTGCTATTTATCAATAACTAACCGACCCGTCTCAACCACACGCACGGGAGTTAATATTTCACCCCCCTGTCACGTATAGATTCGGCGGAAAAATGGAAAAATACCACTCCATATCTTGCATAGGACCCGAGATATTTACGATTTTTTCCGACTTGATTTACCATGATCATCACTGCTTATTCCTTATGTTACTTAACGTAATAAAATATATCCTATAACCTAGCCAGAGAACTCATTAATGAAATAAAAACACACGTAAATAGGATAAGTTATTCTTGAGTATATTATGTAATTTGAAGCATCCATATTAAGTAAAGTTCTGAAAAAATTGACCTATGTCAAATTAACAAAGTACATTATATAAGTATCTAAGTACTTTTATATACGAATGTTCTTTTGAACTGTTTTGCTTAAAATAACTTCATTGACCAACTATTAATGTTTGGAACGTTAGTGTTCAATATTCCAAAATATGAACTTAAAAATATAATATTTAGGTAAATACAAGTTAAATGCAATTAGTTAAAAGTTAAAGTTTTAAAAATATTTTTTATAATCAGGAATTCATCTATTATAATATAAATTCAATAAAGTTAATGAATAAAAAAGCTATATTTCATATTAGCGATAGGATATAACCTTTTTCTGAACGAGACGTTTAATTAAATATTTCAAAAAAATACTTCAAAAGCCGCAAAACATCCTAACCACCAATAAGCTGATTTTTCTGAATATAAACGAAAGAAATAAAATTAATTAATTTACGTAGTAGCTATTTTCTTTACTTGTACAAGTACTTTATACAAAAATATGTTTAAGTATACATACTTTTATTAAAGTACTAGTACATTTATAAGTATTTACGTACATAAATGCATTTTTTTATAATTGCATTTAAATATAAATTAATTTAATTTAATTTGAAAAGTAGTAACAGAAACATTTCCGTGATTTAGTACCTAAGAATCTACATCAGAAGATTCCCAATGTACTCCTAGGTGGACCTCCTAGGAGTCTATGAAAGTGGGTCTATGGAAAATTGTCTTAAAATTTGATAAACTTTTCGATGTATTTATTTATTTCTGTTTGTATGTATACGTTTAAATATTGTTGAAAAGCAAAAACAAAGTCATTACAATTACATACATGTACATTAATGTAATTACCTTTTTTGCCTTTTACTTGCACTTTTTCAATAAGATGTCAAATGTCAAACGATGTTTTACATCAAGGGGTCTATGAATAAAATCATTCTTTCAAAGGGGGTCTATGTGGAAAAGAAGGTTGAGAACCCCTGATCTACATATACATTATGTGATAAGATAATTCAATAATGCAAGGGACATAAACCATTTGTTTTTTCCTGCTTGAGTTACAAAAAAGACTAATGTTCGATATTACTAGCTGGTAAACACTTTCAAATAAGATATTAATGTTGTGATATTATTTATGTATTAGTTTTGTAATTTAAAGCTGTGTTATTTCAATTTATTAAAAAATAGTTGGTGAGTCTCACCGAACAAGAATATTTTTATAATATTTAATAACGTTGGTGTTTACATACAACACGTGCGCGAAACTAGTCAAACATTTCATAAAACTCCAAGAAAATTGCCATACAATTTTGATACCCCATTTGAAAGTGCTTGCAAGCTAGCAAAATTTGCTGGTTATAGGTTGTAATACCAGACATATAAGAAAAATGTCTGATATTAACATTATTTTTTGCAATGTCAATATTTTTGTACTGGTATTTAAAATATACGATTTCCAAGTAACTTTGTCTTAAGTACTCCACAGAGAGATGCACCTTCAGTTTCTGCTGTATTTATCTGGAGACCGCAATCGTGTCTTCTGAGTCTCTTGAATCTTATCTGCCCTGATAACTCCAGGGCATTATCCCTTCCATTCGTAACCTACATAAGAGATAGGGACTTATGTTAACTGGCTGTATATTTTGAAACTAAAGCCATTATTTTAAAAAATAAAATAAATACAACGGACAAGTGTATGTTGGGCACGCACATGATAGGGACCCGTAGTCTTTTTCATTACAATTTATGAAAAAATAGTTATTTCAAAAAAAATTCTTAAGTATTTTAGCTACAGAGTTTGTTATAATTTTCAGTGAAAGAACTAATTAAGAACTATATTCAGATTTTTTGAATCGATAGTTTAGAAACTAGAGAGGGGATGCTCTGATAACGCAAATATGTCGTGACTGAAGGACCGAAATCAAAAAGTTATTTGACATTTTTTTTGCATTTGGGAAATCTATCAAATGACACTCAATGAGGTAAGTAAAAAAAATGTGAGTTCACTTTTCAGTCTATGGAAGGTGGGTCCAAATTATTTTTGACAGTATTCGTTATGATTTTCAGTGTAAGTAGGTACTAATTAAAAGCTACATTCTGGAATTTTTTCCAATTTTTTAAATCGGTAGTTTAGTAAAGAGGGGGGGGGGGAGACGCTCTGATAATGACGGCGAGCAAATACATCGTAATTGAAAAGTTAAAATCAAAAGGCCCTGATATATTTTTTGTTGCATTTTTCTAAAGGCACTTCAATACGTGAATTTTCATAATACCTACACCTTTCATTCTATGGAAGCGGTGTCTAAAAATATTTTTTTCAAAAATATTATTTTTGTTTTTGGGTCATCAATCTACGACCATATACCAAATTTCATCTTATTATGTCAAAATTTTTCAAAATAGACGGACGGATGGACATGGAGAAACTATAAGGGATCCTAGTTTTCTACGGAACCCTAAAAACAACTACAATTACTAAAAAGAAATACTGTTCTGATTCTATGGTATGATAGGACTGTTTGCTTCATTGGACTTAACTCTTTATGATTAATGAGTGATCTTCATGATTTATAATTATAAATAGTTAAAAATTAAAAGTGAAACAAAATTCATATTTTGCTAATCATACTGTATATAGAATAAGAGATAAAATGGGAATGGCTGTAACGTGACGGTTAAAAGGACGGGGAATTACAAGTGGCTAGGATGAATTGAGTAGAGTGAGTTTTTCATGAAGCAAAGAATACGAGACGATGGTTGTGATGGTTAAAATGGCGTGCGGGGGGAGGGGGTAGTAAGGGAGAGATATCTTCAGAAGGGATATCCAGCAAGCCGTATAGAGGATAGCGTTTGTAGAAAATTGAAATGACGGAACGCGGTAAATGCCGTATAAACCCAATTGTGAAATTACATTAGCGCGTGTGTTAGGTGTGTCAAAGATAAAGATGTTACATTTTCACATCGATAAATGTAATTTTTGGATGATGAATATTTGAGGCGAGATAATTCATTTAGACTAAGGGTGCGGGTATTTGAATTTGCATGGAAACTCGACAACGTTTGGTTGTCACATTTTTAGATATGACATTTTTTATTATTTAGATATTAGAAATTATCACTGAATAACAATAATACTGAAAGATCAACTATAAAATTTTTCATAGGCAATTTTTTGTCCCTTTTTTCCTTTCTATTTTTATACATATTGTATTTCATTTTGTTTATTGTATTCCATTACTTTTTCTAATCATAAATACTTTTTATCATTTTCACTAATAACAAATATATTCAATACATATGTCAGCAGTAAATATATATGTATTGAACTTAAAACAAATTATTTCATTTTGAATAATAGGTAGTCCAGCCGACAGACAATTTCATATAGGGGTGTTGCAAGAAAAAAATAATGAAGTATGTTTTTTTCCAAGAAATTGGTAGATTCTGATCTATAGAACATGGCGATAAAATGAAATTTTATATTATAATAGAGAAAAGAATACCCTAAATAATGTTTTGTATCCAATGTCGATATCTCAAAATTAAAAGTATAATTCTAAGTATTACAAAAATGTAAGGAATATTACTCATGTTTTTCGACGACCACCGAGAAGATCTTCTACACCGAATAAAATAATGTGCAGCTAGGAATCTACAAATGGTGGGAATACTGAATACATGTATTATTTAATAAACGTTATTTCCATTTATCTGTTTTGTAAAGACAGTATAGTACATTCCAAAAAAATTATGAAGAACCCATTATATTTATAGGTTGTCCAATAGATTTTTTATATTTTAATTATTCTTTTGAGTTATGAATAACCTTAGATGTATACCATTTTCCTTATCTGCGCGGATAGAGATGTGCGCATATATCTTTGATTGTTCATAATTTCAATAATAATTGAAATAAAAAATCCAAGAAATCTCATAAAGGACATACCATATCATATAAATTCATCAAACGAATTTGTTTTTATGTCAACTCGAAGGTTGTCAAAACTTCATGTGAGTTTTTCATAAGTACTGCGTTTTATGTTTATCTCTATAAACTCTAACTTTCGCGATTTTTAAGTTTTTGTAATTTTACAAAAAATTCAATTTATTTGCAAAAATATAAATATCCTTTAAAATTGATGGGTCATTCAATACCAGCGCGAATTAAACGGGAACCGAGGCAAAAATATAGCTATTACGCTTCGCACATAAACAGATCAGATTATAACGACCGTATCTCGGTGAATTTTTATTGTATTGGATTAAAATAAGAAACAAATTAAAGGTTTAAAAAGAGCTACAAAAAACATTTAAATAGTTTTCAATAAAATTAGCCGTTTTGATGTTATTTACGAAAAAAACACCTTTCATTCCCTATAAAACTACCCGTACACCCTTTGTTTGACTACGCTCAACGGTTTCTTAAACTGTAGGTATAAAACTACGAAATTATTGTATCCATAAAATCTATGTTAACTTTAAGTAATTAAGCTATTATATTTGCCTCAGTTTTGATCAAATATAACATAATGTATAAGTAATGCATACATATATTTTATCGAAAGAATAGGGTCATAAAAGGAGAAAAAATATAAAGTGTATTAAAAATTTCAAATAACTTTATTTTATGGACTGTACCATTTAATACCTATAAAAATATGAACTGTATAATAAAAATAAATACTTATACATACAAATACGATTAGATACAATCCAAGAATACTATATACGATTCAATGGGTGTAAAATCAAATAAATAAACAAGTGCGATATAAAACATCTTGTCAGGACAGACAATTTTTCACTGATGCTGATGAAAAATCAATGATAAACACATTATTAATGCAACGAGACACACTCCGGTAAAATGAGGGAATTTTCTGGATTGATTAATTTATGTATGTTCTCATTTATTTTTACCCAAGTAGACAGAAATTACTGAAATTGAAATATGCAGTTGTGAATGAAATTTTGTGCAGTGGTAAAAAACAATATCATTCAATTGCATCTATAAATTTTTTAATTCGACAATCAAAAATATCTGCCATGGGATCCACGGGACTTTTTTATACGTAATACTGTCAGTGAATAGTAGTCCAGTCGTCAGACAATTTCGTATAAGAGTTGCGTTAGAAAAAAATGACGGAATACATTTTTTTTGTCACGAAATTAGTAGATTTTGATGTACAGAACATGACGATAACTTTTCCCCTTTGTTCGAAGGGGGGTGCATTAATTTCTAAGGGCTTAAGTTGTTAAAAAAATGTCGACTCGTGAAATCGTTGTTTTATTTTTGTATTAAGAAGGAACATATGAGTATAAAAAAAGAATTTGGTAAAATTATTTTTTCGCTTACTTCAGAGTTCAAAGTCTTAAGAATATTGTGTGTAAGTTTCATATTTAAATTACAAGAAATGTGGATGTTTTGGGCCATTATTTATTACAGTCGCCAAGCGCGTGACTTAATGCCAAATTTTAAATGCAATTAACTCGGAATCTACTTTCCGAAATTCATTCCCAAAATATTTCGAAAACCGGTAGCCCGATTTGCTTCAAATTTGTACATACAACTTTTGGATAGGTTTTCTCATTCGCTACGTAGGATTTTTGTGTTTACTAAATTATTTTCTTTTTTTATCAAGCCAAAAGGATCGGAAATTGTGGTTGAAAAAGGAATATAACGTTCAATCAGGAGCCATTTCGTGAATACAATTTTTTTTCACAAAATTCTACGTAGCGAAGGACATCATACACTGACTTTTAAGAACATCTTTGCAATTTTTGTTTCGGATCAACCAACTACCAGTAATCCTGGGAAATGCATAGAAGGACATATTTACGCCGGATACGATAGCAGTGCGCCCTAAAACAAACCTGGATGAAATCAAATAAATTTTTTGGGGGTAATAATTCCCAAAATTCACCTATATTTCCCGCCATCAACTCATATGCATGTTCTCCATTAAATACACTATAATGAAATCTTGATAAACTATCATATCACAAGACGAGACGAAATAAAGCTAGGTTTACGATTTTACAACTGAAAAATTTGTTTAGTGTTTCAAAATTCCCATGAAAATGATATCTTCGCGAATAGGATTGCATTTTCTGGAAATTTTCTTTTTGTTAGTATTCAATATTCATATAAGTGTTTTTATTTTCTAAGAACATTTTAAATAGGTACGCTTCTTTTCACAATTATTTTCCAAATAACCCAATGCTCCAATGGATTAGCACTGCCCTTCTAAGATTTACTATTCATATAATATTAAATCATTATAGTTCCAAAATGTTATATAGGTACATAATTATAAAATATAATATATTCTTTTTGAATTTTCATTATTTGATTGTACATATAATTGAAAATTTCATTGAAAACAATTTTTCTAAAGGGGCAATGTATTAACATATAGTAAAAGTAATAACTAGCTTAAACTTTACCAATATGTTTTTCTAGTCATGCTTATAAAATTTTATTATTATGCGGCGTTTACACCGAGAAAACAAAACAGAAACACGGTGTTTTTATGACCAAAAAGCAATAAACCGTACGCATTTTAAAAAAATGTAGTATTTTTAAGACAGGATGTTTCTGTTTTGTTTTCTTGGTGTAAACACCGCATTAGAATACTGTCTTATGAATAGTTTTTCCTGTATACCTACAATGCTTCCAAAATCACCACATAAATGCAAGAGAGGAACAACACCAAAGTGTACTCATTGTGTATTTTATTACATTGTAAATATTACTGTTCATTGTACATATACTTTAAAAATCGTTATGGTAAATTAAATAAAGTATAGAGTATCGCATTGTATCTCATCGTTGTTATACATTCGACAACAGTAAATTACTATAATATTGACTTTGGAAGCATTAAGCCGTGTTTACACGGGCTTAGTGCTAATCATTAGTACAAACCACCAATGGCGCCGCTAGGGAGAATGGTACCCGGGGCGGAAATCAAGAGTGTCACCCCCCCCCCCTTCCACCACAACAATCAGTTTTTATCTATGCACATTAGGCGGGCGTCATTCCTTGTAATTTTTTAACGACAGAAATTTTTTTTTAAATACATAAATTAAGTGACTCACTTCTTAGTTAGACCACAAAAAGTAAAGTGGGTAAAGTGGGTCAATTTGTATACACATTTAATTTCCTGGATGCTCAAAATAACCAAAAAGAGGTAAATAGGTTTTTATATTTTAATATGACACATGAGGCGGTCTAAAAGGTTTTATACAGTGGTGATAATAAATTTAATTAGTGTGACTAGGAAAACAAACTGGTAAAGTTTTATCTATGTAAATCCGTCAAACCCCGTCAAATAAACTATATTTAGGTTGATATATTAATTATTGACAATCTCTTAAAACTGGGATTCTAAATAAGGTTGATATTATCTAGATCTCATGTTGTCAAAATTTAAGACCGATTTATCTTGTCAAAATTAGCGGTCTCGTCTTGTTCTTCTCTCGTCAAAATTTAAGCCAGTCTCGTCTCAGCGTTGATCCTTAGTAATGGATCAAAACCTTGTATAATAGTAAAACACATATGTACTTGATTATTGTGGAATTATTATATTATTTACACAAATAGATTATAATATTGCCAGCAACATATATGCAAAATTTTTGAAATCTATTTAGAAACAATCGTTTAAAGTAGAACATTCTAAATGGCATTCAGTAACGTGAGTAAATATTTTTGATTACAGGTAGCTCACAAGCGCATTACCTTGTAAATATCCTATATCAGAGATTTCCGGATATCTGAGCAATTAGTTCACTTTATTAGAATTACGGATTCTTGGACAAAAGTATTCGCTTCAAAAGGAATTCTTCCATTTACGAGTCGATTATTTGTTTATTTACATAGTTGAATTGGATTGAATTGGATTACGTCACATTATTAATGTTATTGTGTTTCACAAATATAGAAGGTATAGTATAAATTGGATTTTGAGAGGAATTTTTGGGAATAAAAAATTCCACTCGGCATGTCTTTTGAACTAATCTTACTAATTGTAAGTAGGAATGTATATAATAGTTTGATATTTTTAAAACAAATATGCGTATTTCATATGGGGTTATATTTGACTGCACTATACAGGATGTTCGCGGGAACCGAGTGATCATTGCTAACTTTGTTATTATTGGAGCTAGAAGATCAGTTAAATGGACAAAGTATCAGTATTTTTTCCGGGATGAATAATGGCGGTGTCAAAAAACAATTGAATGTCAAATTTCAGAGCTATATTGAAATATAACATTTTTTTAAATGGAACACCCTGTATATTATTATTGAATTTTGTAGCTGAGAATGTTCTCTTTATAAAAGTGTAATACATGTATGATGGTAAAATTGATAGAAAAAAAGTTATAACAAGTATAAAATTAATAGAAAATATCGAAAAATAGTGTGCTATGAAGTTTTAATAAAATGAGAACAAATGATTAAAACATTTAAAACAATAGTTTAAGGTTTTTATGTCATTTGTTCGCAAATTTTAAATCTTTTTGATTTTAACTAATAACGAAAAAAATTATTTATTATAATTAATTATATTTTTTATGAATAATGCTAAAAAATGTTAAAAATCTGCGAAATAAGGCACAAATATCTGAAATTATTGTTTTACATTTTTTTATCATTTGTTTGTATTTTATTAAATCTTCATAGCACACTATTTTTCGATATTTTCTATTAATTTTATACTTGTTATAACTTGTTTTCTATCAATTTTACCATCATACATGTATTACACTTTTATAAAGAGAACATCCTCAGCTACAAAATTCAATAATAATATACAGGCTGTTCCATTTAAAAAAATTTTATATTTCAATATATCACTGAAATTTGACATTCAATTGTTTTTTTGACACCGCCATTATTCATCCCGGAAAAAATACTGATACTTTGTCCATTTAACCGATCTTCTAGCTCCAATAATAACAAAGTTAGCAATGGTCACTCGGCTCCCGCGAACACCCTGTATATATGTATTAGATAGTATTCACTTTGTACATCGAACATAAATTTCAATACCTTGCACTTAAAATTTTATAGTATGCATAAAATGCACATACACGTGAACATTAATTTTAATACTTTTTTTAATGCATAAGGCGAATATTTTTAATCCTTTTAAGATATATATAAAATCACATTAAAAATATAAAATCTATTTGGACCCAAGGAAGGATGTTAGTAGGTAGGTTAGGTAAAAATATAGAAAATCACAAAAATCACAAAATACATCAAAAATATGTAATTTTAAAATCTGACAGATCCAAATTTAGGTCAAGTGCAAAGTATTTATTTTTAGTGGAAACTATTTATTTAAAGTGATATGATTTCTTTTAAATTCAATATATTTGTTGTTATTACATGCTAAACATAAAAATGTTGTTTTACAGGTGAGCAAGTGTAATTTATTGCATGATTAAGTCAGCGCAAATGTGAGTAAAGTTTGTACTAGGTAATTATGAAATGTACATATAGGTATTAACCTAACGAAAACTAACCAACCCAAAATAAAACTCGATGTTGCCCTAATAAATTGCCCTAACCAAGGACAATTGGACGTTATCATTCAAAAATAATTAAAAATGCAATACTTATGAATATTGAATTTAATAGTACAAACTTTACTCACCTTGGCGCTGATTTTATCAAATAATACATAATACTTGCCTATCTGTAGATCTTGTTATGTTATATTCTTAGTGATTTTAGTTTTTTCAAACCGCGGGGGATATAATAGACAAGTACCGAAAAAACATACATAATAAACTGGAAAAAATATTAGTTATCATATTATGACCTAAAATTATCGATGTATTTTTAACAATATCTTTGTTGCATATGTTTTAAATAGACAAGAACAAAATCACATATTTAATTAATTCTGATCTAAATACGTTTATTAATGTTAAAACTTATATCTACATAAATGAACGTAATCAAACAGTAATTCCATCACGTTTTTAATCTTCTAATCTAGTGAGTGATGCAATTTCTTTGAACGTTAATGTATTCCTACGTTTAAATGAGCTTTAATATAGAGAGCTTTTATGATTACCATATTATCGAATTAGATATGAGCGGAGCGGATTCTAAAAATGCAGTAAACCTTACACATTGACATAAAACGTAAATATAAAATATAATGTTTAACAGTGAATGAAAGCTGTGTTTGTTTAGAGATACTTATCGCTGGTGTAGAAAAGTGTAGTCAATCGTAAAAAGAAAATTACCTTCAAAGAAAACATTTTGATTTCGAAGTTTATATACTTTTCTTTTTAAATTTTTGTATTAAATCATTATTTTAAATCTGGTTCAGTCAATTAAATTTTTATTGTTCGTTATAATGTTAAAAATGTTATATTGGTACCTAGGACCTACTTATGTAATATAGTAATTAGTAATGAAACATTAGAAATATTTTAGTCGTTTTTGCATATTATTTCTAAAAAAGTTACAGAGTAACTAGGCCAACCTTATCTATATGTATTGTTACAGTACAGATTAGAATAAGCATAACTTCTGTAGTTAGGTAACTTATATAATTGTAATACCATAAACATTTTAACTATGATAAGTTTTATCGAACAATATTACATAAGGCTTAGTATATAACGTAGTGTAAAAACGAAGTAAAGTCAGTGAGTGTTTGGCAGTACAACAGTCATCGTCTGTAATAGTCATCTAAGTGATAAGGTACATTTTGTTTATTTGTTTATTTATATATTATTGTGGTGGTGATAAAATCAAGTTTTGCTGATCAACCGGCGAACTACGTTTCACAACGTTGGGTGCGCTCTGTCTTCGGCCCGAAGAAGAGTCCGAGTTAGCTCGGGATTGCCGACGTCGCGAAGCACGGCTTTAGGAGTGGTGTTCCGCCTAGGCCGCTTTCTGGAGGTCCAGGATTTGGTTGCTGGGGTCATAGTGGCTTGTATTTGTTGGAGCCCAATAGTGTGGTGTAGACAATAAGTGACTATTTCTTTTATTTTATGCAGACTATCGCTCACTACTGTTACGCAGCACTTTGTATATATTTTTCTGATTATTTTTAATATACATATTTTATTATTGAAACTATATTATTATTTTCGTAGTTTTAAGCAAAATTACGTGGCGCCCTTTTGGTACCACGACACCCCCTTCCTATCCTGTCTGAACAACGAACCCCCCCGTCTCCACTGTGCTACGCCGAGGCAAACCATTTCTATTTGCCGATAGTGGTAATAGAATTCTGGCGCCCAACGTGGGGCTCACGAGGCAACACGGGGTAACACGTGAGACTTCAACAGTTCAGACAGGTGGAGGTAGTGTCGCGGGTAGTTCTTTTTTTGATTTTGTTATTTGTTTTTGCATTGCTTTTGTTTGAAATATAGTTTCAATAATGTCGTATAAATTACATATAGATAGACTAGCTGAGGATGAGTTGTCTTATGAATTACTGGTGAGAGGTTTCGTCGAGGTCGGTACGGTGGATGAGATGCGCAAGTGTTTGCGGCAGGTATTGCAAAGGGAAGAATGTGGTCAATCCCTAACCTACCCTCAAGTCGCTATCGATCTCGATAAGGAAACTGAGACTTGCAATCGCAAAGTCCAGGAAATCGCGGATTTGATTAATCAATTTCATGGACAGAAAACTGATGGCGAGTATAAGAAAATCGAGACTAAATTAGCACACCTGGTTGACAGGGTTGATAGATTCGACAATTCGAATCAGGTTAACGCGGTAAGACGGTCAAAGCTTTTGACTAGGATCTTGGCATTGGGTGCAGATCTTGAGTCAAAAGTGGCAACCGTCCCCAACATCAGTGATGTGTTGAATGTTAGTCACATAGATTTAAATAACTCCGCCAGCCCAAATGTTCATAACGCAACCATCTTAGATCTAGATTCAACAGAATTAGATGTAAGGCTTAGGTATAGTAATAATTGTAAATCTGTGCCTGTGCCTGTGTCAAAGTGGGAGTTAAAGTTCAGTGGTGATTCTGGTGGCATTAGTGTATGCGCATTTCTTGAACGCGTTGACGAGTTGAAAGTCGCGCGAAGTGTTGATGATGTGCAACTGTGGAGTTCGGCCGTAGATTTGTTTACGGGTTCTGCGCTAGTGTGGTTCCGAGCAATGCGTCATAGTATACGATCGTGGGCGGGACTTCGAGAGAAGTTGAAGGAGCAATTCCAACCCTACGATTACGATGATCGCTTGTGGCTCGAAATCAAGCAGAGGACTCAAGGACAGGACGAACCCATTGGCATCTACACCGCGGTCATGATCAACTTGTTCAATCGGCTGAGTGGAGAAGTTTCAGAATCCGCCAAAGTCAAGATTCTTATGAAGAATATCTCACCATTTTACCAGGAGAGGTTATGCCTGGTGACAGTCAATACCATTGATGAGTTGCTGTCGTACGGACGTCGCTTGGAACGTACCAAGACGTCTGTGGAGTCGTTTCGAACGCCGTGTACATCTGGTAGTTTCTTAGAACCAGATCTGGCTTACCATCGTACCAGTCGAGGGAAGTCACACACAGTCACCGCCGTGGCTGACAAACCATCTTCCAAAACATGCTGGAACTGTCAAAAATCTGGCCATCTATATAGAGACTGTCCGTTACCTCGGTCGACTTTCTGTAACAACTGTGGGAGGAAGAACGTCAGGAAGGGTTTCTGTCCTCGCTGCAAGAGTCGTACGTCGACAACAAAAAACGACAGTGCGGGTCATTAGACAGCCGTATGATGACCGCAAGATCTGTCCATAAATCGGCTGAAAGACAAACATCAACGAAAGCAAAAATTGATTTATTGCTATCTCAAGTGAACGGTGATGATAGGCCTTATCTCAAGATTAACGTACTTGGTCGAAGTATGTATGGACTCCTTGACTCAGGTGCGTCACGGTCAATTGTGAACGAGAAAGGATGGCCCATTCTTAAAGGTCTTGGTCTATGCATCGATGGGAGTTGTATTTCCAACTGCACAGTCGCAAATGGAGAGCAAGTACAGAGCATTGGAGTAGTACAGACTCCAATTACCGTTCAACTTCAGACGAAGCTGATAGATATCTTGGTTGTTCCGAATCTTAAGCCAACACTGATTCTTGGGCTAGACTTTTGGCGTGTAATGGGTATCGTACCGGACGTGCGTAGGGGGATATGTTTCCTAAGGAACGAATACGTAGACGTGGTCGATACAGCTCCAAAGTGTCAAGGATCAACGGATTTAGATGCGTCTGATCAATCTCGATTGAATATGTTACTGGAAACTTATTTTCCGCAAGTATCCAGCAAACTAGGATGTACGTCACTGGTAGAACATGAGATCGTCGTTAACTCACCTCCGATAAAACAAAGATATTATCCTGTGTCACCGAAGGTCCAGCAGCAAATCGACCTAGAACTTCAGCAGATGCTCGAGAACGGCATCGTGGAACCATCAACCAGCGCATGGTCGTCACCAATCTTGTTGGTTAAAAAGAAGGACGGTGGCTATCGATTCTGTGTCGATTACCGGAAAGTGAACAGCGTTACACGACGGGATGCTTATCCTCTACCATATGTAAGTGCCATCCTAGACAAATTGAAGAACGCGCAATTTCTATCTTCATTAGATTTGAAATCTGCGTATTGGCAAATACCTGTGGCAGAAGCAAGTAGGGACAAAACGGCATTCACAGTACCAGGAAGAGGACTTTACCAGTTTCGTCGGATGCCATTCGGGCTCCACAATGCACCGGCTACCTGGCAACGCCTCATCGATACTGTCTTGGGCCCCGAGCTAGAGCCATACGTATTTGTATATCTCGATGATATAATTGTGGTGACACCTACATTCGAAGAACATCTCAAGATCTTGGAAGAGATTTTCCAGCGTCTCATAAAGGCAGGCTTGTCATTGAGCAAGGATAAATGTATGATCTGTCGATCGGAGCTACGTTACCTAGGGTATATAGTTAATCGACAGGGTCTACATGTGGATCCCGATAAAGTGGCTGCCATTTTAGACATGAAATCTCCAAGCAACATTTCAGAAGTCCGGAGGGTAATTGGAATGGCTTCATGGTATAGAAGGTTTATACCGAACTTTTCTTGTATTATCGCTCCGATGACCGATCTTCTGAAGAAGAATAAGAAGTGGATGTGGTCTCCCGAATGTGAGGCGTCATTTCACAAGATAAAGGAAGCATTGGTTGCAGCTCCAATCTTAACATGCCCTGATTTTGACATACCGTTTGTGGTACAGACCGACGCCAGTGGATATGGTATCGGTGCTGTATTGACACAACATCACGCGGATGGCGAACACGTGATATGCTACGCAAGCAGATCCCTCAATCGAGCCGAACGAAACTACTCTACCACCGAGAGAGAATGCTTAGCAGTGATATGGGCCGTTGAAAAATTCAGACCATATCTGGAAGGCTCCAGGTTCACGGTAATCACTGACCATCACTCTCTCATATGGCTTCACAACCTAAAAGACCCAACAGGAAGGTTAGCGCGGTGGGCAGTTCGTCTCCAACAGTATACATTCGACATCATTCATCGTAAGGGTAAGGACAACGTGGTCCCGGACGCATTGTCGAGATCGGTCGACATAGACTTGATCGAGATACCTGCTGAGGTGAAAGACAAGTGGTATGTCAGGATCGTCGACAAGGTCAACAGAATGCCGCTATCGATGAAAGATTGGCGAATCGAAGATGGTTTGCTTTTCAAACATGTCGCGTATGGAAATGACGATGTGAACAGTTCTTGGAAAGTGGTCGTTCCGAAGGAATGTCGTTCACAGGTTTTGAAAGAGAGCCATGATGCACCAACGTCAGGACACATGGGCATTTACAAAACGCATGCACGGATAGCCCAGAAGTACTATTGGCCGAAGTTGCGGGCAGACGTAACGAGATACGTTCGTGGCTGTCGCACTTGCATGAGCCATAAAGTGGAACAAAGAGCGCCACCAGGACTGATGGGACAACGACAAACCATAACGCAACCCTGGCGTACCATATGTACAGACTTAATGGGACCTTTACCTAGGTCCACGAAGGGTCATCGTTTTATACTAGTCGTGACAGACTGTTTCAGTAAGTTCACATTACTCTTTGCGCTGCGGAATGCGACGGCAAAGAAGGTTTGCGAAAGAATCGAGGATGATGTCTTTATGATGTTTGGAGTACCAGAATACATCATCTGTGACAACGGAGTCCAGTACCGAAGTAAAGAGTTCTTAAACATGACAAAGAAGCATGGATCCACGATTCTGTTCAACGCCGCATACCACCCGCAAGCCAATCCTGCTGAAAGAGTAAACAGAGTCATCAAAACGATGATTGCTTCTTACATCAAGGACGATCAAAAGAAGTGGGATGAGCATCTCCCTAAGATCGCGTGCGCCTTACGAACTTCTAAGCACGAAGTAACAGGTTACACGCCGTATTTCACCAATTTCGGTCGTGAGATTGTGACCGATGGCCGTAGTTTTTCGCTGAAGGTTCCCGCTGGCGAGGATGCTCCCGAAGATCGAAACCAACAATTCAAAACTATCTACAAGAATATCAACCAACGTTTGCTAGCCGCTCACAACAAAGCAGCAAACCGTTACAATCTACGAAGAAGACCAGTCAACTATTCTGTCGGGGACAGGGTCTGGAAGCGGAACTACGTACTCTCTGACGCCGCCAGAAACTTTTCAGCCAAACTCGCTCCAAAGTTTTGTGGTCCATTCTACATTAAGAAGAAAGTGTCGACGTGGACCTACGAACTAGTGGATGGCGAAGGTAGATCAAGGGGAAGTTGGCACGTCAAGGATTTGAAGGCCCATCCACCAGACACGATTTTCGATGAAAATCGCCCCGAAGAAGAGGGGGAGAATCTGTTACAGTACAGATTAGAATAAGCATAACTTCTGTAGTTAGGTAACTTATATAATTGTAATACCATAAACATTTTAACTATGATAAGTTTTATCGAACAATATTACATAAGGCTTAGTATATAACGTAGTGTAAAAACGAAGTAAAGTCAATGAGTGTTTGGCAGTACAACAGTCATCGTCTGTAATAGTCATCTAAGTGATAAGGTACATTTTGTTTATTTGTTTATTTATATATTATTGTGGTGGTGATAAAATCAAGTTTTGCTGATCAACCGGCGAACTACGTTTCACAACGTTGGGTGCGCTCTGTCTTCGGCCCGAAGAAGAGTCCGAGTTAGCTCGGGATTGCCGACGTCGCGAAGCACGGCTTTAGGAGTGGTGTTCCGCCTAGGCCGCTTTCTGGAGGTCCAGGATTTGGTTGCTGGGGTCATAGTGGCTTGTATTTGTTGGAGCCCAATAGTGTGGTGTAGACAATAAGTGACTATTTCTTTTATTTTATGCAGACTATCGCTCACTACTGTTACGCAGCACTTTGTATATATTTTTCTGATTATTTTTAATATACATATTTTATTATTGAAACTATATTATTATTTTCGTAGTTTTAAGCAAAATTACGTGGCGCCCTTTTGGTACCACGACACCCCCTTCCTATCCTGTCTGAACAACGAACCCCCCCGTCTCCACTGTGCTACGCCGAGGCAAACCATTTCTATTTGCCGATAGTGGTAATAGTATGTACTAAAAAGACGAATAGCGTCTTGCGGTGCCGAAAAGACGGTGAAAATGAAATAAGTGATGGAATATTTATTTTTATAATAAAACTTTTAAAGTTTAAAATAGTGTCTATAGTGAATTAATTAATTAAAAAAAACTGCCACGGAATTTTCTTATTCGCTGTACTAATTGTAAGTGTGCAGTGTACACGTTTTTTATTATACGAATAAAAATTATATGTTGTATTAACCGATGTCGTTATAACCGGTTTCGACTGTATTTATAAATAATAGATACATTTTTTACAACTTTTATATTTTTTTCCAATTCTCACCGTTCCAAAAATAGTTATAGGTATGGAGCAACCCTCTTGCACGCACTATATACTATGAAACAGCAAAATTTACCTACATTCAACCATTAAAAAACTTAGTAAAAACGATACTCTGCACTCAAGGTATATAAATATAAAGGTAGTGCCACTTGGTCGTTGTTCAATCAGGGTTGGCATGGGAATTGACGTCACCGGACGGACATATTCAAATGTTATAAATATATATATAATTACACATATTTTAATAGTACATAAAATCACAAAAATACAAATTCAATATTACAATGTCATATAAAACTATCATAGATAATTTGGTGTTTTCGAGAAGCGTTACTTTTACTGTTCAGAATGTTTGGATTCACAGAAAGCGGTTAGTTACCGGTTACACTGACCGGCGAGTTTTGATTGGTTGATTTATGGAATTTCTGGTAGAATGTACCAGAAATACGATAAATCAACCAATCAAAACTCGCCGGTCAGTGTAACCGGTAACTAACCGCTTTCTGTGAATCCAAACAATGTTGGCAAAACGTAAACCGGACAGTGTCGTGTTGACAGCTTTTTATGATTTTATAATGTCGAATTTGTACTTCTGTGATTGAATGTGTTGTTAAATAATAAAAAAATACGAAAACAATAATAAAGAAAGGAATGTTTTTACAATTATACTTTTATAACATTTTAATATGTCCGCCTGGTAACATCAATTCCCGCGCCAACGCTGATTGGTCAACGACCAAGTGGTACTACCTTTATATTTATATACCTTACTCTGCACCTAAATATACATACTACATGTTTGAAAAAAGAACCATGCATGCATGCATACATGTACAATGTACATACATATAGTTGTCTGACCGAATACATTATTTATGCAATACGTGTCCCGTAGTGGAAAAAAGGCAAAGGAATGAATCCTCCCACCTTTTGATCATATCAGGAATACATAAATACAAGATCAACCTCGGGACCATTTTAGACTGTGACATCTAACCTTTCTGGCTTGTACACTCGTACGTTATAGCTATAGTGTACGATCTTTTTCATCTAATTGGATGGTTTATTTTGATAGTTTTATTTAGTCTTATGTAATATCAGTTTGGTCAATATTTTTCTTAGATTTGATATTAAACGTTAATTCAAAACAAATCTTATTTCCCCTACTTTAATATACTAAATTATGTAGTAGTATTATTTTCATACAATTTTTTAAATTAATGTTAATAAGACGTTTCGAAAAAATAGTTGTGTTTAAGAAGAGTCATTTGAATGTTGGATGTCTTGTTTATTCTTACTTATTGAAAATTGTTATTCTTGTTAACTAATGAAGTACAGTGGTACCTCGACATACGAGTTTAATTCGTTCCGCAACCTTGCTCGTATCTTGAATTACTCGTATCTCGAAGCAAATTTCCCCATACAAAACAATTGCTCATGTTTTTCTATAATTTTACGTTTTAATTCAATACTCATCATCTTTTTCTTAGCACTTGATTTTTCACAAACTTTCTTCCGATCCATAGTTATAAAAATAAATGAACTACCGAACTCGTATCTCGAATTTCGCTCGTAACTCAAAGCAAAAAATCACTCGCTCGCCGGCTCGTATCTCGAAAAACTCGTATGTTGGGGCACTCGTATGTCGAGGTACCACTGTATATGTTTATTTTTATTTGTTAATAAACATTTTTTATATACTCATGTAATAAAAATTGAAAGATCTCAATTAATTTCCTGGAAATAATTAGTTATTGTATGTGCCCTTCATTAATTATAAGTATTTAGTGTTGCGTCTTAATTGCTTCATGGTTATTATAAAAAAATATTTTTTTGACCTACATGAAAAAGCATATTTGTTAAAACTTGATTATTTTATTATGTAAAAATAAATATTTCTTAGCATATTTAATGAACTTGTATAAAGTAAAAACGAAATAAAGAATAAACTATTTATACTCCTATACTTACATAAAAACTGAACAAATTTTTGTAACGTTGCCGAAAAACTTTTTTTATTGAATTAGTTTTCCGGTGTGGTATCAGATGTTTGAGAGGATTTTATTATTTGATATCGAAGAGATGATGCGTTTATCGATATTTTATTACTGTCTATTATCTCGAAGGTTAATTCCCAAACGGTATACAGTTCTGTTGGCGTTATTAATTACGGATTTTATCTTGTGATATATAAAAAGTAAAGCTTGTATTTGTCAATTTTTTCATCAATTTTTAATAAGTATACCTAAAATTGTGTTTTTATTTTATAGCCTTGAATCACTTGAAACATTTTACGTATAATATTTTTTCCCTTTTTTATTTAACTGTGAATATTGTTTTGGGCACACTTTTGAAGAACATATCATACAGATGACGCACATGGATTTCGCAAATGTTTAATTTACTATAAGTGTGTATAATTTGATGTATCTTCATCAGTATTATATTGGCATTACATGGCACTAATTGTAAGTAAATTCTATCTTTGTGGTGTAATCTATGGAACTCAGTAATACTAATAACAAAATTTGAATTCATTCGTTTGGATAGTTTCCAAAGTAATGCGATAAGGTAAAAAGGTGGACTGTATCCCAAGGTTAGTAAATGTACAGGTTTGCTGACTTGCCTTGACCAATCAGCGCGGACGAAATTACGTCACCACGAAGTTCTTTTTAACACTCTAGATTTCAAATGGTCGCCAACGCTGTGTTTAATATTATGGCAGTTAAAATCATAGATAAATAAAAAAATCAAGTAGGTAGAAAAGAACTTCGTGGTGACGTCACAACTCACAAGTCAGCAAACCTGTACATTTACTAACCTTGACTGTATCCTTATTAAAAGTGGTCATTTGATTTGAAGTATTAATATACCTATATTAAAAATTTATATCGTGTTAATAAATAATGAAGGCAGTCATAAGATTCTGTTACAAAAATCAATACGTTGTTTCATTGAAATCATTTATTAATTTACGCCCGAAATAGTTTACAAGCAATTTTCATAAATCTTTTTTATGGGCGTACAACGTAGCTGTTTAGAAACCATTTACTAAAATATATACGTATGTAATAGTTGTTCTTTTTAAGTTTTAATTAATTTTTAAGAACGATTTTCAAAAAGACTAAAATAAATTCAAAATGATGATTCGCGTAGTATTTTTGTAAAAATTAATAGGTTGGGGAGAATTTTTGTAATAAAAAATGTGAATGAAAATATTTTTTTGTGTTTTGAATCTCTTTAATATAAACCTTTAATATATTTATATGTATACAGTAAGCCCTCGGTAATCTGGCCCTTGTCTAATCCGGAGCCTCCCGTAATCCGACATGACAATTATAATTACATCCTGCGTGGAACCATTTAAATTGAAATTTTTACAAAAGGTCAAATATTTAGAACTTTGCTCACCGCATGTCACCTTAAAAATTTGTCGGATCACAGGGACCTCTTTTTCAAAAATATTGGGGTCGGAGGTAGTACTCTACAGATCGACAAATTTGATGATTCGATGCGACTTTGCAAAACAATTGTCGATTTACCGCGGGTCTACTGTATTTTATATTAAAGGCACGTAATTTATCATACTCCCTTAGAAACCGGTTATAACGAAATCGGTTTTAACGACTCGAAATAAAAGTCCAACTAAATCCCATATACATAATTGAATTTTTATCGGTTATTACGACTAATGTGACAGGTCCCTTCGATGTCGTTATAATCGGTTTCTACTGTATATTTAAATTGTCTTTTTTCATATAAAAATACAAAGATGCTGAAAATGGGTTCTCTAGAACAAGAATAGGTTTAGAGAAGGATAGTTACTTAAAACGAATTCAAATAAATATATCCCCCCAACGGCTTTTCAACGATAAATAATGTTAAATCCATTATTATCCGACTAGAAATAATAATTAATGTTTTGCGATTGATCGATGGACGTATAGATTCAGCATAATACGAATAACATATATGTGTTTGGGATGAAATTTTCCATCAAATTATCTGTATGGATATAGAGTTTATGGAAAGTTTGTTAATTGACAGATTAATTAATTCGACAAAGCATAATTGACGTTTCCCAAGGTTGCGAAATTATGGAAATTGTAACGTTCAATTTATTTAGCACACTGTTGTTTATTAATTATATCGAAAAAATGTGTTCATTTTCAAATAAAAATTTTATTTATTATCGGTAAAAGCCATTGACTTTGTCGTGATTTTTGTTACAAAAATGTTATGTACTACATTGTACATTTTCTTCTCATTGTCAGTAGCTACTTATTTTTATGGTTAGTTTCATTGTAATATTAAAATATGTAATATAATACTCGTATTCATAAATACAGGGTTCCCACCATTACTGATGTCATTACTAAGATTCTCTTAAAATTGGTTCACGTGATTTTTTTTAGATATTTTCTATGGTGTGAGTTTCACAATGTGAAATTTTTATTACAAAATATAATTGCAATAGTATCTAAGCATAATGGAAGTTAGAGTTACAGAACGATCGCAACAACTAAAATGATAGAGTGTATTCTATATCCCTTGCTGTTGTTCCTAAATGTAAATTAGATGTCAAACGTTTCCAGAATGTCTCTCGTGTAATGGTTTGGGGAACATTATCAAAAAAGGCAAATTTCCGTTACAATTTGTAGATCCAGGGGTCAAAGTGAATCAAAATTGCTATATCCAGACAGTTTTAAAGATGCACTTGGTACCCTATACCAAAGACTATTATTGCGAAGACTATTATTGCTTTCAGCAAGACTCATGCACATAAGGAAAATAAGACAATTGAGTGGTTTAAAAATAATATCCCTGATTTTTTGGAAACATCTGAATGATTTGCTCCTTCTCAAGATTTAAATCCTTTTGATTATTTTGTATGGAACTACATGCTAGGGAAACAGGGCAATGTGAAACGTTTTAAAATTGATTAATTTGAAAAACTTTTGATAAAGATTTGGGATGAAATGCTATAAGATATGATGCGTACCGCGTGTGAAAGTTTTTCAGAATAAATGAAACTCGTAATATGTGGAAAAGGAGATAAATTTGAACTGAAATAATTTTATGTAACCTCAATAATGTTTATAATGTAAGGATGAAATTTTTTTCTAGAAATAAATCATAGTTTCCTCAAAATTTACTCATTTATTTGATATCAGTAAAGCTGGGGAACCCTGTATATTTCTATAAACTGCATATGTATATTATAAGTTTATAGATAAGTTCGGTTTTGTTAAAGCCGTTGTAGCATTTTTTAAATATGCTACAAATGATACAGTTTTTATTATAATAATATTATATATGTACAATAGAATGCCATCGACTGACTTTTCAAACAGTTTCACATCTGCCGTAAGATAACTGTATTTGT
The DNA here is from genome assembly GCA_949319165.1 of Sialis lutaria. NCBI lineage: Eukaryota > Metazoa > Arthropoda > Insecta > Megaloptera > Sialidae > Sialis > Sialis lutaria. Next base: position 19,618,199 of record OX439231.1, on the reverse strand, counting down.
GGGCTCCATGTCTCTGGCACCCACTTTTTTGAAATTCGAATTTTATTATATGCAGTTCGTTTGTGCTTCGTTTGTGCACGTTTGTGCAGGAAATCCTTTCGTTTGTGCTTTAACCCTTTAGGAGATATTCAAAAAAATCAAATGGGGGGCCGTAGACATGCGAGCCCCCCCTTTTTCGAAAATTGAAATTTATTATATGTAATTCGTTTGTGCTTCGTTTGTGCACGTTTGTGCAGGAAATCCTTTCGTTTGTGCTTTAACCCTTTAGGAGATATTCAAAAAAATCAAATGGGGGGCCGTAGACATGCGAGCCCCCCCTTTTTCGAAAATTGAAATTTATTATATGTAATTCGTTTGTGCTTCGTTTGTGCACGTTTGTGCAGAAATTTTCATCGTTTGTGCTTTAACCCTTTAGGTGGTATTCACAAAAATCAAATGGGGGGCTGTAGACATGCGAGCCCCCCCCTTTTTCGAAATTCGAACTTTATTATATGCAGTTCGTTTGTGCTTCGTTTGTGCACGTTTGTGCAGAAATTTTCAACGTTTGTGCTTTAATCCTTTACATGTTATTTATATTTAAAAATACCGAAAATATGTCTCTGGCAGCCCCTTTTTTGAAATTTAAGTTTTTGAATGTGCAGTTCGTTTTTGCTTCGTTTGTGTACGTTTGTGCTGAAATTATATTTGTTTATGCTTTAACCCTTTAGGAGCTATTCGTAAAAAAAACTGTTAGTGCGTTATAAACATGATTACATATTATATTAATATTAGTTTTCGAAAAAAATTATTCGTCTTGTGTTTCTTATTTATCTAACTAGAAGCTCTGTTTAGGCTTTAACCCTTTAGGTATCACAATAGTACTTTTATAGACACGATTGCATCATAATTTTTATAACAAAATGTAGGTGTATAGGTGTTGCATTTAACCTTTTACTTAATGCATAGTAAAATTTATATTTTTTATATACGAACTATATTGTATACTCACAAGATATATAAATACATATATAGGTAGTGCCATTGGTCGTTGACCAATCAGCGTTGGGACGGGAATTGACGTCACCAGGCGGACATATTCAAATGTTATAAATGAATAATTACAACATTCTTTTATTTTTTTTGTATTTTTTAACATTTTAACAATACATACAATCACATAAATACTAATTCGATATTACAAAATTATAAAACGTTGCCACAGACAATTTTGGAATTTTTGAATGGACATTATCAACTATCTATGTATTATTATTAAAATCGACATGAATTTTCTTATACATACTTACATTAGATAGTTTTTTTCTATTGCAACACCATTAAAACGAACATTCTCTACTTGATACTACGTATTAAAAGCTATTTCATATTAACGAAATATTTCATCTCTATAAAAGTGTATGCGATGATTTAAAAAAATAGTTATTTCTAAATAACGTAAATATCCTTACCCTAAATTGAATTGTTTCATTAACATGTTAATAATAATAATTATTATAAATAGTTTCTGATTTTTTAAACAAAAAAATAACAGTAAAATAAAATTCATTAAAAAAATTCAATTATAATAATTGAAAAAACTTTCCAAACAAAAGCTATTTCGTTTTTTCTGTAAAATACAAATATATAAAAAAGGCTACTATTACACAAAATGTAGTTGACCTCAAAAATGACCTTCAAATCTCCATTAAAAATAAAAAATTTTACTCTCATTGATTTTCCCTTTCTTAACCCTGAATCTTTTCTATTAAACATTTTTCCCGAAAAACTTTAGTTTTCAAGATATTGGCTTGTCTCAATTTAAATAGATCAGCCTGTATATTTACTACTTAAGATGTACTTTTTGTGATTTCGAAGACACTTCATTAATCTCACTTTATCGTCTGTCTATCCATCCGTCCTTTTCAATCAAAACAATTTCTCGTTAACTAAATTTTTTAAATAGAATTTTTTTACTGAACGTATTAAGTTTGCCCTCTAGACAAAGATATTAAAAATTTTAGAATAAATTATTTTCTGGCGGGGGGGGGGGGTGTAAGAACTAGAATAGGCAATAAAATGTATACCAAGGCATGCGACATGTTAAAATGTATAACCTAACCAGTGGAATTTGATCCTCTTTCTTATTTTGTTTCTATGAAAATAGTAAAAAAGATTATATGGGCTGGTAAATTTGAGGTAGTAACGAAAAAAATCAGACACCAACCCTACGCTACGGCACTGTAGATATATAAAATCATCATCAAACATTTAAAATAGATTGTAAATAATTATTAGATAAAATAGTTGTTAAGTAGTAAAAATCAGTAAAATATAATTATAAAATTTGGGTTTTTATTTATCTCGAAAAAACTATAAAGATATGTATTAGGAGTTTCACATCAACCGATACGCAGATAAATTTAATTTTTTTATTGTATATTAACATTAATAAACAATTAGGTAACTTGTATCTATAATAATAATGAATAGTATGCAAAAGACAGACATATTATTAGTATATTATATTTATTTATTTTTAATTAAAATAAAATAAAAATCAACACTATCGAAGTGACACCTAAAGGGTTAAAGCGTTAACAGAGCTTCTAATTAGATAAATAAGAAACACAAGACGTATAATTTTTTTCGAAAACTAATATTGAGAATGTAATCATGTTTATAACGCATTAACAGTTTTTTACGAATAGCTCCTAAAGGGTTAAAGCATAAACGAATATAATTTCAGCACAAACGTGCACAAACAAAGCAGAAACGAACTGCACATTCAAAAATTAAAATTTCAAAAAGGGGGTGCCAGAGACATGTTTTCGGTATTTTTAAATATAAATAACATGTAAAGAGTTAAAGCACAAACGATAAAAATTTCTGCAGAAACGTGCACAAACGAAGCACAAACGAACTGCATATAATAAAATTCGAATTTCAAAAAAGGGGAGGCTCCCATGTCTACAGCACCCACTTTGATTTTTGTGAATACCACCTAAAGGGTTAAAGCACAAACAACGGGATTTCCTGCACAAACGAAGCACAAACAAACTGCATACAATAAATTTTAAATTTCAAGAAAGGGGCTCGCATGTCTACAGCACCCCATTTTATTTTTTTAAATATGTATCTCCTAAAGGGTTAAACACAAACGAAAGGATTTCATACACAAACGTGCACAAACGAAGCACAAACGAACTACATATAATAAATTTCAATTTTCGAAAAAGGGAGGGCTCGCATGTCTACGGCCCCCCCATTTGATTTTTTTGAATATCTCCTAAAGGGTTAAAGCACAAACGAAAGGATTTCCTGCACAAACGTGCACAAACGAAGCACAAACGAACTGCATATAATAAAATTCGAATTTCAAAAAAAGGGGAGCCAGAGACATGGAGCTGTATTTGTGTATATTATCATACATATATTCATAAGCAAATACAATACACATATTATACATTATAGTTATAGGTTTGATTGTATGTATACAACTATACATGTATGTATATTTAATACACATACATACTATTTACAGTAACTTTGAAAGTCTCCTTGATGTTCTGAAAACTATAATCAAAATTATTATGAAGTATAATAAAAAAGTTTATATACACACAAGTTAGTTTGCTCCCCAGTCACTGTGCTCATGACATTCTTGTCTTTATAGCGATAACATACACTATATTATTATAAGATACTGGAACACTGAACCTTATTTTTATGAAAATGTAAAAAATATTTTGTATATGTAATTTACAAAAATGTATACGGGGAACCCCAGATAAAGTTGAGGCAAGTTATTACACAGTCAAGGTTGGATCATGCTCCATAACGGTGTGCTATATAAAGATACTAGCGAAATCCCGCGGCTTCGCTCGCGTAAACTTCGAAACTAATTAGAACACTCCATACTTGATAGGAGATGACATATTACATTTTTTTATATTGATTTTTATTCATTACCTATAAAAAAACGCAAATATCTCGGATCTTAATTAAAACCCTGGCCATTAGGATTTGAATATCGAATTTTTTTATTGCAGGTTATTTTGCCCGACTCCACCATTATAACACCATTAGGAGTTGAATGTCGAACTTTTTATTTTAATAGATGACCATTTTGCCCGAATTTACTTTTATAAGTAAAGCGGGTATGCGGAGATAAACATATCTAAATCCATCCTCATCCCCGTCCCATGCTAAAAGGGCTTGAATATCGAACTTTCATTTTTAATTGAATATTAATTTGTCCGAATTTACCTTAATATCATGAAAAATTATGAAGATAAATATATCAAAATTATACACCCTCCCCCATTCCCATAGGGGTTGAATTTTCGTAACTGATATTTGTCTTGTACAGTACCTACATGTTTCATTCGGTGAATACAAAAAAAAAATTTACAAATTTTTCCACCCCCTAACACTTTAGGGCTTAAATTTTGGGAAATGCTGAAATAATTGTTTCATTATTTATATTGTAGAGGATGTTCGATAAGTTTCAATTAAATGCGAACAAAAAAATATTTTTTATATATTTTTTATAACTTTGATACCCTGTTTTAACCCCGTAGGTGTTGAATTTCGAAAAATCCTTTCTTAGTGGGTGCTTACATCATAAAAGGATGGCACCTACGAAATTTCACGTTTCTAGGTCCAGGGGTTTGGGCTGTACGTTGATATATGACTGAGTGAGTGAGTGAGTGAGTGAATGAGTGAGTGAATGAGTGAGTGAGTGGTTAAGGACAAACTCTTTTATATATATAGATTCTTAAGCGGTCCTAATTATAATAGATTCTGATATGGAATGATCTATGATTTGAATTGGAAATAAAAAAAAATGTTTGAGAAAAAAGTTGTTTGGAATCGTTCTAAACATTGATAATCTTATTTGTTGTTGTAAACCAGAAAGAACAAATTACAAAAAATCCCATTTTTGTTGGCCATTTTCCCAAGGTACAATGCGAGCGGTAAATTATTTAGAACCCAAAACTACCCATTTAAAAAAAACCTCCTGGATTTAATGTAACCGAACTGCTTTTTTATTTCATAGTGCATATAATCGTGTCACGAACGTGATCAGGCGTGAGTAAATTAATTTAATTTCTGATCGTGATATTTTTCTATTGTGTTTATTCAGACGTGAGTAAAAAAATCATAACCATTAACAAAAATTACCCACGTTACATGGTACATTTAACTGTGTAACTGTTAATTTCTAAACAACTAATATACAGTGAAACTTGATTAAGTGGGACTTGGATAAGTAGGAAACTTCTATAACTAGAATTCTACTATATATTCACTATTAGTGAGACATAAAACATCTCATCTGGATTTTCATTTTTTGATTTTTTCGATAATTATCTATCTTACTGGAACAGCTATGTTTGATTACCTCTATAACTAAGACAAGAGACAAAATTGAAAAAAATAAATATGTAGGGAAAAATCTCTATATAACTGAGATGTTTTAACTTCTATTAGTCGGGCCTTTTGTAAATGATATTTTGGATGAACTTGGATATCTGAGAAAATGGGTAAACGGGACACCTCTTTAAGTGGGATAAAATAGCTGGTCCCTTGGGATTCCAGTTATTCAGGTTTCACTGTTTATATGTACATTAAAGTACATATATAAAAATTGAATATTTATCCGTAAATGGGTTAAAAACAGTCACAGAGAAAAGGATGGAGTAATATTTGAGTGGCGTCTCTGGCAGACAGCGCCAGGTATTAGCGACGCTGTTGTATAATTTTGCACATCGATGAACTAATGCATACACTTTATAAATATCTACTGAATTCGTTATGAGTAGAAGCGAGTAGTTTCTACATATAACGGCGACAAAGGCACAAAGAGACACTTGGAACTTGGAAGTAGTTGCATTTCAATATTTGTTTGTATCTACGTACAGTGAAACCTGGATAACTGAAATATCAAGAGACCAGTCATTTTATCCCACTTAAAGAGGTGACCCATTTATCCAGTTTCCAGATATCCAAGTTCATCCAAGTGATTGTCTCATTTATAGAGGGTTATATACTATAAATTAAAACAGAAGTAATCTCAGTTATAGAGGTGCAAATGTAGAAGAAAACTCCAAATCGGTAATTTTAGTTTGTTTTTTGGTATAATTTTTTATATGGCTATTTCTATTTTAATTTCCGATGATTTTATTCCAATTTTAGTGAACTTAAATCTAGACTTTTCATAGTTATCTTCCTTCTTTAGTAAGCATTCAGATCCAATGAATTGAGTGGACTGAAATTCATACTTTTTAAAGCAATTTGTTATTGTAGGTTTACCCACAAGAAACTAAGAACAACCTCTTTTCTATAATAAACTTTGAAAAACAAAAATATGAACTTTGTTTACTAGTTAAAGATAAGAGTTTGGAATAGTCAACAAGAGCAAAACATGTGTTGTAAAGTTGGTTCGAAGAATATTAACAAGAGTTTTTATTCCTATATATATTTTTTAATTTTGTCTCGTGTTTCAATTATAGAGGTAATCTTTGCTGTTCCGGTAATTATCAAAAAAGAAAATAAGAAAATGATATTCCAGGTAGAGAAGTTATATGTTTCACTAATAGAAATATTTTAATGCCGAAGTGGCGGGACCTCAGTATGAATTCTAATTATAGAAGTTTCCCACATATCTAAGTCCCACTTAATCAAGTTACATTGTAGTATATAAAATATACACAGATGTGGTCCATTACAAAAAGATGAACTTAAATATAGGTACAAGTAAACACAATCTTTAAGATTCTGATGATAATAGTTATGTTATTGAAACACGTAAAAGTTAAACTCTTACATTTTTGTAATTAACTTTTTTATAAAATATTATAATTTATTAAATTGTCATTTATCTGTAGTGTAAAAAAGTACAAAATTCAAACCTATGTGCAATACTCTCTAAAACTATAAATAACCCACTTAAAAAGCTTATTTAGATCTCCAATAATGTAAAAGTCCGGGTAGAAAAAAGTTATTTTCCGTTACAGTTTTAATGTTAGAACGGAATAAAAAAAGGAAATTGTGGCATTATTTATTTATTTATTGGCAACGAACTTCTCACATTGATACGTTAAAAGTTTATACCTCCAATTACTCCAACATTTAATAGTAAAATAGTACGTACTGTATTCAATAAAACGAAAATATTAACTACACTCACCGCTCGATTAAACGACGGCATCGGTAATTCAACCGCTCGATATAACGACGGCTAGAAGTCCTCCCACCACATTAATTAATTGGTGAATTTAAATTTCACGCAGAAATACAGCAGTCAGTGGTTATTTGAGTGGGGATAGTGGAAGATTACTATATCAAGCGGTTGTCACGTCGTTGTATCTAGCGGTCGTTAAATTGAAAGTCGTTTAATCGAGCGATGAGTGTAGTTTGAAATTGTAAGCTTCAAAAACCTAGTAGTAGGTGTCGAAAATCCTAAGTAAAAATGATATGATAATGCTACTAGGATTAGAAATTGAAAAAGAATCAAACTTGTTTTCATAAAAAAGTTTATAGTGACAACACATTAATCAATAGTTTAATTAATTATAAAAACAGTTTATTTAGTTATTAGTATGATCATTCAACCCTTTCGTAATCACTACACAGACCAATACTAAATATTTTCAACAATATACAATAGGTGTCACCTACAAAAAAAATTGTCTTTCTCCAATTTCATTACCTGTTTTAAAGCAGAAGGGAATAAAAACTATAGCAATATTTGGTATCGAATTAAAGGTTGAACAATTTCATTTTTTAAAACATTAAACATTATTTAATTTATGAATCTTAAAATAATTACAAAATACTAAATTTATATACGAAAATCATTTAAAACTAATATATAAAAAATAAAAACCTCCTTTATCAAACACACTAAATATTTTCGCACAACGCGCTTGAAAATTAATTCAGTAATGCAAAATAATCATAAAAACAGTTGTTCTTATACAAAAGTTTCATAAAAAAATTCTAGAAATGTGTATTATTTTTTCAAAATTTAACCTGTATTATTTAATTAAGCAAGGTCTCACAGGTAAACTCAAGATAAATTCCACAAAATTGAATCCCTTTTACTAGACAATTCAGTATACATGAATAATCAACAATTAAATACTTCTAAAAACCAAAATAATTTAATCCCTCTGCACTAAAAACCCACAAGAATATGAAAATATAAAAAAAAGATTAGTCGTCACAATAATTTGGCCACCCACTGTATATACATATTATTATAAAGTAGTTTTTAATCTTACCAATTTATTTTTACTGTAAACAAACAAAAATTAAGAACTAAGAAACTTGTTCAAAGTTTACAAAAAGAATAAAGAATAAAAACTGTTGGTCCAGATAGATGAAAATAAATCTTCCGAAACACAATTGTACAAGTAAACCTACAGATTTTTAAACTACATTTAACATGACTATAAAAAATGTGATTTGAATTTATTGGTACACTTTTTATTTGTATGCAAATTCTTTAATAGTGAATAAAAGTTAGTTTTCCTGCGCCAATGCTTTATTTTTCAATGCATTAAATTTATAATTAACAAATAAAAGTTTAATATACCTACCTATAGTAAAAGATTATAAATTTTGAATTTGTAGAATAATTTCAATTTTAGAGATATTAAAAAAACGGACAAGTGCGAGTAAAGCTCGCGCTCTGAGGGTTTCGTACCGTTATATAAAACTAAATATAAAATTTAAAGTCACGTTATAATTCCACATAGAATTAGAAAATAATGATTTTTGGATTTTTTCATTTTTTGTACTTATGAGACCTTCCTTCATACCAAATTTAAAGTCAGTGAATCAGTCTGTCATTATCAAAATACGATTTGAAAGGTTGTATCTTTTTTATTGCATTGAGTTAATTATGACGCTATAGATTTTAGTACCTACGTATTTGATATTATATTTTCAACTTACTACCTCTAGCCGTTCCTAAGAAAAATGGTCATGGCGGACATAGACGAACAATAAAGAGATCCTATGGGTTCTGTTTTTTCTTTCTTTAATTTTAAGGTACGGGCTTCTAACGATGTATCATTATTACAGATAGCAAAGAACGAATATATTTATAAAATAAAATTATACAATTATATACCTATAAGTATCCACATATTACATATGTATTTAATACTTTGCACTTTTTCAATTTTATTTGGTCAACGTGTTATAAATTTTTATAATGAACTTATTATGTTTGTTTTTTTAAGTGAAAACTTTCATTTAAAACGAAATTTAAATTGTACATATTATACATATATGTATATGTATATACACATATAGTATATATACATACTACATGTATAATGCTATCTGACTCGCATGCGCCTAGCAAAAGAAAAAGCACTGGGATCTCGTGAAGTTTCGTAAATCAATAAATTACCTGGATAATCTATTGAGAGCTCTAATTCATTTTTATTTTCATCTGTACAAGCTGATATATATAATAATAATAATAATAATAATAATGCACTTTATTCTGGAGGCAATATACAATTTGCATAGAATGCGTCAAAATACAGAAAATGGAAAACATACAGAAAAAAAAAAAATAATGTAAAAAAATAACAAAATAAAAAAATATAAAAAATAAAGTAAAATAAAATTAATGATTTTAAATAAAATTATCGCTCATATACTCGTCTATTGAGTAATATGATTTTGTTTTCAGGATAGATTTTAACCTATTTTTAAATTGGATGACTGGTAATATTTTTAGGTAATTTGGTAGTTTGTTGTAAATATTTATTATGGAATATATTTAAATGAAAGGAACTACTTAATGATATACAAATCAAACAAAGAGGATCTATTTTAAATTTATATAATGTAGAATAATAATTGGAATATAGTAATTTTGAATACAAACATAAGTACATAATACAATATGATGTATAAGTATATAATAGGTATATAAAGTTTCGACAAAAATATGAGGACATTTTAAGTAGCATTCACCTTGTTTATTTAAAAAAAAATAGGTATCTGCATCACCTCCTGTCCTCAAAATTATATTAATTAATTAAGATGTACCTAATGAGTATTTTAAATTTTAATTTATTTATAACCTCTCTAATGAAAATGATATACAATGCTATTATATGAAAATTTATTTAAATAATAGGTATGATTTTTATTTTATAATGATGTTTTAACATATATTTTTTCTCTATAAATGATAAATTGTTTAAGAGAAAACAATAAGAAACAGTACAGTTTTAACTTTGACTCGATTTCAAAAGCTTGAAGACAACATTCTTTCTGTTGTGTCTTTTCCTACATTAATTTATTTTAAATAACAAAACCCGCGTTCAATACATTCACTTACTTAAAAAAACTTAAAAAAAACGCCTTTTCTACAAAAACCTTTTTAGGGTTCCGAAGAAACTCTATTAATCTCACCCTCGGTAACGACTAACTCAAAAAATCTTTAGAAAATTGGTATTGAGGGTTTTGTGAGACTACCAACGACAAAAATTAAAATCATTTAAAATTTTGGAAATTTTATTTTTTTTTATTTTCATATCTAAGCTTTTGGGGTGTCAAAATGTAGATCGCAATTAGTAGAATATGATCCTATTTTTATATTTATTTCTAACTCAAAAATGCACCTGTAAGGGGTTCCAAACAGTCCACGTAGTAGTACATACTTCGGAACTTTATTGCTAGAATCAGAAAGAAAAAATATATATGTATAAAGATTTTCATTAAAAAAAATAATCATGATTTTTCTATCTCCAAACTGACAATGAATAACATTTAAAAATTAAGTTATTAAGTGATTATTAAAATTTATAAAAATTATTAGATTGTTTACGAATACTTTTGAACAGTCCTTTTCACATATATGTATGTATGTACCCTACAGATAGACGTTGACGTAACATAAACAATTATTCTGGTTTTAATTGTAAAAAGTGTCAGATTTCAGCGTTATGGATGATGAAATATAAGAGTGATTAAAATAATACTCGGTGGACATCACATATCATTGTCACCGTGATGTTAGATAAGTATTGATTTTATCTGCACTTTGTCTTTCACTGCGCTTAACGTTGGGTCAGCCATAGGCAGCTCGTAATGTGTTTTTGTCATAACGAATTGTAATTCAAAGCTTTATCTGCACTATACTAAACTATATAATTTACATTTATTATAACACTTATTGATATAAACAATAATATAATAAATCTCCATTTCTTGAAATAAAATTTATTTTCGTCATATTATAACAAATGTATATTATTATATTCATAGTTTATAAATATAAAAATATACATTTGTCAAAACAATGAAGGGACGAAGATACTGCTAAATTAGTAATAAATTAAAGACTGAAATCTCTACTTTCTAAATTTTTTGCAAATTGATTAGAAATTCATTTTTACAAAGTTATAGAATTATAAAGCAAACAAAAAAATGTTTTTAGTAGAAGACTAGAGAAGTCACATCATACAGTGAAATTCAAACAAATTGCCAATTTGTACATTTAACAATCACTTTTAAAAATCAATGGAGGAAAATTGATAAAATATTATACATAATTTCTTGAACCTTTTGAAAAAATATGGTTACCGGATATCCATGAAAAGGTTCGGGTTTATAGTTTAGATCCCTACTGGTCTTAATAATATTTTATGTTGTTAGCGAATCTCGCCTTTAACATGGCAGACGAAATATGAAGCCGATGGTACATTTACCTATTAAAGATGCAATAAATAACAATAAAATTAAATATTATACATATTTACTTAATTAAATAACCCATTCTAACTGTACAAAATAAAATAAAAAGTGTACGTTACAAATCTAAAACGATATGCTATTTATATTCTAAATGTCACCTATTTTGATATTTAAATGCCATATGTTGGTTGTAATCGCGTTATTAATACACAGAAATAAACTTTAGTTATCAATATGCTGTTTTTTGCTATCGTATTTTCATTTTTATCTCATTTCACTAGAACGCTTCTTCATTTAGAATTTGTGCGAAGTAATTAAGTTAATACGTCATTTTTATTAGAAAAGTTTTTAATGGTTTTCTGGGAAAAGCTACTTTAAAAAGAAATTCTAATATGTGTATATGAATACCAACCTCTTTATTATCTTTAGTAAAAAAGTCTCATGAATAATTATTCAGTTTAATTTAGTTTTTCGACTATATAAAATAATCTGATAATTGACTGCAGAGGCGTCGTTATTCAAAATACAAAGTGTATCTTGTTTATGTTTTGATGAAATGTCAAACATTGTTATTTTGTTATTATTTTATATATTAAATTAGATATGCACTAAATTAATGAAAAAAAAAGGTATTTTGGGAGCAGATAAAAATACAGTAGAAACCGGGTATAACGAAAAAACAACATCGGTTAATACGACGTATAGGTTTTAACGATTTACAATAAAAGTCCAACTGAATCCCATGTAATTGCATTTTTATGATAATAAAACGACAATCGTTTAAAAAAAATGTGTTATTTGATGTAATATTATATACATTTTTATAAGAATGTAGAACATTGGCAATTCAGTAGATTTCCAATTTAATGAAATGTAAGTTGAGTTTTGTTATCTACAATGAAATAATACTCTATTCCAATTTTATTTTGTTTAGTTAAGGTTACAACAAAAATTTATTTATAAAATTTAATAATAATATTATTTATAAAATGGGCCCGCTAATAATTACATGAATGCATTTTTTTCATCCATTTTCTGTGTATTATTATATGAAGAACGATTTATGGAACTGCCCCTATATAAAAACGTACATATGCCATATTTAGCACACACTTGTGTATGTCTGTTTCAATCATTCTAGTTTTATTGTATCCCGGCAAGATCGCAAATTTAATTAAAAATCTGAAATGAAATGTGAAATTCAATTAGGAGTTTCAATGTCTTTTCAATGTGGTTTTAATTATATATTTTTAAATATGAAACGTGATATAGTAGGTACTCATATTACTTTTAGTGTAGGTATATCTATTTTCATAAGTCAATGCACGAAATATTCATAAATTGATAATTCATTAAAAATCATAATTTATATATAATTGTGTTTTAGTCTGCCAAATACGACAATGCTGTGTCGGAATCAAAATTCATATAAGAGTCAAGGTATGTAAAGTACAAGGTAACCTGGTTAGCTTTTGACAATTCAGCGTTCGCGCGGGAGATACGTCACTGATTGTGAGAATCAGTGTTCAGATGTTATAAATGTATAATAAAATAGCTTATACAGTGTTTCCCAATGTGTGTTCCGCGATATACAATGAGTTAATTTCGTTTAAGTATGCAACAATAAAAAAAGGTATTGATAAACTAATTGTGGTTTCATTTAATAGATATCCCATTAAAGGTAGGAGAGGGGGACTAAAATCTAAATATGGTTAGGGTTTCGAAATTTATGAAAATATGTGTAAGGGTTCCACACCAAAATATATTCGGGAATTGTTGTTTAATATAGGTAATATAGTATTAATTCTCGGTGACGTACTCTCACGAAATACAGGCGGGGCTACCTTGTATTTACGTGTTTAGGTTATTAATCTTTGTTGGCATTGCTTGGCAATGTTTGACGCATGAAGAATAGAAACAGTAGATTAAACTCGAGTGGAAGGGGTAGGCCGAAAAGCGGAACCTGGAGTGGGCGGCGAACCTCTGCGCAGAAGTAAGAAATTTATGTGTGCGCAGTCACTACTCTGTTCATTTTACACATTGCGGTACGCACATAATTATACGATTGCGCAGTCAACTACTGCGCATAGGTCCGAGTACGAGACCACCCACTTCGTTAATACGAAGTATCGGTTTTAACGACTAAAAGTTCAACTGAATCCCATATACATTACATACATACTTGTGAATATTATGACCATCTAATTAAATTAAATGCTAATTATATGTATTCAGGCCCGGATTTACCATGCAGGCAATGTAGGCACGTGCCTAGAGCGGCAAAAATTTAGGGGCGGCATATTTTGGAAAAATAACCTAAAAAATTAATTTGACAACGAAAAAAAAAAAAAAAAAAAAAGGTAATTCATACAAAAATATGTACTTTTTTTTATTTTTATTCAATGAAAAGGGCGGCAATTTTCGTAACTGCCTACGGGCGGCAAATATGTAAATCCGGCCCTGTATGTATTATATGCATCAAATGAAAATAGGATTTAGTACCGATGTCAATATTAACTGTTGATCAGTAACAAACTCATTGTAATCGTTTTAAAGTTACATTTTCTAATATCTTTTGTTTTAAATAAGCCTTGCCGCTTTGTGAAAATCTGTATTAATAACGGTTAAGTAAGCAATTCATTACTCTACCTCAAACGTTTTACCAAATTATTGTTAAAGGTTTCCAATTTGGAAATATTTCTGTTCGAAGGTCTTTACCCATATCCTCCGTTGTATCGTAGACCGCAAGAAGTTTCTCTTGATTTATTACACACCTTTTCAGTAGCGTCGTAGTTTGTAATTAAATCAATCTAATTTTAAAATGAGACTAATCAATTGATTAAAAAAACATCAACTATGTGGGATTAATCCTTTCAATACACTAAACTGCAGTTACCCACAATTCCCTATCTTTATAGTAATCGAGTCGGTCGACATTATGTGTTACATAATAAAAAATTGTAATCGCCAGTGGCGTAGCTACTATTTTCGAATTTAACTGATTAATAAACTGAGTATATATTCAGACCATTTAATTTTCAGCAAAAAAGAGATATATTATATTTTTTAAGAATATTGTGCCGTGTTTTGATTAACAAGTAACAAGTGCCACACGCCGATTTTCTTGAAACTTTGCACACACGTGTAGTACATCGAAAAACATTAAACACAAGTTATTTTAGCTAACAAGACGTTTTAGGCGTAGAAAACACATTCGAAAGTTTAATCCCATTTAGTACAATGCTAACTAGTGTTACTTATGAGTATCATTTTCTTACAGTTTTTACGACATTTTTCTATCATAATTTCATTATCTGCGTATTTTTGAGATCGCTTATGACGATTTTGACATTAGTTTTAAGATAATGGCAAATACAAAATGGTGGATAAAATTACAGAAGTTTCAAAAACTTTATTTAACATCACTTACGAAGTTTATTATACATATACATAATTACGATTTTGGTAACAGTTATATCAATTTAGAAGTGGTGGATGAAAAATGTAATATGACGCATCCAAATGGCAGAATCTGGGCAAATATCGGTGGGGAAACTGTATAAACATTAAATTTCTTGGATCAAAGAAATTTTATCACATTTCTTTGTTATAGTGTAATATCCGCCTATGTTAAATGTGATAAAATTTCTTAAATTAAAAAAATATGACATTGTAATAAGTCATCTTTTATAATATTTATAATATGTATTTCTCTGATCATAGATAATGACAATCTCAATATTTGATCAAATCTTGACAAAGATCTTTGACATAATTATTTGATAGTGTAATAGCCGCCTTAAATAGGTAGATTTCTCGGTAAATATTAAAAAAAAATACTTTTATAGTAATATGTTTGTATAATAAAATGATTTATATTATTGTTAAACATTTTTAGTATTACTACTAAAACAGTAACTATTTATTAAAAATAAATCTTACATTTTAATTCGTACGAATAAAATTAATATAAAATCTTTAACAATTTCATTGAAACAATGACATAACTAATTATTGCGAGAATTAGGAAGTGAAATTGTAGTTTCAGCACAAGTCTCTTATCTTTTGAAGAAAGTATTAATTATCCGGCTTCAGAGTTTTAGAATTGCAAATTAGATTCAAGATATATACATTTATTAAAATAGGAAGTTGCCTGAATGACCTATTATAATTATGATTTTCTTTATATTAAAGGGTAATCTTTTTTTACATATTTATGGACGATATAAAATAATAAAATCTGCGCAACCACCGCGGTAAGCGAATTTTATTTGATAAAAAAATAGAAAATAATTAAATGTGTAAAAAAGTAGACTCTGAAATTTTATTTTATTTTTTATTGATTATTATTAACCTTTTTCTCTAAAGCTTTTCTCTTCTAACACACTGAAAGTACTGAATTCGCGATTAACCCCGCACGTTTGTGATTATCTCACTCTCCTCTACATATGTGTACGATTTGTAAATTGAGTTTTTTAAAGCTAATTTTGTCACAAAATTACATTAGTGCAATGCTACATTAAAAAACTGTCATATTTCATACAGTATATCATATTAATGCGTCAGATAATTCCGTAATATGAGCAATAGAGTAAACTTCATTATTCATTCGTTATATTAAATATTATCATTGTTTTAAGTCACTGATTTTGATACTGGAACAATGAATTAGTCAATTTGAATTTAACGAGTATCGATCAAATTAAATAATCATATTTATTTGTGTGTGTTTTGTGTATTTTAAGTAAACTACAGAATAATTCTTCTCTAACTTCGGTTGACGGTTTAAAAAATCAAATTCAACCACAATTCATACAAATCTTCGTCAGATTACATTTCAAAGCAATTGTCCTATATGTAAAGCTTATGTTCGATTCTAAAATATCTCATTGGATTTAAATCGGGTTACAAGGCTCAACAAAGCAAATGTCACGAGATCTTTAATTTTTTGCACAGGATTTATTGTAAATGTGGTATTTATAGAATAATACCCTAAGTTTGCAGAATGCACGAAAAGCTCGAGTTCAGAGAGCTATTATATACAATATACATATCATTAAACCATGAGTTCTTAGCGTCCATTGAGACTTTTAATCTACTCATCAAGAACTATCAGAAACCGAAGTTTCAAATAGTTTTTTCACAGAGCCGTTTTCCATAAACATTATGTTGGTAAAAACCGCACTATAATCGATAATCGGGGGCTATGATCCACATGCCTTCCCACCCACACAAAAAAACGAATAAATAAGAAATATTTTAAATATAAAAAACATTATAGAACATATATGGTCATGTCTGACATGTATTTTTTTTAAGTTTTCTGTAGTTTTTAAAACATTATTTTTTAATTTCCACTGAAAATGAGTTATTCGAAAAATATCAATCCAGACGACATGATTTTTTAATTTATTTATACTCAGCCCTTATTTGAACGAAACAATAATGATATTAACGGAAGTGCAGTATACGTTAAACAAAATACACACTGTATTAATTGTATCAGGAAATTATTTCTAATCAATCATACTTTGGCCTGTTAAAAAATTTGTTGTTTAATTATAATATCAATAATACGATTATGGAGGAAATTAAACACAAACATGTCATGACACCGTCAAGTTTAGGTAAGTTTGTCAAAGTAATTGATGTTTACAACTATTTGAAGCATTTCTTAATGCGGTTAGATAATCTACTATGATGTTGGGATGGAAAACCAACAAGTGATGGAGGGAGATTATGAAGCCCTGCGGCTGCTTTGCAACGCTCACAATCAGTAAACTCTTGCGGCCAAAACTAAAAACTATTTACACATTGCTCTTGTGTATGCATAACTAATGTCGTTGTGATTAACTATTACTAATTATAAGAGTGCTTAGAATTGTATTTAGGGTTTTATAGGCATTAGTCAAACTTTTGTAGGACGGGGGCAATTTTATTATTCGGTTTTGGTTGTCATGTATTTAGGGAATGGTTTGGTAAAAATATATTTACATATTATATAAGATTGTAAAGCACATTTTATTGAATATGGAATTGAGTTATTCAGTAGTAAGAATACCTAATTCATTTAAACTAATAAGTGAAAAATTTACCTGAATCGATATTTTAAAATTATTTTAAACAATATCAAACCACGGTGGTTGTCAAACACCTGAAGGTAAACATAATTTTTTTTTTTAAATAGGAACCTATAGTTTTTATCAAGTAATTTTATTTAACGTGAAAAGACACGAATCTTTCATTGACAAGTTTTTTTTAAACAACTTAACCTTTCCATGATATCTAACAAAATAATTCAAGATTTTGAAATTTCAATATTTTTTTTAGTGTCCGACCGAAACTGGTTTTTACGACCGAAACCGAAAACGAATTTCGGCAACAGTCTCAGTTTCGGCCGAAACCGAAACCGAAACAGAAACTTCCTTACAAGGATCATGTTTTGAGGGAAAAATAAAGAAAACGTTACTATAATCAGTCAGTCTTTATTTTTTTATCTTTAAATCACATAGTTATGCAGTCTTCGACATTTTTACTTATTGGTATGATAATAATCAACATAACAACCCCTCATTTAAGAAAAAAATATTAATTGCGCCTTAAAAATACTCAAAATAGGTGAGGTGTTTATTTGAGTAGTTAGATTCTTCTTTTGAATATTATTAATGTTTTTTTTTTTAATATTAAAGATAAAATTACCTATTTTTGATGGAATTTAACGCGCCGAACTTGGCCGATCACAGCGCGAGAACTCCCGAATGCAGTTTCGGTTTCGGTCGTAGTTTCGGCAGGTTTGCCGCCGAAACCGAAACTAAACCGAAACTGGTTTTTTTGCCGAAACTCGACCGAAACCGAAACCGAACATTCGGTCGGACACTAATTTTTTTACTCAGAAACCACACATTTTAGAGAAAAAGTACAAAAAACAAAAAATGTTTATTTTTAAAATTTTAAAACTTCTTTAATTTATTTTATCTAAGCAAAAAAAAAACAGATGTTAAAATTTTTTTAAAATAATTCTTTTTAAAATTTGATAAAATTTCACCATAAAAAGTTATCAGAGGTGTGTACTTAAAATGGGACAACCTGTATACTAATTAATCACTGATAAATAGAAATATAAAAGTATTTTATGTTAATTATTTTTTTGCCAAAAATGTTTCACGGATCCCCGTAAAAGTTTGACGGCACCCCGAGGGTCCGCGGACCCTAGTTTAAGAACCGCTGGTCTATAATATTGTTCCTCGATTTTTATCTGTGTTAAATTTTTAATTTTGTCACATGGTGCAAAAATGGATAGTGTTTAAAGTTATTCAAGGTCAAGGGTTTGGAATTTTGATATACTCATAAAACTTTTTTACCACATTTTATATGTATATACTAAAACTGTAACCTGCTGTATTATAGACAAAAACAGGATTAAGTTTCGTTTGGATCGGTATTTCGTTTTAAAAAATACCTTATTTACAAACATGGTCCCAACTTTTGACCCTGATTAACTAAAAAAACTGCCCATTTTCGGACCTTACGCTCATAAGAAGCAAATTACGAGTTACATCATACTTCAGTTACAGTCAATTTGACTGTACACTAATTTATATTGATTTTGTCCAGGTTTTTCAAGATATTTATAAGATGGACGGACGGACGGACATGGAGAAATTATACGGAACTATACGGAACTCTAAAAACTATGTTATAGAATATTAATAGGTTATTTTCTACCACCCTGTATCAGTATTAACGAAAACATATCAATTACTACAAATGCATTCGTAATTTCCGTTAATCCTTAACAAATGTTCCTCTACCCATTTCCTTCGATTCAACGTTTTCCGTTATAAATATTAAATTTGTTATGACCCGAATCCCTTATACATAGTTCCCTTGAGAGGAAGTTATAATTAAATAATCGTTCATACGACGTGTAACTATACATAACACATACATATTCATTATTCATTTATGATTCTTTATATAACTTTAGAATTAATAATGTTCTTCATGGAACTGGGGGTATTATTATCACTAATGAACCGGAATTTATTTATGGTTTGTGTTCGGTTTGGGTTCAAAAAGAAATTTCGGTACGGATTCAGGTTCAGGTTTAGCACGTTGCGCACTTTTTTGGTTCAAAAACAGTTCAGGTTAAAAAACAATTTGAAAATAAAAAAGCTACCCTGCTGTGGGCTCACGAATAATATACATGCAAATCTTAAAATAAAAATCCATTAAAAACGGTACCTAGGTATATTTTTATAAAGTTATTTAATTGTTCAGCTGTATTTATTTAAAAAATCTAGCTATTTAAATCATAGATATTTGATCGTAAGGATCTCGGCGATCCCGCGTTGTTTTCGTCTCGGTAAGTCCTTTTGAATGAGCTCTCACTCACCCCACGTGCCATTTAAGATTTCTTGGTCCCCCCCCCCCTAAGATGTGCAAGTGGATGTTTTTGTGTTATATAATAATAGATTTGGTGATCCAATTGTATGTCTAAAAATTTCAAGCCTATATTTCGAACCATTCAAAAGTTATTTAGGTGCCCCGAACTTTTGGAAGGAACTGTATATATATTTTTTAATTAATCGTTCTGAAACTATTAATTTAATTAATTTATTAATTAATTAAAGTTCTGAACGGTTTGTTTTTAAATGCACACATGCTACAAATCAATCAAAAAATTAAAAAAGTATTATTCCGCCTTGATAATTACCCAAACAGAATTCACGCTTTAAAACAAAACAAAAACAAGATGACAGTATTTTGTTATTCAAATCACTCACGGTTTCAAGTGAAGGAAAAAATTTCAGTTCGCATATAGAATAGTAAAATTGCGTTGACGGAAAATTGTGTATAGGTATTGTTTTCATCGTATAAAAATTCTTTGATTTACGAGCTTTCCGGCCCAACTTTTTTTATAACTTTTCCATCAATATGTGAAAAATACATATGAGGCTTGTGATGAAATCGTAAAATATCATTTATCAAATTTAGTGGCCTATGTTTTATGTATTTTTCATTAACACTTTACTTTTTATCAATATCTATAAAAATTATATTCTGTAAAATACATTTTCACTTTTTATGCATTTATTTCTAAAATACAATTTCATCAATACTTTGACTTTATTATAATTAACTAAAAATTATAAATTATCACACAATGAAAAATAATAGAACATAAAAAAAATCTGCCAAGTAAATGCAGAGTGCTTCCTCGTGCTAAATTCATTAAAAATAGATATATTGAGCAATTTCAATAAAAACTAAAAACCGATAAAGTATTTAGATGAACTGTTTGTCAATGGTTAATCATTTAATTTTCATACAATTTTATTAAAAAATATTAATTCGACATTTTTCTTAATACACACCTCGTTATTATGTAGTACATTTTTAAGTTTTTGACGATTTCAATCTAAATCTAAATATTTCTGCTATATAAATGTCAAAATGACATTTAGTATGTCAAAGTAAACGCTTCATGCGTAATTCATAGCGAACCCAAAGTAAATAGTTATTTAAAAAAAAAACAAATGACGATTTTTAAAGTAAATTGAGATAAATCTTTGTAAGGGAATATTTTACAACAAACATTATGGTAACCTATATTATAGAAAATTGAATGCTCTACAAAAAAGATTCTATAAAATTTTCGCGAAACATGTGTCTTTCTTGAGATATCTTTAAAAAAAATCTGGATTTTTTTGCGGACGCCGCCCTTGAAAACCACACAGGCTTCAATTTTGTTTCTTGAATACACCTATACATAACTATTAATTCTTATTTAGACTCATTGATTTATGGTTTTTCAAGCATTTGTTGTGGTCAGTTATTAACAAGTGTATACAATATACAATCGTAAATCGTCCGTATGAGAAAACAACGCGAACAAAACATTGCTTAGAAAAATATACAGATTTAATTTGTTGACAGAAGAATGGTAATAATCTCAGATATCAGTCGGATTATTTCTGGCTCAAGAACATTAAGAGAATTCCGCTAGAAGCTTTACGTCTACTAACGGCATATTCTACCGGCAGAAAACCTGCATCTTAATCTTTGCATTAACTATTATCTCAACTTTTAGTTTATTTTATGTAGGTATTAATTTTTTTGCTTAACATATTTTTTTTTTCGTTTGAACTGTATATAGATAAAGTTGTTGCCCTTTAAAATATATTTAATATTTTTTTAAATATTTTTATACGTAAATTACTTTATATGTGTCGCAGCCGGATTATATTTAGCCGCTTTACAAAGAGACTATCTGTTTTGTAAAATGTTGATGTTATTATATACACGTTAACTCTATGGGTAATCTTTTGGAAAGAAATAAGCAGGTTAGTCTCTCTGTTAGGTTAAAAACGGGAATTCAATATCCGCTTTGGTTAGGGCATTATATTGGGGCGAAAGGGGATTAATATAGTATACAAACGGGTATTCAATCCCTGCTGCAATGAACTGTTCTTTAATAATTCTGTCAAATAAAATAACCGTTAAAATTCCTACAGTTCGTTGCAGCGCAGAATGAATCCCTATTTTTATACTATATTAATTCCCTTTTGCCCAATAGATTTCCTAACCAAGGCGGAGATTTAATTCCCGCTTTTAAACTAAACTATTTTAGAAAACAGCTAGCCGCTTTGTAATGCAGCAAAATTTACAATCCTCCTGCGACATACCTATGTACATAATAGTACATACATATATATGTAGGTATAACCTATTTATTAGGTAATTTTAGGTAACATTAAATCCGGATAAATATAACAAACAACAGACAAAAACTATGGTTATGACTTATCAAATACAAATCCCCTAACCATAAAAATTGTAAGAGTTTAGACTTACACGTGTTTCAATAGCAATGCTATCATCATCAGAGTCCTAAAGACACTGAAGTGTCTTTAGGACTCTGATGATGATAGCATTGCTATTGAAACACGTGTAAGTCTAAACTCTTACAATTTTTATGGTTAGGGGATTTGTATTTGATATTAAATCCGGAACTTTTAATTTTTAAATGGATCATGCAGTTTAGGGTCTTAAATGATATGTTGAATTTTCGACGCTCACATTGTCACCTTAAAAAAGGGCCAACAAAACAGATTTTTTGATAATAATCCATATACGGGCATGAAAAAAAATTATAAATGTTAAAGAAGTGATCATTCTCAACACCGTTTGTCTCAAACATTGTTTTGTAGATTCAATAGTTTCTTATGTTAGATACACCTATGAATAGGCTGGGCTGTTTACTTGCGAAACATAATCACTCACCTATTGCCATAGCACCCGTTTGATTGCAATTATTCATCAATTTTAAAATGTAGATATTATTTTTAGTTTCCGCATTTAAATTGAATACTTTTTGTTAGCCTCTTGTGTTAGCCTGCACAATTAGAAAGATTTCCACATATCGGTTATAACGACTCAAAATAAAAGTCCGACTGAATCTTATATAATTGCCTTTTTACCGGTTTTTACGACCTAATATGACTGGTCCCCTCGATGTCTTTATAACTGATTTCGACTGTATTTATAAAAATCATATTTCTAACACTATGTATGTTTTGACGACCTTCTTATCGAGATAAAAAATTCCATTAAGGAATCCATAGGATATGATATGTTGACGGATTTCTTTGGAAAGTTTTTTGAATTCAATTATTCATTGAATTATGAATATCCTAAGATACCATTTTTTATCAGCGTGGTTAGAGATAAAGAAAATGTTTATTTTTACTTCGGTAAGCCATGTGAGAGCTTGAAAAAAATAAAAATCATTGTATAGCACCTGTTCTGTTTTTTACATGCGGAACGTAGTGAAGTACTCTTTGACATGTTCTCTTGTAATTATGTTTGTATGTGATACAACAGAGTGGAAATAAGAGATCTGTCATTAGGACCACAACAGCAGTGGTCTTGCTATGTGGCTTTGATGACAGGCCTCGGCACACACCGCCCGTCAAACGTCAACTCGCCTGCGTGTTTACAGCAGGTTGGGCCTCTATTTTTAGTGCGATGCCAGACGGTGTTTACACAAACACACACACACGCGTAGACTAATACGTGTATAAGTAAATGCACATAAGCTGAGAGCTATTTCACACGGGCAAATAAATTCGATGTGATTCAACAAATATGTAATATCTAAATTTTTTATTTCGTTCTAGTTCTTTACCATTTTTCTAGAATACTTTATTCAGGAGTTTCTAATATACATTTTTTTGCCGAACTTACTTGAAACTTTGCATAAGTATTCTACAATATAAATAATTAAACACGTATTTAGCATTTCCCAAAATTCAACTCCTAAAGGGTTGCAAGGAGGTAGAAAATTTTGTATAGGAAAAATATTTTTGGTTGTATTCACATGAATATTATTCGCCCAAATACTCTACAAGACAAATTGCATTTTCGGGAAATCAATTACTAAGAGTGAGTGAGGGGAGATTGGTGTGAAACTTTTTTAATTTTGACAAATTAGTCCATATGTATAACTGTTTATGATATTAAGGTAAATTCGGGCAAAATAATATTCAATAAAAATGTCGACATTGAACCACTAATACCGCGGTAATGAGAAGATGGTGTGTTTTTTATATGTTTATCTGTATTTCATGCTGAAGTTATAATGGTAAATTCTGGCAAATTAGTCTACAATAAAAAAAATAATTTTTGACATTCAACCCATAACGGCGGGGGCAGACAGGAGATAGTTTTATTTATGATTTTGAATAATAATATTTCAGCCCCTGTCACATATGAATGATTGTAATTAGTTACATTCGATCCGGCGGGAAAAATACTATGGGGGTGGGGGTTTCGAAAACCTTGAGAGCGAAGCCGCAGGTTACAGTTAGTCTCCAATAGATATAAAATTCACAATAATATATTTTTTCTATTCATACTAATATAGGGTATATTCATGATATGTATATCTCGTTCATAGACATTTTCAAAACTAATAATTATACTAGTTAATAAATAATTCGACCGTGTGAAACAACATGTCGTTTCTTTCATTCATCCGACTCGGCATTGATTCGAATACTTCGGTGGTTATTTTTAGAAACATGTGTTTACTTTATTGTTTTATTCTTTATTAGTTGCTGATTAGTTTTCTTTTTGGAGTATATTTTGAGAGAAAAGCGCGAAACCAAAGTAAATGTCACAACGTACCCTCTTTCTCTAGGTGCTAATACGTGATTGCAAAAGGGACTTTTTTTATGTGTACCCATATAAATGCGTTGAAAGAGAAGGGATTGTGAATATGATATATTATTTCCGTTTATGGTTCATTCAAGATTTACAACTTTCGTAAAGGTTTATCGAAGGATTTATTTAGTATATTGATAAAAATTGGTTAATTAAATAATATATTTATTATAATTATATATATTAGGTTGTCCCATAAGCTCCTTTCGTTTTAATAATAAGAAAAAATAAAATAGTATATTATACCACGAGTCAATAATGATAGCTATTATTACCGAGGAATAAAAAAAATTCCGAGGTTATAATAGCCATTATTGCGAGTAGTATACTGTACTTTATCTACGACTATTTTATTTACTTTCATAAACACAACTGAATACAAGGAATGCAAGCTTCAATACAAAAATTTTTGTTCTAATCTCAAATTAATAAAAATTAAATAATACCATGGAAACAAAATACAAACTCTGTTATTATAAATTATGCATTTTGATTTTTCCAGTAGCTGCAGCTTGTAGTACAATTTCGGGAGGTGTACAAGTAATAGACTCTTCATTTTTATCCATCTCAATACAAATACACAAACACTAGGTGTTTTATTTGACAGTCGCAAATACATTTTTTAGACTTTAGAATTTGTGTATTGTGTTTCCATGGTATTATTTAATTTGAGAAATTTTGTGATTGGTGCATTTAGAGGGAATAATGACCATTATTCCCTCTGATGCACCAATCAGAAAAGTTCTTTTTTCATTATTCCCTCTGAGAGATATAAGTCGTGGATAAAATAATTTGTGTTGTATATGTTACTGTAAAAGCCCGAACTGAGGTAAAACCTAGGTTTTACCAACTGTTAATGGTAAAAGTCCGAATTTCGCTTTTACCATCATACACTCGGTAAAACCTAGGTTTTACCAAGAGACACGGTAAATGTTGAAAAATAGAGTAGGTATCTTAAATTTTGCTAACAAAATATTGGGGCGAATGGGGATTAATCTAGTATAAAATACGGGGATTCAATCTCCGCCTCGGTTAGGGCAATCTATTGGGGCGAATGGGGATTAATCTAGTATAAAATACGATAGGAGATTAATCTAGTATAAAAAACGGGGTTTCAATCTCCGGTTTGGTTATAACCTAACAAAGGCGGATATTGAATTTTCGTATTTTATACTAGATTAATCCCCTTTCGCCCCAATAGATTGCCCTAACCAAGGCGGAGATTGAATCCCCATATTTTATACTAGATTAATCCCCATTCGCCCCAATATTTTGTTAGCAAATTTAATATTTGTGATTTTCTATATATTTTGTTAACATATTTTTGATACCTACTCTATTTTTCAACATTTACCGTGTCTCTTGGTAAAACCTAGGTTTTACCGAGTGTATGATAGTAAAAGTCTGAAATAAACGATAATCACAGACCAGTTCGGACTTTTACCATTAACAGTTGGTAAAACCTAGGTTTTACCGGTAAATTCTAGGATTTACCTCAGTTCGAACTTTTACAGTAACATATACATTTTTTTTAATATATGATCCATTCTGATTATTATTATCTTACTCCATTCCTCCGGAAACCTGAAATGTCATCTTCTTAAATCTTGGGAAGCAAAATATTGTTCAAGGTACATTTTTATATCATTTATTGAATTAAATCTTTTACACGGAGATAGTTTTTCAATTAAAGAAATAAATAATAATCGGAAAGGGCAATGTCCGAAGAGTATAGAGGATGAAGTGAAACTTCCCAGTCAAATGATAATAATTTATTTCTGACGAGTAAAGACATACGAAGCCTGGCGTTATCGTGATGAAAAAACGCCTCGTCTGTTCGCTACTTCTGGCCGTTTTGTTGTAATTGCATCCTTTAGATTATCTAATTGGCAACCGTATTTCGTCAAATTGATCGTTTCACCTTGCCTTTCTTCAACCATGGCTTCGATGAGATCTGCGTTTATAGTAGATAGGCGGCTGCAACGTTCTACATCTTCCAGATTTAAATTATCGACTCTGAACTTCCTAAATCAACTGCGAACTGTTTTAAAACTTGAAGCATCACTGCCCTAAATCATTCACAACACATTTACTGTATCATTAGCACTATTACCTTTTTATTAAACTATGCAGCATTACATGTCTCAAATGTTTCCTTTGATTTTCCATTATTAAATAATAAAACAAACCTTTGTAAAAATAAAATTTAATCATCAAAAACACACTCTTTGATAGCTAGAAGGCTACTGAATGCGATGATATTAACACAACCCATAAGGCTAAAGGTTTATGTAAACACTGCATGATAAAATGTCTGCGTATTTGCGAAAGAAACATATATGGGACAGCCTAATATAATATAGCATCGAAATAGTAGATATGTAATATTTATACTAAAATGTATTGTAAATACGGCTTGTGTCCAAAATTCAATGTTATTTTTAGTAAACATATAATCCTCAAATTAAAAAGTCGTAAAATGATTTGTTTATTGTATTGTGTATAATATATATAAAAAACGGTTTCAACACATTTACATCCAGTATTAAAACTGATTAATAAATTAATGCTCACATTTCAAACAAAATTCAATGTTTTAAACTAACATTTACACACAACAAAAGTAATAGTTAATTGTATTTTTTTAATTGAAAATCTGTGATTCTTTTTTTAATTTTAATACTCACCTATTAATAATAATTATGAATCAAATGTTATTTTATTTTATTTATTTAAAAAATCAATTAATGATATTCAAAGAACATAAAATTAATAAAATAAAAATATTGTAAGACTTCGAAATGAGGTTTTTATCAAAACAAAACTGCATAAAAATAAATATCGTATAAATCCAATATCGTTAAAACTTTTTTTCATTTTTTGTAACGCTACACAAAAGATAAACACATACTAGATCTATAACAGCCATATTAAAAATTCAAAACTTTCATAATATCGTAGCGTATGAATTTTTCGTCGATAAAAGTATTATTCAGTTATATAGTAGAAAGTTTAGGCGTTTATATATTATTTAAAAAATGTCTATCCTTTTTAAGGATGGTGCTGTCATTTATAAATACATAATTATAGTATAACTCCGAATATATATTTTTTTTATTCACGTCTGTTTTCTATAGTGATATTACATTTGGAATATTTATTATTAAATGGAGTATTTAGGAATCTGATAAATCGATAATCTTAATGGCAGCTGATAAAATATTATTTATGA
The DNA here is from genome assembly GCA_949319165.1 of Sialis lutaria. Classification (NCBI taxonomy): domain Eukaryota; kingdom Metazoa; phylum Arthropoda; class Insecta; order Megaloptera; family Sialidae; genus Sialis; species Sialis lutaria. Next base: position 19,590,031 of record OX439231.1, on the reverse strand, counting down.
GTATTTGTTTTGTTCAAATATTATTTTTTTCTCCACTAACTGCTACCCGCGACTTCGTTCGCGTGGAATTTACATTAGTGAAAATACATTAAGTTCGGTTAGGAAAAATACCTACAGATTTTTGTATGATAATCGATAAAACAGGTCAAATGTTACACACCCATTTTTGTATCTAATTAATTTTTCGGGTTACAAAGTAGTCTATGTCCTTTCTGAGGATGCAAGCTATCTACCTGCCAAATTCCATCAAGATCGGTTCAGCAGTTTAGCCGTGAATCAGTTACAAACAGAGAGGCAGATCCACTTTCGCATTTATAATATTAAGTATGGATACAAAATCGTAAATATCTCGGCTCCTATGTAAGATATGGGGTTGTTTTTCCTCTATAACCCCCGCCCCCACGATATTTTTCCCGCCAGATCGAATGAAACTTATTACAAACCTTCATATGTGAAAAGGATTGAAATATTTTTTTTTCTTTTGCTTTGGGTTTCCATTCATTATACAAAATCGTAAATATCTCGGTTCCCTTGCGAGATAGGGGGTTGTTCTTTCTCCGTAGTATTTATCCCGCCGGATCGAATGAAAATAATTACAACTCTTCAGACAAAAAAAAACTATGGATGAATAGACTAAACGAAAGATCACATACAACTTAATTGGAATAAAAGATCCAACTAACCTAACAACATCAATATATTTTAAAAGGCGTTACCCATAAAAAATAATATGCATCAAATTAAATTGAAGCATGTCACATTATTGTTAAAGTTGTATATTAATAATGTACAGAAAAAAAAATAACCAAAAAAGTGTTGAATAACCAACGAAAATTATTTTCTTAATACGTAATTATTAAAAATTTAATTAAAATGCAGCTGTACAAAATTTAAAAATATAAACAAATTTTTTTATTAATTTCATGATCAAATATTTGTTTTAAATTTTAATTTCTTCCTTATTTTCTGTTTCTTATAATTTTATTGGATCAAAAGAAATTTATCTTGATATAGAAAATTAATATCAAATATTAATAAAGAATATCTGACAAAACAGTAACTTTTTATTATAAAACATGAAAAAAGAACGTTTATGAATTATGATAAATAAAATATCACAAAATTGGATTTTTATTTATTTTATTTTATTTAAAGTCATATCGATTAAATAAAAGACATTTTAATGAAGTTCATGAATTCATTAACTGTCTGAGGGTACTATTTAACAAACTAAATGGTAAAATTGAAAAAAAGTATCCACGACCCACGAATCTGTATATCACATACAGCCCGATCCACACGAACACCGGTTGGGCCTGTAGGTAGATTGGGTACGGTTGAAACGGTGGACGGTTGAAACAAAGCGAATATCTCAACACCATGCGTGATGAGGTGAGGGGTACAAGGGGAGAACGAAGCGGGCGACAAGCCGAAACACGAATTTTAGTGTTGCGTCGCTCTTTGCGCTGTGTATAGGAGGCCCTATTGAGTTTTTTGACGGAAAAGTAAGTATTTTTTGTTCGTACATTTTTGTAATTATTATGGTTTTATTAAAGTTAGAGTATTGAGAGTTTTGTATCGTTTTAATTGAAGTTTGTAGAATATAGCTGTATGATTAGTTTTTATTCAAATTTATTATCATTCTTACTGTGAACCGTTCTATACCTAGAAGGGGGGTTGGGGACAGTTGAAACATTTTTTGTGGGTACGGTTGAAACAGTTTATTTAATTTTCGTTTCTTAGATGCCAAGGGTACGCCAAAGGAAGACTACGAGAGGTCAGGCCGATTTATCAACGTACAAACAAGCCTATGAAGGTGTAAAAGCCGGATCTTCGTTAAGAACAGCGGCAGAAAAGAATGGACTGAACCACTGTTCCTTGTTTTGAGAAATATAATAGCAAATAGTACACATACATTACAAAAAAAATCGTCACCAACATCTGATTATTATAATTTAAGTTGTACTTATTAATATAAACCTTTGAAGGCTGATTAAAAATAATGTTAGATTATAAATATTGTGAAAGACTTGAATATTAATAAAAAAATATTTGTGATGTTCAACTGTGCCATTATGAGTCGTAAAATGTTATTAGACGATGAATAAAACATGTTCATTTATTATATTTTGTATTATTTGCATGTGTTTCGATTGACCCCAGGCACTGTTTCAGCCGACCCTGGCATTAGGACGGTTGAAACAAATTACATTTTTTTAATTTGATATTATACATAATATACAATACAGTGATCTCAAATAACATTGCCCATTAGTAGACAGATATATATGGTCTTTTATTTAATATATTTCCGTCATCACTCGCTTAATGGACAATAAACGCTAAAATGTTTCAACCGTACCCAGTCTACCCTACTTGACATGGAATGGGTTCAATATGCGCTAAGCATGCTAAACTCATGTAATACAGTCTCCACGAGTGGTCTGTACGTGGGCTGTACGTGTGCTGGGTTCAATATGCGCCGGGCCTAAAGCTCTTCTACTTCTTTTACCGCCTTCCTAGACCGTGCACATGTTTCATCAACCTGTAGCAACGCCACTGTCACTAATCAATTCCAGTGGTATAAATGGATTCATCATTGTAATAATATTGTACTTACTATTAAAAGAGATTGATGATGCAATATACATTTTATCAAAGAATCTAATATATGTTTTACAAGAACATGCAAATACCAAACTTGTAGAGTTGAAGTATGCTCGTATATATAAAAAGGATCAAATCGACAAGATAAATAAATATATAAAGTTGGAAACAATGGACAATAACAAGTAGACCAGTACCACGGAAATAATAAGAATGGAAAGTCAAACTCAAACTACAGACTCCAGCAAAGATTGAAAGCTATAAAAAAAGATTTGGAATTGGAAATGATGAAATGATGTGATTGTTGAACCGAACAAAATCTTATCGCGTGTGTACTATACTCGTATACGTGTGTATCAGCACACTCTCGCGAGAAAATAACAAAACCCTCAAGTTTTATATTGCTTTTCTGTATATATTAAAATGAAAGTGATACATTGATTCAGAAATCTGGTTTCAAATTCAGAGATATATAAATATAGCTTGTATTTAAATTCATTTTTTTAAATAATGAACACTTTTTATTTAATCGTTTTCACTTATAACAAATATACTGCACGAAAAATTAATCATTCAACTTGATATGATTAAAACAAATTATATCACACTAAATAAATAGTTTCCATTAAAAATAAATACTTTGCACTAAACAAAATAATATTTTGCACTTGAACTAAATTTTGGACAAGTCAGATTTAAAAATTATATATTATTGATGTATTTATTGTGATTTTATATGTTTACTTAACTTACTAACTGAATTCCTTTCTTTGGCCCCAATAGATTTGATATTTTTAATGTGATTTTCTATATTTTAAAGCGATCAATTACTCGCTTTATGCATTAAAAATAAAAATGTATTAAATTTTATGTTCTCGTGTATAAAGTACATACTATAAAATTTTAAGTGCAAAGTATTAAAAATTATGTTCGATGTACAAAGCAAATACTAGCTAATATAGTGCCAATAAATATAACCCGAAGAAAATATTAAGATGCGAATGATTAAAGTGCTACGATCACTATTACATACATATATGCATATTATGTAATTTTTTAAGCTTCCCACAGACCGACGCGAATTATTCGCAGCGGCAGCGAATAAAGGCTCCGACAGATCGACATATATCGATGGTGAAATAAATTTTGCGTTTTTTCGGAAATTTTTCACGTTTCTTTTCGGTTAAAAATTCACAACTCGAAAACTATTCATAATTAAGAAATGGAACTAATGTGTTAATCCCAGAAAGAAAGAATCTACAAAATGGCGAAAGCTACAGCAAAATCGGTTCGGTAGATATTTAAATATATAATATATTAAAATAAAAAATAAAAAAATATATAAAAATTTCGCCGCGTTTTTATTCGCGCCGCAGTCGCTGCGAATGTTTCGCGTCAGTCTGTCGGATCCTTTATTCGCTGCCGTTACGAATAATTCGCGTCGATTTGTGGGAAGCTTTATGGTATATACTTCATAATAAAGCTGTAAACAGAACCTATACATAATAACAATAGCAGTGCATAAATACATATTAACACTACACTAGAGGTTCGGTATTTTCCATTAAAATACAATTGATTTTAAATAAGAATTAATAAAGTTATTGTATAAATTGTCAATGTAAAAACTGAATTGTATTTTAATATATTCATAATATTTTTCAATTGTTCAACATATTTTTTACGCTTATTGTTAGATTTTTTTATATTTCACTTGGGAATTGTATGTTTTATACGTAAGGTATAAATATTTTTCTTCATTTCTGAGCTTTTCCAACGCAATATTCAATATATAAATATTTATATACGTATAATGTTTTTGTATACTAGTATTTTCAACACTGTTTTATTAGTACTAATAAGATTAATCAATAATAAAATTATTTTATTACTAATTTAAGTTCCAGAAAATGCAAAAAAACGTTGTGTTTGTTTTATCTTTGCCAATAAATTGAAAATCATTTTTAAATTCTGTATTTACGAAATACATATTGGCATAATTAATTGATATGCATGATATTATACCATACTATTAAAATTTTGACCTTTTCTAATTTAATATATCATTAGTTATAGGATATAGGGTTATATTTAATTGCACTATACATACCTATATTAGATAGTATTTTGTACATATAATATAAATTTCAATACTTTGCAATTAAAATGTTATAGTATACCCTTTTCTACATACTTTTTAAAATAAAAGTTGTATGTTAAAATGTTTTAGGGAGGTGTGTTTCATATGTTTATCTTTATAGTTGCCTAAATTATAATAGTGGAATTGGGCAAAATAATCTGCAAAAAAATCGATATTCAACCCCTAATCGCGGGGGTAGACAGTACGTATGGAGGGTTGTAATTAGTTTCGAAATTCACGCGAGTAAAGCCGCGGGAATCAGCTAGTAATGTTAAAACAGTCTTGTGGCAGTTTATTTTCAACGATAAACGAAAATTGGTTATAAACATTTATGTTACTTTACGTGCAAAACGACGTTGTAAAATTAACAAAGAATTGTTTTACAAAATTTCGTGTAGCGCATTAAAGTGTTTTAAAAGATTTGAATGTTCTTTCGTTACAACAGATAAAAGGCACTCTAAATTAATTAGTAGATAAAAAATAAAACACTCGCTAAATTTAAAATTCAAAATGTTTTAGTGAATCGTTACAATGATTATTTTTAACTCGAACACTGTTTATAAAAATAACTAACAAGTTTTTTGTTTTTACACAAAATGACAAAATAAATAGTTTGTGAAATGTTTATAAACACTGCTTGGAAATGTTACATTGTAAAGATTTTATTTTTGTTGAATGAAACTGTTGATTAGATGAGTATCTATAAATAAAAGTAAATATACATTAGAAGAACCCCAAAAATGCACATATTTCATTTCTTTGCATCTCAAGTAAGAAAACGGGATAATTCGACCATAATGTTGCATTATTGAAATTCTACATTTTGTCACCCCACATGCCTAGATATGAAAATAACTTCCTGTCCATATTTCTCAAAAATTTTAAATGATGTTGATTATAGAATATGTCATTGGTAGTTCCACCAATGCCCCGTTACCAATATTTAAAATATTTCATTTTTTTGAGCCATTAGTTACCGAGTTAAATTAATTACAGCTTGGAGCCTCTTGCAGATGTTATATTTGAAAATAGAGTAAAATTCTACAGATTAAGATCTACATTGACGACCCTCAGGACGTTTTTCCACACACCGGCAAAACCAAAGAGCAATAACCGGCAATATCCAATAACTCTTTCTGTTTTTTTTTTTTTTTTTGTAAATACCTAAGTGTAATCAAATAATGTTTCCAACTGAAAAAACAAACCCAGAAAATGATAAAAATATTTCAAATAGGCGAGAAAATACTGAATCTTCCTTCTTCAGTAATAATAAGACATATACTGGGTGTCCCAGATAACTTTTCCAGCATGGGGATCTCAGTATCTATAAGAGATACGGGTTTGGTTAAATGAGATGCATTATTTGTAAGAGAGGGGTAATTATTACTACACCAAAAAATATTCATAATTCTGTGTGGTTTAGGCGATATACCCAAAAAACTGTAAATTCGTAATTTCTTTAAATGGCTATAACTTTTTTATCTAAGTAGATAGGTACTTTTTGTTGCAGTTTCTTAACGCACTTTTTTGTGTAGAATTGATTGGTGTATTTAGAATTTTTATATCACTTTTAGTTTCCGAGTTACAAGCCCTAACTTTAGTTTTTCTTATAGGCCACTAAGCTGGCTATCGCATATTTGAACGTGTTTTTTACTTTACAACGATGTGTCACTTGCCATATACTTATTATCGAAAAAAAATTATAATATATTTTTTCAAATAGTTCATTGTTTTCAAATATTCATTTGTTATTTTGATTGTTGTTATTGTGATTTTTGCTTACAATTTTTGTTTTCCATGGCTCACTTAAATGTTTGTAATAAAATACTTCATAAATATATCACTGGTATTTAGTATTTCGACTTTTTTTCGATAATAAGTATGGCAAAAGTTACACATCGTTGTAAAGTAGACTAAAATACACGCTCAAATATGTGATAGCCAACTTAGTGGTCTATAAGAAAAACTAAATTTAAGGCTTGTCACTAAAAATGATATAAAAATTCTAAATACACCAAACAATTTTACACAAAAAAGTGCTTTAAGAAACTGCAAACAAAAAGTATCTATCTACTTTGATAAAAAAGTTATAGCCATTTAAAAACATTACGAATTTTCAGTTTTTTGGGTATACCGCCTAAATCACACAGAATTATGAATATTTTTTGGTGTAGAAATACTCACCCCTTTCTTACAAATAATTCATCTCATTTAACCAAACCTGTATCTCTTATAGATACTGAGATCCCCATGCTGGAAAAGTTATCTGGGACACCCGGAATAATGTTCAGTTATTAAATATTTTTGATAAAGTAGGAATAAATGAAAGCCAAAACACAACCATATGATAAATAATGCGTTGTTTTGTATAAATATTCATTTTAATCGTATATAGATAATATCAAAAGGGTCAAACTCGAATTAAATGTATGAACAACATAATATTTAATTAATCCAATTAAAAATCTATCCGGGTCTACGTGCATTTTACACTTTTACATTATACATACCACAAAAGAAAGAGTGAGAGAAATGTAAAATGACAAACATAACAGATACTACAAATAAGAATACAAATAAAGTCGTTACGTGACGCTTAGATCTAGAACATAATTAGTAAAACAATAGTTGTTTGTATTTCATTTAGATAATGTACACACGTGTTTGACAGAGGTGTACTGTATCTATAGGCACGTCCCTAAAATGTCTCATTCAGAAATTAATTAATCTATAAATCCTGTTGTAATGTATTACATGTACAAGGTTAATTATTCAATATTAAACAAATATATTGAACTTAACTAAATTTGGACCTGCCAAATTTAAAAATTACATATTTTTGATGTATTTATTGTGATTTTCTATATTTTTACCTAACCTACTTACTAACCTCCTTCCTTTGGCCCAAATAGATTTGATAGTTTTGATGTGATTTTTGTAATTTTCTATATTTTAACCTATCATAAGAACTAACCACCCTCAGTTCGCCCCAATAGTTTTGATATCTTTAATGTGATTTTTGTGATTTTCTATATTTTAACCTAACGTTAAAACTAACCTCCCTCATTTCGCCCCAACTATTTTAGATATTTTTAATGTGATTTTTGTGATTTTTTATATTTTCAAATGATTAAATATTCGCCTTATGCATTAAAAAAAGTCGTAAAATTTATGTTTAATGTACAAAGTGTATACTACCTAATATATAGTGCAATTAAATATAACCCTTAAAGTTATGTGTTTGCTTATAGTTTTTATTTTGAAATTTATAAGTATAGGAACGATCGTTATTATTGAAATAAATTAATCTACTTCTTAAATATTCATGTTTGGATTTCATCTGTCACCACAGGTATTTTTTGGTTTCTAAAAACTTTACAAAGACTATTTAATATTTGTACATCGAAATAAATGGACAGATTCATTAAAAAATTTAGTTCCCAATGTAAAGTATTTTAGATTAATTTTCGTTCATTTCAAAAAATATATTTACCTAAATAAGTATCAAATATAATATAATCTATTTTAGCAATACTTGGGAACCACAAAACCTAAGATATTAACAGTTTGGATTATAGCCATATATGCATCATATACTTTAAGCTTTAATCGAACTTTTTCGTATATTTTCTAAAGTTTAAAGAAAAACGATTATTGAAATTTTTTAAAAGTTTATGCGTAGTTCAATTACAGTGTACTATCGATTATACGGGCTAATGCTGGGAAAAATAGGCACGGATAATTTATTTAATTTATTTTAAGCACGGATAATCTGCAAACCGGATAATCTGCAAACCGGATAATCCACACCCGCATAACTGTACAGTTCACTGTATCTATTAAATATTATATATTTAAACCCTACATAACTTTCATTCATAATTTTGGTATATAGTTTAGGCCGACGCATGACTACTTTATGTGCTTTTCTTCCGACTAATACAACATAGTTCTTCACTGCTCAGTCACCTTGTAACCTTGTGTTATAATAGCGTGATAACATATAAACTAAAAGATGATCTGACATATTGTCTCTCCATTGTTGAAAACCGTATTAAAATCGGTTCAGTAGTTTTTAAATTGATCCCGAAGAAACAAACAGATAGAAAGCTTTTTATATATTTATTCTAAATAAAATTTCGACAATACGCCACTGGTGTAATGATAACTTCATACAACTAATTGGCGCATGCCGCATATTAATAATAATTATCCTAGATGTATACAAATGTCACGTATGTACATTTAATTTTATGTACACACACCCCTCGCGCGAATAAGGGATGATCGAATATATGTATATACGGACGATCTCAAGACTACGATGGGGGTAAAGTTCATCGACATTGTGTAGTATTTGATATTAAGTTACGGATGTTCTGTTCTGTTTAGATAAGGGTAGTTTTTTTCTATATCAGTGAAAAAAATGGTGTTTATATTCTTTGAAATTTTGCACGTATGATAATAATTAAGTAAATAAGTAAATGTATTTATATGTGACAAAAACATAAATTGCATTATTAAAAGAATCTTTTTCATGACACCGACTCGAATTGATTCGTTAACTGAAAAGATTCATTAAAAAATGAATCATTCGTGAATTACACCTCTTGACACATTTAGGTATTTAAGAATATTTTATGTTTAGATCTCAATTCAATATCAAAATGATAGTAATTTTACTCCAAAATTTCGAAAGAACGATTTTGAAATGTTGAAAATAAACATCATATAAAATTATCATTTACAATAAAATCAATAAATGCATTCTAAACCAGTACACCGACATTTTGTTGCAGGGGATAGCTACACCTTTTATATGTAATGATTTAAATTAATACATATAGGAGAATGTCGTCATGGTTGGCCCGTCGTTTAGGTTGGTCCACTGCAATTTTTTAGTTTTTACTACTAGCCCCACCAATATGTGAGCGCGGAAAAACTTCTCTCAGCAATAACGAACTTTTCGCAATATTACAAATTTGGATCGTAAAACATGTGTTGTGTACTCAGTGAATTGCAAATTAAGAAAAAAAAATTGCATCAGTGAATACATGATCAAAAAGTGAAGAGAAAACATGCAATCGTCAAGTTAAACATTGTGAATGTATAGTGTGGCTCATGTTCGAAAATAAACCAAGTGGAAAATTCAATTCCGTAACGTTTTTGGTTGCGGTGTGATGTAATGTGACAATGGCGCTTGTCATTAAGGTTAATATTGGACCATTTGTGTAGTTAGGGTTGGCCCACCGTGATTGCGTGTGATAAGACGCGTGCCCGATCGAAAAAAAAAGTTCGGTCCAATATCGACAGCCGACACAGGCCCAAAAGTATGGTCACTACGGTTCTGCTCGCTAGAACTGCGATTCAAAAAAACGTGTCATATAATATAGTTTTCTGCGACATTTTCTTTGAAAAAAACTTGCTAAAACAAATAAAAAATAGAAAAATGCAACACCCCGAGTCGAAATATGAAGCCTGCTTTGAAGGTATTTTGCGATAAATTATAAAAAGTAAGATTGATACTTTAAAACCGGAATTTATAGTAATGGAGTTCGTATGTTAAAAGGTATCCAGTTTGACGGTAAAAAGATGAGTTTTGTCCGTTTATTCCATATTTATTATGAAACAGGTTCTCTTGATTCTCTTTCAAAATATCTTACGGTAAAATCGCATAAATCATTAGGAAACCTTTTTCAAGGTATTACTAGCCGTAAACCGTATCTATTATTGATAATACTTATTAATGAATTAGTTATAATATCAATAATAATAATTTTTTATCATATATACTAGCATAATTTATAATTTGCATAAAAAATCACTAAAAATGATTTACAATACAATGTTTATTCATCATATTTTATAAGTATAATCCAAACTTTTTGATTACTTTTTTTTCTAATATTTAACATGATATTTTTATTTTTTTATTATTCTTATTTCGTTAATTAAAAAAAATATCAAAAAGTTTGGATTAAATGATGAATAAAAATTGTTTTGTAAATAAATTTTAGCGATTTTTTTATGCAAAATATAAATTATGCTAGTATATACAGGGTGACCCATTTTAAGTGCACACCTCTAATAACTTTTTATGGTGAATTGTTATCAAAAAACTTTTCAGATAAAAGATACACGGTTTGGAGGGGGACATAGACGTACTCGGATGAAATTTTTTTAGGTGGTGTTTTCAGGGTGATATGAAGGTCAACATCATTTTTTTAAATAGGAACCTATAGTATTAATTAAGTTATTTTATTTTACGTGAAAAAACACGAATCTTTCATTGAAAACTTTTTTTGAAAAACTTAAACCTTTCCAAGATATCTAACAAAATAATTCGAGATTTTGAACTTTCAATATTTTTTTACCAAGAAACCATCAACTTTAGAGAAAAAGTACCAAATACAAAAAATGTTTATTTTGATCTAATAAGACTTATTAGAAAATTTATTTTAAAATTTTAAAACTTTTTCAATTCATTTTATTTAAGCAAAAAAAAATTGTTAAAAAAAAATTAGAATATTTTTTTTAATTTTATTAGACCAAAATAAACACTTTTTGTATTTTATACTTTTTCCCTAAACCTGATGGTTTGGGAGTAAAAAAATATTGAAAGTTCAAAATCTCGAATTATTTTGTTAGATATCTTGAAAAGGTTTAAGTTTTTCAAAAAAAGTTTTCAATGAAAGATACGTGTTTTTTCACGTAAAATAAAATTACTTGATTAAAACTATAGGTTCCTATTTAAAAAAATGATGTTGACCTTCATATCAACCTGAAAACACCACCTAAAAAAATTTCATCCGAGTACGTCTATGTCCCCCTCCAAACCGTGTAACTTTTATCTGAAAAGTTTTTTGATAACATTTCACCATAAAAAGTTATTAGAGGTGTGCACTTAAAATGGGTCATCCTGTATGATAGAAATTATTATTATTGAAATTATAACTAATTCATTAATAAGTATTATCAATAATAGATACGGTTTACGGCTAGTACACTGAGAAATTATAAGCAATCCATACCTCAGTGCCGTAACTAGAAGCTCGAGGGCCTCAGATCAGAATGTGTGTCAGGGGGGCCCCGCTGAAAAGTGTTGTTTTTTTTTGTTGCTACGTACCTAACTTTATATCTTATTAATTTTGTACCTTTTTACACTGCTGTGGGGCACCGGGGCATTGCCCCGTGTAACATGCTGTGCCTCGTGGGTATGATAATATTTTGCATCTCAATGTCTACCACAACCTTGTTACAAGAAAAATTGAAAAAAAATGAAATAATTAAAGTTTGGGGATTTGAAATAAAAATTGAGAGAACCTAATGAACTGAATTTATTGTCTCTTTCTAATAACATTTATATTTTTCTTTACTACAAAAATTTATTCTTTATTAAAATAAACAAAAACTATCCTATCAAAATCTCTATGGAATTCCTTTTTATCTCTAATCTTTTATTCTAAACCTTATTTTCTTTCAATTCTAAATCTTACATTTATTATAACAAAATATCTTATTAACTAAAATTCAAACTTATCTATCTCAATACTAAATTCCTCTCCAGACGCCGTTGATTCTTTCTTCGTTATTCATCCGCATCAAAACTTTGTTTCATTTCAACTATGTCCATATCTGGTTCCACTATATATATTATATTTCTGTTCTTGTTCTATTCACTGTTATTATTATCACTCAGTTTATATTTGTTTTCGTCGTTATATTTAGTGTCCGACCGAAGGTCAGTTTTTGGCCGAAGCCGAAGCCGAAGCCGAACTTCGGCTTTTCTTGTAACCTTCGGCCGAAACCGAAGCCGAAGCCGAAGGTTTTTTTTTCGTCTTTAATTATAATTTTTTTTTTCACAAATTGTTTTTAAATGAATAATGAATGATCTTTTTTTACTCTTCACTTCTTAAAAATATAAATATCTATAGGTATAGGAATACGAGTATACAGTCAAGTCTCTTTTTAAGTGTATCTTTTTATGCGGTACGATATTTTATCCAAATTCAAGTGGGGTATCAAATAAAAGCTGTCAGTTAAAGGAATTCAAATATGTAAACGTTTTGTCATTTAAAATTTAAAAAATCGTAAAAATATTTTGTCCCTGCCAGTATCTTTGATATTAATTAAATTAAAGAATAAGTCTGATTTACAACAGTCTTTTATTTGATTTGACTAAAAAAAATTTGCATGTCCTGTAGAGCCTCTCAAAATTAATGTAATTTTTTGGAAAAAATATTTTTTTGGCGTTTCTTCTTAAAAAAGGAGGTTATCCTGCAGAACAATAAAATTTTCAATAAATGATTCAAAAACTAGAACGTTCAAGCTTTAAAATAATTTTTTTAAAACTCTTCTACGACCATTTTTCGCGGAGATCCAGCTATTTAAAAACACCTAAAAATATTTGAAAAATTTATTGATACGTTAATTTTGCATTTTAGTGTATTTATATATCTATCTCTAACTTTATTATGTGCGCTATGTCTTTTTTGTGTAATTTTTTATATACGGTTTTCTGTGGAACGTACCTACCGCATATAAAAATACTTTACTGTACAATATTATACTATATTGTTCAACCTTCGGCTTCGGCCAAACATTCGGCCCAAATTTGGCCGAAGCCGATTATTTAGCCGAAGGTGAAATTTTGGCCGAAGGTGGCCGAAGCCGAAGCCGAAGCCGAATGTTCGGTCGGACACTAGTTATATTGCTCATTGTTTAAATTCTGTTATATTTCGTAGTTAATTGTCGATGTTTTATAATATTGTTTATTAATACTTTTGTTGATTTCTTTTTACATTTAACTGTACTTTTTTTGTTTACTATCGTAGATTTTAAATAACTTTTTCTGTCGTAGATTTCAAATACTTTAATTGTCGTTGATTTTTTACATATTAATCCTTTGTTATATTTAAATATCGTTATCTCCCTCACACTACTTTAACTTTAGCTTCATTTCTTCTCTCTCCTTCTCACTACCTTTATTACGTTGATATTTTATTATTGTTAACTTTATTTTAATAATTTATAAATACTTCTTCTTACTCGTTCTTTTAAATATTTAACTATTTTTTTAATACTTTACTTAAACCTTTTTCACAACACTAAATACTTTAATAACTTCAATAAATAACTTCTTGCTTCACTTTACGTAGTTTTAAACTTTATTATATATTATATATATTTTATTCGCCGCGTCGATTATTATTTTATTATAACTATTACTTTAAACTTTTTAAACACTGCTTCACTTCTTCAATATACTTTTTACTATTTCTTTACTTTAATTTCTTTATCATGAGCAGACCCATCTCTGTCAATATCTCATACGCAGGGGCGCGCCAACCCGAGGGTGCAGGGAGTGCACCGCACACGGGCGGCAAATTTTAGGGGCGGCAAAAAACCGCCTCGTCAGTCATTGTTTAATAATAATAATAATCATAAAAAACGTTTATCATGTTAATTAATTAAATAATTGTGGATTTTAAAAAAAATTTTTTGTTTAAATGACGAAAATAAATAATGTAGGTAATGTTAGATAATTACACTGGCCGGCAGCCATTTTGCTGCAGGGCATACAACAACTTTTTAAGGGTAATTTGGACACGCTGAATCCAAAAATGACCACCATTTTGCTCAATCAGCTCTTGTTTTTGCGATATTGCAAAAAAAATGTTTTTTTCGATATGCAAACATTCAAATTTGTATATATATATTTTATGAATCAATTACTTCAAAACAATTATCATTCAGAATGAAGCTATGGGTCCTAATTGAACTAAAAAGCCATAAATTATTTACATTCATAAAGTTATTCTTTTCAAAAATGATGTTTTAAACGAAAAAAAATCGATTTTTTAGCAAAAATTCAGCAATTTTTAAAATTCAAAGCGCTGTAACACAAACAATTTTTATCCAATTTTAATGTTATTCATTATATTCTTTATCTATCTTCTTTATTGTGTTAAAATTTCAACGTAATCTAATGAAAATTGGCGAAATTGTACTAAATTAACTGCGCGTGTCAAAATTTAGTAGTTCGTTCAAATATTTTTTAAATTAAATGTTTCAACCAAAGATCATTCGGAATGTAACTATGGGTCCTAATTAAACTATAAAGCCTCAAATTATACACATTTTTAAAGTTAGTCCCTTCGAAATTCATGTTTTAAATGAAGAAAATTTGATTTTTTAGCCAAAATTTAAATTTCAAAGCGCTATTACACAAACAATTTTTGTCCAATTTTAATGCAATTTACTAAATAAAATATATAACTTTATCTATCTTCTTTATTGAGTTAAAATTTTAACGTAATCGAATAAAAATTGGCAAAAAGGTATTAAAATCAACCGCCCGTGTCAGAATTTGGTAGTTCGGTCATATGGTAACCACTCCTGGCGTTAAATAAATTCTTTGAACAAAGTTATGCATTGAAATACGTATTAATTCGAGTTTCAAAACGAAAATTACTGACACTGTTTTACAAAATCTTCTTTTCAGCGATTATCTTGACATAGTAATAATTATTTTCGAAAAAAATATATGAAATAAGTAAAAATTTATTCATTACTTTGTTCACTGAATTTATTTTACGAGCCATACATACGCCAGAAGTGAAAATTACCGAACTATCAATTTTGACACGCGCAGTTGATTTTAGTACCATTTCGCCAATTTTCATTCGATTACGTTGAAATTTTAACACAATATAGAAGATAGATATAGCTACAAATTTAGTGAATAACATTAAAATTGGACAAAAATTGTTTGTGTTACAGCGCTTTGAATTTTGAAAATTGCTGAATTTTTGCTAAAAAATCGATTTTTTTTCGTTTAAAACATGATTTTCGAAAAGAATAACTTTATGAATGTATATAATTTAAGGACTTTTTAGTTCAATTAGGACGCATAGCTTCATTCTGAATGATAATTATTTGAAGTCATTGATTTATAAAATATATACATAATACATATACAAATTTGAATGTTTGCATATCGAAAAAAACATTTTTTTTTGCAATATCTCGAAAACTAGAGCTGATTGAGCAAAATGGTGGTCATTTTTGGATTCAACGTGTATAAATTACCCTTAAAAAGTTATTGTATGCCCTGCAGCAAACAAAAAAAAAATTTTGTCGGCCTGCGTTATGGAAAATGCAGGTAGTATTTTAGAACGAGTACCTATACAGTAAATTAAACATATCTAAACTCCAATTTTGCGCGTAAATTTTAAAAACAAATGGACTGTATAAAACATGGGTCTTTCCCGATTATGCCATGAAATTGGGTTCTTTCCGACGATTCGGTCGTTT
This sequence comes from Sialis lutaria, assembly GCA_949319165.1. Lineage (NCBI taxonomy): Eukaryota > Metazoa > Arthropoda > Insecta > Megaloptera > Sialidae > Sialis > Sialis lutaria. The sequence continues at coordinate 19,573,968 of OX439231.1, read as the reverse complement.
CATTTTATTTTTCATTTATTTTATTTTTATTTTTTGCAATCAAATAATAATTTTTAAATGGGTTTAAAAATATGAGATTATTTAGATACATTAAAAATTGTATTGTGTTTAATTGTCGACATATTATACATATAGGGGTGGCAAATAAAGTCTTGCACCCGGGCGGCAAATTTCGTTGGCGCGCCACTGCTCATACGCGACTAAACTTGTTTGCAATTTCAACGTTCATTACCCTCACTCTTCTAGAAATTTACACGTAGCCATCTTAACAAACGTTTAACATAAGTAGTATATATATAACAATTTCAAAACCTATATACTTTTAGTACTTCTAAAAACGCTGAGACCAGTTTCAGAAATCCGTTTTCAAAGTTTTATTCTTACTTTACCAGTTATACTTTGAAACCAGGCTTCTTTTTTAAGCGGTTAAATGAAGATCAAAGGATTGTCAGATAAATACCGTCAAAACGAGTTTCATTTTTCGACTCGGGACATTCGACTTTTTATTTCACTCAATTCATTTTTCGAGGTCATTTTCAATCATTTTAGCACATATTTCGTCGATTTTAAGTGATGGGCCAAACTACACAACAAAGACCAACCTTGATAATATTTTTTTAAATGCCTATATTTTTTTCTTTTTTCACCCAATCAATTTGCGATTTTCAGCAAGTGTTCCTTTTTTCCAAACCTATCCCACAATGTGCTTGAATTGATCAAATTCGTACTTAAACGGAAGTTATGGGCAAAATTCAAAAAGGTGTATAACCTTAACGACATTACCCTATTTATTGCTTACAACTAAAGCGTACAACTGTATAATTCGAACCATTATCCGAATATCTATATACATACACGTTCGGGATTAAGAGATTAATGTGACGATATAATATATCTTACTTTAACACACAAATAATCGTACATGCCTCCCTCACTTTCTACATGTTTTATATTGTTGTGGGTTTGTTTCAGAGAAACCAATAAAAAACCACTAACCTTTTTTAGAATGTTTTCCTTTGGATTTCCGTGGATATATGTTGATCTTGCTTTGTCCACAACCCATCCTATTTTATTCTTTAAAATAGTCGTCAAGCACTAATAGAATATATAAACACTAAGCACAGATATTTGGATTTTTTTCACTTTTTAAGTCATTTGGCAACATTTACTATTGTAGTTAGTTAGGCTTGGACGCTTTTAAGTGTTACATAATTATTTAACATTATCATTAGTTAAAAGTCTTTATATTAATGAATTTAACAGTTGATGAGTGAAGTTTGTATGGTATGTACATTTTTAAAAGATAAAATATTATATTAAATAGAAAACAACTTTAACAATACAATACTAAATTATATTTTTTAAACAGAAATATATAGGATGGAAAAATTATTAATTTATTAAAAATACCATGAAGTGTTTTAAAAGTTATACATATTATATTCATAATATAAAAATTATGTCGCTGGTTAAAAAACGACTACGAATGTTTACCTAAACCATTACTTAAATGAAGCATGGTATTTTGTAATGAGTTACGATTTATGTTCTTTTATAATTTGGTGTTGTCATTGTTAATTATTACACTAAACATTTTCGAATCACTACAGTTTCAGCCTATGGTTGCTTCGCGCTGTAAATTTATTTTTTATGTAAACACACGGACACTTTTTAATTAGCATTTTGATTAATGTTTTAATCAGGTCTTCAGTATCTTGTAATTAACTCGATGTTTTTCTGGGGATGATGATATCCTGGAAGCAAAAAAAATAAATGTTTACAACACTAGCATAATGATTTAAAATACATACATAATTTTGAATTTATATTTTTTTTTACCTAAGAAAGGGGTATATAATAAATATAAATAAAAATAAATAATAACTAAACATTTTTTAAGAATCAATGTTTAGTTGCTTCTTCAGAAATGACACTTCATTTCTGAAGAAAATCACGAGATTGCATATTGATCGAAACATCAACCGCAACAGAAGTACGGCGTGGGATAAAAAATCCAGTGGTATCAAATATGTGGCCTATTAGACTAGAATGCGGTTCGCGGCCTAAACCTTGTAATTGATTTTTATTTATATGATAGAAATATAAAATATAAATAGTTTTTTCCCAATATATGTATGTAAAATTTCTTGAAGAAAAAATATTTTTTTTATTTCTCTAATTATGACTTTTGTAGCATTTTATAAAAATATTCCATTAAAAATATTAAAGTAATTTTAATTTTCGAATATACTTACAAAAAAAAAACTTTTTTACTCTCTGAAATTTTTCCATTATTCGTAAAAATTGTTATTTAATATGTAGCATATTAACCCAACTACAAGCTTCCAAATGAGATTAAGAGATTTTATCTTAAAAAATTATTAGCTCCACAATTGACAATGTTCACTAGTAATTGTTTTATTGTTTGATGATTCCATAACGCCATGGGAAACAAATTAAATTAAAATTTACAAAAAAAACTTTCTTTCAAATATTTATTTTTGTACGATAATTTTTTTAACTACAAAGCTTACAATATTGCTTTATTTTTCAATAATAATATACACTATTAATAATATTAATACAGACAAATATTGTTATAAATGGGATGCTAAAATCACATATAGGAGTTTTGAGTGTTATTTTTAATTTCATTAACGTTTTTTACTATAAATAAGTAATAATATTTTCAGCTCTCTATTTAATTGAAATTTAATTAATAAAAAGCAGTTTTTTATAATTTAATGAAGAACATAAACAACTCTACATTTTGTAAAGTCAATTAACTATAAACGTTTGTTTCATTAAAACATCGTTTATAAAACATTACATTAAAGAGAAGTAATGAAAATTATAAAATAAGTAATAATTTCCATAAGCTTCTAAGGTTCTTCACTAATTTGATTAGTTAATTTATATGCATTCCCTTTTTGTTGAACAATGTTTGCTATTTTATTTAAAGGGTTTTAATGGTTTATGTTTCAAATTTAATAATAATTGTTTAACTTTAAAACAGTATATAAATATCAAATTTATTTGCACATAATGTAATCAATACGTTTAAAATATAGGTATTATATATTTAATTTTGTTTTTATTTAGTTTGATTTACAAATTTTGAAATTTTAAATACATATATTTATATTTTTACACATTATTATGTATGTAGATTAAAGCAGAAAACGACTCGTATTTGCAAAAAGTCACATTAATAAAATCGATAAATTTTGGAAAAATATTATCTGGAGTATGAGGAAAAGTCTAATAAAATACGCGGAAAAAAAGAATAATTAAAAAAAATATATATCAAACCAACGATAAAGCACAAAGGTACTAAATCGATTGAGGTTGTTTCTCTGCTGCAGGTGTAGGAAACCTTTATATTATATATGAAAATCTAATGACACTCAATTATCTTGACATTTTAAGAAATAATTTACTCGTATCCGCAAGAAATCTGGGTATAGAAAATATGTATATGTTTTAACAGGATAACGACCCCAAGTGTATGGCCAAAGTAACAAGATAGATTTTACAGAAGGAATTTATGTGTTGGATTGGCCTCCACAAAGCTCTGATTTGATATCCATAGAACATTTATGGGATCATATAGACATAGATACCGTAAGACAAGAGAATTAAATAATAGGGATGATTTTTGTGGAGGCACATGAACATAGAAACGTTAATAAACTTAATAAAAAGCATCCCACGGCGTTTACAAGAAGTAATTAAGGTGAAAGGATACCAAACCTTTCATTAAAAAAAATGTTTTAACTATATTTTTATATAATTTTCTATACGGTGCGTTCGCGATGAAAGGAACAAATTCATTTAAAATTCAGGGAATTATTTTGTGGAAAAACGCTCGGACCCGTCGATTAGTATTTTTAGTTGTGGATTTTTTGACATAAGAAAATTGTATATAGGATGTCCCAAGAAGAATATATGCAGTAATCATTGATTTTTTTAAATGGAACACCCTATATATTATGCCATTTTTGAATTGTAAGATAAATTCTGAACACTTTTTGTGTGCATAGCATAGCTCTAAAATTAATGGGTTTTGGAATAATGACGTTTTAAATGTGTCTCAAGATGAATATATGCAGTCATCATTGATTTTTTTTAATGGAACAGCCTGTATATTATGCCATTTTTGAATTTTACGATAAATTCTGTACACTTTTTGTACAACATAGTATAGGTCTAAAATCATCAGTTTTTGAAATAATGACGTTTGAAAAGTTACAAATAAATACAAAATTAATTAACTTTAATAATAAAACATACAAAAGAAATAAAATTATTCCAAAAACCACTGATTTTAGAGCTATGGTATGTTGTACAGTAAGTATTCAGAATTTATCGTACAATTCAAAAATGGCATAATATACTACTTAATATAATACTTTAATTCCATTAAAAAAAATCAATGATGACTGCATATATTCATCTTGAGACACATTTCAAACGTCATTATTCCAAAAACCATTAATTTTAGAGCTATGCTATGCGCACAAAAAGTGTTCAGAATTTATCGTATAATTCAAAAATGGTATAATATATAGGGTGTTCCATTTAAAAAAATCAATGATGACTGCATATATTCTTCTTGGGACACCCTGTATACAATTTTCTTATGTCAAAAAAATCGCAACTAAAAATACTAATCGACGGGTCCGAGCGTTTTTTCACAAAATAATTACCTGAATTTTAAACGAATTTGTTCCTTTCATCGTGAACGCACTTGTATATTAACATACTTTCCGTTTTATGTAAATTAAAAAAAATAAATAAATAAAATTGCATACGTAGTTTTTGAATTTTCTGTTATTAAGGATTACAGATTTGGGTAGGTAAAATAATGATTATAAAATATTTTCCATTAACAAAAAGTTTTGTTCGCAATTTATATTTATCAGAATTTTTTTTATAAACAAAAAATTGTAGATTTGCAGTGATCAAATCAGATCTTGACAACTCTCCATTTTGAGACATATCATTGGAGACTTGCAAAGATCTATGTACAATGACCTACAAAAATCTAAAACGATCTACAAAGATCTCTAAAGATCGTTGTAGATCGTGATAGAGATTAAAACGTTGAAAAATCATTAATTTTCAACGTTACAATGATCTTCAGAGATCTTTGTAGATAATTGTAGATCAAAAACCAGTGAAAAATATAATGTTTCAAAATGGAGATCTGTCGAGATTTGATTTGATCACTGCAGATTTACATTTTTTTGCCGGGTATAAATTATTTAGTTTTACCTTTTCACACATGAAAAATATGTATTGATAAACAAAACATAATATAAGGTAAATAAAAGATTAATTGTTGAATATTATAAATGTAGATGAAAGTTAAATGATGTACTTAACCACCTATGCATAGAAAACATACCTAAAATAACATACAAATAAAATATTGGTATTAGTAATGATAATAATTCATAATTACGTGTTCGGATTTCATGTCACACTACTGTATATTATAAAATATGTGTATGTAGTCTGTACTATAATAAAAGGTCTGAATGACCATCGCCAACACAGAGAAGATATATTTATCTTTTACGTAAACAACCCTTGCATTGAACTAGCCCGACAATATTGTAACAGTACACGTGATTCGCCCCCAAGTGCCAAAGTGAACTTTACATTTAAACTATAAATACGCAGCTACAGTTTGGTAACGATACTGACAGGTCATTACGAAATATTCTGAAGCTAAAATAATAATCTATGTTTTTACTATGTGAAATGTAAAGTTTAAAATACGGTCAGTATAAATTAGAAAAAGGGTTATGATTAACAGGTTGACTGCCATAAATAAATCACAAAAAATGTGTCTGCTGGTCAAGTAGAAAATAATTATTAAAATCGTATTCTCAATGAGTTCTATAATATATATTTTTTTAACCTTATCAACATAGATACAATTTTACTGTATACTGTGATGAAAATCGATTAAATTACTACCGAAAATGGAAATTTGGTCGACTCTAGAGCGGTCGGATACGACCGCGTTGGCAGTCAACCTATAAGTAACTAGACGTCGTGATTTTAGCGAATTTTCCAAAGCAATTGTTATCACTCTCATGACAGTACTTCGAAAAAAAATATATCTTCATCTCCGAATACAAAAAAAAATATATCGGGAACAGTTTTCTTTTTTTTCTATAAAGTACTAAGACGTTTTAAACGACCATATGATTTAAATTGGTTATAAAAAAATAATCAAATTTAGTTGTATTTAAAATATGTTTCATTTAAATTTAACCCTTCAAATACGGAAAGTAAAACAATGTTCGATATTAAATAATTCTGCACTGGTTAATATATTATTTGATTGTAATTGTAATGTACAAAATAAACATACTATAAAATAAACGACTATAGTATGTGTCATTTAGGTCTGTAGTGGTTGTCTGGTCTGGTGATTTGACAATATAAATCGTGAATCATACCGTCAAATCCTCTGACAACCACTGCAGACTAAAATGAAATAGACTATAGGTACTGTTTTTTCTTAGATAAATTTTATTTAAATTTTCTTTACATATTTTTAAATCAATTGGGTAGTTTATTAAAATTGTAGGGTAATTAGATTAGGAATATAAAATAAAATAAACTCACGGTATTTATATCTACTAGCTACGACTCTGGTTAAAAGAAACACACTATACTTATAGGCAAAGCGCGTAGTCGAATATAAAATGTCAGACATTTTACAAATAACAGTTCTGTTATGTTGTTTTAATTGATGTTCGGAGAAATTTCAGTGCTTCAGTAGAAAATTGTACTGTATATAATTAGATCACACAAAGTTTTGAACGTCGAGAAATTTATCAGGTCATTTACGGTATAGCAGCGGTAATTATTTTAGCTGGAGGAAAACATACAAAATTTAATATTGGAAAAACACATTGCCGGTTAAACTTTTTATATAAATTATTCAATTTAAAATGTGAAGTAAAAATAAATTAATATTAAACAAGAAAAAGATTGTGGAATTATTTTTTAACCATTTAAGGACGAGGACTTTTACGTTGAAATCGTCCTTTTTTATTTACATTTGTATACATAATATCAATTAATTTCTCACGTGGCGTACTCGACTAAGTTGCGTAACGGACAGTCCACTGTAAAAAAATTCAGTTTGGACGATCTGAGGGGGTTTCCCTACGTAATTTGTTGCGCTGAATACGAAAAAATTCTTGGAGGTAAGCTTGACCTTGAAAATCGCATTTCAAGATTCAATTTATTGTTGTTGCTGTTTTGGCCTCAAAACTGGTAAGCCTTAGTTTGATGATGCGTTGAATATGGAAAAAATATCCATATGGGTCACAAATGTAACCCTCAAGAATATTTGAAGGATACCAATTATTATAGAAAAAGTATTCAGCAGTAAACTTACTTACTGCCTAAAGTATGTCACGAAGCGACTGCTGAATATTTGTACATTACTTTTAAACCCTTTTACGTCTTTTTTGATCGTCTTTCTCAAATAGTGACTTTTTCAAGGCCTTAAAAGTATAGTAACTCCATCGAATTTTATGAAAGAAGTACTCCAGTTTTCGCTTTTAGCGTAACCCAGGATCAACAACGTGAATGTGGGGAAAATATGATCCCTTTGGAGTCTTCTTGCCTCTCACGTTGAAGTGCTTGATTTTTGTGAGTCCCCGTGCCACTCACCTATACCTGACATTATAGTAATAGTAAATTCTCTACAAGAAAGAAACAACCAAGAGATAACCTGCTGGTAGGAACTAACGATAATTTCAATTTTCGGCCTTACATTCAGTTTGAAGATGATTTTTGCGAGACGTAATACTGTTTTTCTCGTGTTCAGTTCATCATAAAAAATATGTATGCTAACTATCGGGCCGAAACACCAAAAACAATGACCTTGAAATGCGATTTTTAAGCTAAAGGGTGCCTCTTGAATACTTTTTTTTCGTATTCAGCGCATCAAATTACTTAGAGAAACATAAAATATTTTGTATTCTATGGGTGATCAATATTTCGACCACTCCCGTCCTTAAAAGGTTAATATGATGTATTTAAAATATGAATGTACGAATATTGCTATGTGATCATTTTTGAAAGCAAAAACATATTTGGTCTCCAATTTCAAAACAAATATTTTTGTTCCGTGTCTGTCTATTCGTAATGGTCTCATATAAAAATCATCAACATCAGGTAAAGATATCTCAATTGTTTCTTCTTCTAAATATATAGAATCTTTAATATAGCATTATCTTTTCTATAAATATATTATGATAACTTTTTTAGTAAAATATTCCCTTACAAATATACATCTCTCCCTTTACAATGTTTAACACGTGGAATCACTGTGACACCACTTGACATACATTTTTTTATGTGGGCGTCCCCTGCCTCATTTTAACTTGTATTTGGTAGAATGTTATATGTCGAAATGTTTAATAAAGGTATTATTATAAATACCTATATGTAATATTTCATGTTTTTTAAGTTTTATTTTTATGATCAATAATGTCCAATAAACAGGGCTATGTTTGGAAATCTGAGTAGGATCGGGTCAAGCCAGTGAATAAAAACGGAAATAGAGTGAATGATACAGTAAATATTACGAAGAAAATGTCCATAATGTTATTTTATTTTGATTTTATTTATTTTAATTAAATGTTTATAATTTATTTTTAACCCTGTACTATTGTGAAATTCCCCATATCCCACCTGGCCGGTCCAGCTCTATCAATAAATAAAAATTTGAAAAAAGAATATTGTACAATTATTTCTCTAAATAAATATTTTACGTGCCAAATCAGCGGTAACCGTAATCAACGGATCGCGCGTGAGAAATGCCCGTGAAAGGTTTATTATATCCAACCAGTTATTTTTAGCTTAATCTCAATTTTAGGTATACCTACTGATGCTCTGCTAGGGATCGGTTTGTTTTTATTTTTGTGTTATTGCAAAAATTTCAGGATTATTTAAAAATTAATTTATTCAAAATAAGTTTACATTTTTCGACTTATTGTTAGTTAAAACTCTTACTTATTGTAACTCTTCTATTGAAAACATAATTAAAAATAATTAATAATTGCAGGGTTTTGTAATACCATCGAAAAATCATGTCCGAGGCAAGAGCAAATTATGATTATACTACTTTCAAAATGTAATGAAAAGTTGATTTCCGCATGGTGGCTGTGCGTGTGTGTGTCTATGGGTCTGGATGTAGAATTTTCATTAAAAATATGCACCGATTTGAATTATTTTTGGGGAAAATGTTTGTCTCAGTGAGTACTTATTCCAGACCTATTGATTTTGGTGCTAATCGGATTAGGGGTTTTGGAAATATTCGAAATTTTGTACCAAATATCGTCTAAAAAGTTACTATTATCACACCTGTAGTTCAATCCAATCTAAGGGTCACTTATTTCATAAACGTGCGGAAATAACCACTGAAGGTGAAAATTCTACATCCAGACACACAGCCGCCATGAGGAAATCAACTTTTCTTTACGTTTTGAAGTTAGTACAATCAGAATCTGCTCTTATCTAGGACACGATTTTTTTACAGTATTACAATACTTCCATTTCTTCGAACATCGAAGTAAAAGTGAAAGAATCGATATTAAAAAAAAACGTACAGTAAATTTAGTTTTACGGCTATATGTTAATCAATTTAATAACAAATCAAGTGCCCAATACATAAAATATATATTACGATTTTTTTTATTTGTCTGTAGAATCGTGTTCGATTTTTATTAAAAAAATTTTAATTTTCCTTTAAAATCTATATAGGATTGTAATATTTGGATTACATTTATTTTTCAAAGATCACCTTTATTAAGGTCGCTTATATAAAAATAAATTATAAAGTTTATTATTGATCAAGGCCTTTGTTCTCGTATATTTGTATAAAAATGCAAATTCTCTTTTGTCTTCAGTTTACTTTTGTATTATAAACGTTATTAAAAATATACGTTGAACCCTAGATTATTTATTTTGCATGTTTAAACATCTGTATCCTTACATAAATTATATACATACTCGCTCTCCACAAGAAAGTTCTCAAAGTTTGTGTCAATAAAACTTCATTAGAAATTTCAGACGCCTTTGGTTCAAGTTTTATACTACAAATCCTTCATAGACATCAATGAAAATTATTAATAAGTTTGCTCTTTTTGTTTGAAAAAAGGCACGTTTTAAACAGTGAAAATATCTTATGAATAAGAATTATTTATGTAAGATATTATGAAAGACCGAGGAAAATCATTTATGTACATCGTACGTAAGGTACATACCCAGTGGCGGCGTAAGGGGGGGGGGCGGTGGGGGCGGCCCGCCCCGGGTACCAAGCACCAAGGGGTGACAAATTATTCTTTAAATACTCTGGAAAGTGTGTATAACATGTCATGAGAATAAATAAAAATAAAAATATTAAATTGACAACAAAAAATAAAAATAAAATGAAGGACAACACTTTTTTTCTAGAAGGGGGTGAAAAAAAAAACAGAAAACTGAAATTAATATTGAGTTGAGAACGAAAAAAAGACAGCACTTTTTTCTAGAAGGGGGTGCAAAAAACCGGAAAACTGATATTAATATTGAGTTGAGAACGAAAAAAAAGGGGGGGGGGGTGCAAAAAAAAACCGCCCCGGGTACCAATCTACCTTACGCCGCCACTGTACATACCTATAATATTAAATGCTTATAAGTACATAGGTACGTACATACCATAAGAGAAAGATCCCATGAAAGGGGTGGTTTAATAATGGGTTATTTAATATAAAACCATAAATATATTTATAGTAGTATGTATAGAATTGTGGATATAAAATTTCAAAATAGCCTAAATATGTGTCATAAGTATATACTTTAATTTCCACATATATATCTACATGGGAGTTTTGTATCAAAAATAATCAAATTATTTTCTATTGTTACAAGAAATCAAATTATCACGAAGGAGCTATCAGAAAAGGAGAAGTCCAACTAACAATAAATATGCATAAAAAAGAAAAATTCTATTCTTGTTAAATATTCGCATTAAACATACGATTACATGTTTATTTTAATTATTATACGCGCCTTCCAAAAGTTCAGGGCCACCTAAATAACTTTTGACTGTTTTGAAAAATAGGATTGGAATTTATAGAGATACAATGGGATCACCAAGTCTATTATTTAACCACAAAAACATCCACCTACATATCCCGAGGGGTGGGGGGGGGCTAAGAAATGTTAAATGACACGTGGAATTGAGTTCGTTCGAAAAGGCTTACAGAGACAAAAACAACGTGGAATCGCTGAGGTCTCTACAATATTTGTTTCGAAGAATTATGATCTTTTGAACATTTCTATTAAAATCAGGTTAAATGCATTTTCAAGAATGTTATAAAATAAAAAAGAAGCAGACCCAGTTGAAAAACTGACGTTTATCAGCAAGTTGTCTCATCATCAAGTCAAAAAATTTTACTCTTCTGTTTTTTTTTTTAATTTTCAGAAATGTATAAATAATTAATTAATTAAATGTTATACATTTGCCTCCATGAGCGCTCCGTGCTTTTATTGGTTTTAGTCATAAAAACTTGCAAATTTTGTGATAACTGAAAATTCATTTTTTACTTGTTAGTGTATTTTTCATAAAAGCTTGTTATTCAAAAGTGTTTTTTAAATAATTTTATATAAGATTCGAAGAAATTTGACAACTATTACGTATAAGATTTTCTTGATTCAGTTAAGATGTTTCACAGACTCTCTATACTACAGGGGATGTGCTGTTAGTAATAGTGTTTTCGTGTTCCAAAGTACTTGTCTAAATCCTATTTTCTTTGAATCTAACGATAAGTATATTTGTATTGTTATGGAAATAGAATAACAACAATATCGAGGAAAAATATATGGGGATCAAAAGAAAATACAATATGAATAGAAACAAGACATATCTAGTAAAAGTATTATATGTACCTATTATAACCAATAACTAAGGATGATAATGAATTATGAAGTACGTAATCAGGACTGAATTTCAAAATATCGAAGCCCTTAATTGTATTTAACCAAGATCAAATATAAGTCTTTAAAAAAAAGAATAATAAACGGTTTTGTTTTATTCAACAATTTTCCGCAATAAAATATTCCACATAAATTCCATATTCCACCAAACACATATTTATAGTACGTTTGTTTCTAGTAATATCGTTTGGTGACCCATTTCTACGTATGAGGCATAAACATTTATGTTAAATATTATATCAATACGTTGCTTTTGAAGAAATTTCGAATGGATATATACGACTACGTATAAGATATAAGATATGTACTCATATGTAACTATATATACTTACATTATTGTACATGATGCAATTTATTAACTTGGTAATAACGATAAATAAAACGTCATATAATAAAGTCAGTATATATGGAACACCATTCATGTTTTAGGTAAAAAAAACAACGATAATATTATTTAAAACCAGACCTTATCATTTCATTGGAAAGAGGATTTAATCTTTTAACGAGATAAATAAAACGGCATATAATAAAGTCGGTATATATGGAACACCATTCATGTTTTAGGTAGAAAAAAACTAATATTATTTAAAATCAGCCCTTATCATTTCATTGGAAAGAGGATTTAATCTTTTAACGAGATAAATAAAACGTCATATAATAGAGTAAAGTCGGTATATATGAACACCATTCATGTTTTAGGTAAAAAAAACTATGTTAATTATTTAAAATCAGCCCTTATCATTTCATTGGACAGAAAATTTTATCTTTCAACGAGGCAAAAATTGAATACTTGAATTAAAACAGAATTAAAATTAAAAATCGAAAACAATCGAAAATCAGCCTTTTAAAAAATATCCGTGTAAAATGGTCCGCAGTGGTCCATATTACACGCGTGTTACCATAAAACAAGTTTATCTATATTAGGTGGTTAAAACATTTGTTTTTTAAATTTATTTTGCTGTTTTAATTTCAAACTTATATGTTATCACTGTAAAAAATAGCTGTGGAATAGCAAAGAGTACACGAGCAGAATCTCCGTAATAGGTACTCCATTTAGTGGGTACCATTATGAAGATTTGTACTAAAAAAAGATTTTTGCGGAAGTGGATAGTTGTGAGGTACTGGATGATTACATACTTTTGATACTACTTGCCTCACCACGATTCTGGTTAATTATTACATTTCATAGCCGTATAATACCCCATAGTCCATAATACCTTTAACCACGTGTATTTTTTTTTAATTGTTATCGCCGAGGCAATAATTATTACGTGGAGTAAAAGCACTGTACATACGCCCAATCCTTGTGCTTATTTTTTAATCAGCGATATTATTAATTTAAACTAACTTACCTTAACACAAACAATCAAAAATGAAAAATATTAAATTGCTCTCAACGTCATACCGGTACTCCAAATACTGTCACGTCAACTGACGCAGTTATTAAGAAGTGTAAGCTTAGATACATACTAATGTTGTCTTTATAAAATGTAAAATAGAGCAATAATATTCAGTATTCATATTACTTGCCTGGACCATATATATACCGACTTTATTCTACTATTATACCTGTTAAAAATGTTCATTTTTATGACAATAACAGACAATGTTCACACAGAATTGAAATCCCAAGAAGTATTTTCAATTTACATAACATATGTATGCTCCCTAAAAATAAGAACGAAAGAACATCCCATTCTTTAGACAAGGTGCTAAAGTAATTTGTGAGAATTGGTCGTTAATACGTACTACGTAGAATAAAAAAAACTCATTTATATGCTATGCTGTGGTTTCTTATGTTTTAAGGTGAAATAACATTACCGCTTAATTTGATCGTTATATAACATGGCTGTAATATAATTTGTTCAATATAATTTTATAGTGTTTAATGTTTTTCTTTTTGCGATTTTCGATGTAAATTAACAATAAAATTTTATTACGAATTATATTTATTGTAATACGATATTTGAATAGAGGAGAAGAACCTATAAAATACGACAAAAAGTTGATATAATGTAAGTACTTAGAAGAAGCAAATGGTTTATTAAAATTTCTAATACCTACATATTTCTTGGTATGTCTAACAATTAGAATTTGTATTGTGCGTTAAATTACACACGAACTTTAGAATCTATATATTGGAGTAGGTACTATACATATGTAGGATGTTGTTGAATAATGGAGATATGCGTTAATTGAGGCGAATAAACACGTGAGTTGGTTGTTGAAGAAATTATCATTCATTGTCAGGCCGAGCGCGTTAACCCGGTATATAACAAGACAACGCGAACGATGAGTTAATTTATTATCTTACAATTAGTTTTAATTTTATGTCTATATTTTCATAATTATGCTTAGTTCTTTTTCATGTTTGCACTGTCAACTAGAGAATATTCTTTGTTGACAACTCCATCGTATTATACGATTCTTTTGTTTGGTGTAATCGTTAAACAGGTTTTAACGAACGGAGTGACCATATTTAAGAGATTTTGGTTGAGGTGCAGTGAAATATGGTTTTATACATTTATAACATTAAATACTATAGTATCATAGTATACTAATCGGAGTATACGATTTTATTTTTGAACAGTCATTCTAAAATCAAAACAACACAAAATGAAAAGTTAAGAAATCTAATAATATTGTTTATTCAGGGTGTCTAAGATAAGCGTGAAATGCATGTGGATATCCTAAACGGTAAGAGATACAGATGTGGTTAAATGAGATTAATTATTTATAAAGAAGGGGTGAGTATTACTACATCAAAAAATATAGTCATTTCAAGAATTTTCGAGTTTTCGGTTTTTTATAGGTATACCGCCTAAACCACATAAAATTATTAATATTTTTTGATGTAGTAATACTCACCCCTTTCTTACCAATAATTCATCTTATTTAACAACATCTGTATCTCTTTTACTGTTTAAGATAGTCCCATGTATTCCATTTTTATCTTATCTAATAAACAAATTGATCATGATAAAAATGCATTTCTTGTCGGCTGGACTGCTCGTTTTGAAACATCTCAGTAGTGTAAGTAAACAAATTTATTGTTAAATGTAAAATACTTTAGTACGAAATTTGAGTATAAAATTATTGATAGTTAAACAATGGTTAAAAAGTTACTTGTTTTTTTTTATTTATAGTAAATTAAAATTAAGATTCTTGACAAGAATAATGTATTTGCAAGTTTGACATATCATAAACAAAAGAAATAGATAATATTCGCATGTGCATATCTGAAATAATATTAATAATATAACATCTACACAATGTACAATAGTTAAATTCCAAACAGTGTACTTGAATTTTCGCAGCAGTATACACTTATTTAATAAATTAAATAAAACAATTCGTTAACTTTTCTCAGACTTCCTTTGTCGGAAAAAGATTTATCTCTAAACATGTACAATTCACATTCCAAACTGAATCTCTTTCAAATACTAAATGTCCTTTCTAATTCCATTTTCTTATAAATTTACTAAACTGACAGCGTCCTCCTACGAAATGTGTAATTTATTTTATTTTCTCTTAGTATTTATACATAGTTTATAGTAGAATGTATATTCAAATAATATTTATTTATTGTTAATCTCATATTATCAAATCTTAATTTTTTATTTATCTTATCATATATATGTAAATAAATCTAATCATGTTGTCGAAATCTTGTACAATTCTATTACGTGGTGATAAAAATATGCTTTTATACAAAAAATTCATAATATTAAATGGTGATATTTATTCATCAAATCAAAACAAAAATTTTCTATCGCTCCACTGTTCGCGCTCCAAATTTAGATTCCTCTCTAAAGTCGTAATATAACTAGACATATAGACTTCATTAAATTCATTATGAATTATAAAAAATATTTTTCACATGCAGACCTAAAATTAGACGAAAACTTTTTTTTTGCATCCAGACATGTGGGATATCAAAATTTAACTATTAATCGTAGGCCTGGCCGTTTTTCTAGCTTAAAAATGGCGCAATTCAGAAAGAACTTATTGAATAACTTCAAGACAAATAAAAATACGAAAGTGTGCTTTTTATCAAAATTTACAAAAATATTTGCTTTACAACAATATTTCAAAATTATAACAATCACACACGCTAACGATACAAGATTTCAAAATCGCTCACGCACACGTTGATTCACAAACGAAACCCAAAAAGTTCACAAGCCGCGCCCAGCTCTACTTTACACATAATGTAAGTAAGATGATTTGTTGGAGATATATTCCTGTTTCGGTCTGCTTATGAAACATTTACATGCGTTGTATCATCCAAGAGATAGGTCGTGTGTCGAATAGTCTTATCTCACGCGACCGTCCACCTCTCACCACTCCTATTCACCCAGAAACAGCGTGATGTAGATTATAATGAATAACCCACCCTTAGTGAACAACCAGATGTTTCTGCTAGTGGACTATAATATAATATTAGCGGACCGTGTGCTCTTTGTCTGTACGGTATACATACATATAATGCAATATACATAGGTTAATATAAGTATGTAGTAGTAGTAGTAAACGCCTAAACGGTTGAATTGCTAACAGTGTATATTATTTTAAACGCGTACTATTTGTACTAATATGTATTTACATTTCTATTAAATTAATGTTACCAACAATAGTTATTTATAACAAATTATTACCTTTATAACAAAATTATAAAGGTAATATTATTTATAGAGTACATTTTATTATATTTTTCAAAAATTTCACGTGAGGTTTCGTTTCAGGACAAAACAAAAACTTTCTTCAGTGTATGTCTGTTTGTGTGTGTGTATCTGTCTATCTCATGAATCCTTATCACACGCATAACTCATGAACCACTAAACTTATAATGGCGAAATTTGTTTTTTTATTTAGGTCTGACTATAAGGGACGATCCAATTTAAAAATTCATTAAATGAAATCAAGTGAAAGTTTTGAAATGAGAAAACTATTTTTTTCTTTGAAACATTATCACATCGCTTCCACTTTTCTTCGAATATTACGAGGAAACAATATACAAAATTTTCTTTCCTAGTATGCATAAGGAAAATATTAGTTTAATTAATTAATTACACATTTTATACTTTTAATATAGGACAGTAGCAGTGGATACCTTTAGGTACGTACAATGTAATACTTAATACATATGTATGAATAAAATATACGATAACATTCAGTGTGAAATATTATAACAAGCTCTTTGAGCTTTCCCACTGCAAGTCATATTTTATGTATGTAATTACAATACTTAAGCAATTAATGTTTAAGGACTGTTTCTTAAATAGTTAATTATGTAGAGTAATCCGGGATTACTTCAACGTAGAAAGTAATAACAGGCGGCAAAATGTTTCAAGTATTAAACCATAGATGTCTCCTTATATGTATTGTAATTTTCATAAACCGCTGTTCCAGAAAATTGTAATCATATAGTGCGATTAAAGCTATTTTTTATAATAATAAATAGTTAATCTGTAAGTAAGGTACTGGCATCAGTCTTGAACGCTTTAAGAGCAAAGTATATTGTATTCTCATAAACTTATGTTGCTAATAAAAACTCTTTTTTAAATCAATTCAATTACCAAAATCCGCAAATATAAAGCGACTTATTTGCGAACATGGGTTTATTAACAACAAAAAGTTATTATTTTATTGTCATCGGCAACTCTTGAAGGGTATGTTAACAGGTATTATTTACATTAATATGATCAGATAATCATTTTATTTATATAAAATTATATGTGTTATACTTAATTTACATTTATCAATATATACCTGTATGTATGTATAATACTTCTTCGTCTGCGTACGTTTCAAAAATAAAAAAATTGTAAATAACACATCCTTACCACGGTGACAATGTTGCTGGTTTAATTACATCAATGTTACAAGTTTCAGTGATTATCCTTTTCATTAAATACATTTCAATCAAAAAAGTATTACTTGTTAGTTTGTTAGTGTATCTTAATATTTCCCTGGTTTATTATTAGGTAATTTTGATTTAATAACACCAACATTACAACTATTTTTAATTTTTTATTCACTGTTGTTACACCGATTGTAAATATTCCTTAAGAAGATTGTTCAGTACAAGTCAAAGTAGTGTACTATCTCTATTATCTCCCTGCCAAATTTCATCAAAATTGGGTTCAGCAATTTAGCCATGAAAAGGTTACAACAAACAGACAGAGGCACTTTCGCATTTATACTATAGTATTGATTATTATTGATAGTGGCACATTCTTTGATTTTGACAAAAATAAAACAATATTTAATAGTTTCGTTTGAACCTCTTCCATTTCCACTCTATAATTTGTTTAAGCTTTGAAATAAAATACGTTATGCCCTATAATAAGATTTATTCTAATAACACTACATATTTATTTACGTATATAAATACAACATACAGTATAATTACGTTAGCCGTATTTTTCACTGTTATTTTTTAACACAAAGTTTAACGAACTGTTTTCCTCGCTATATCTGTCAAAGACCAAACGTAAATTGGGACACAGACAGAATACGGGATTACATTTTCTTCTTTATTAAATTTACCAAAACAAGCAATCAGTCAAGGCTGTCTTTTTTGTTATTTATTAATTTTTAAAGAAATAAAAAAATCATGTAATTTGTATACATATCGCATCATATGAATTAACATTTATAAATTTATTGTAATTGTTTAATTTTGAATAAAATTTCTTTCAGATAGTACCTACCACCTAGTTCATGTGTTTTTTTTAATTGAATAATTGTAAGCTTTAATCACTTGCTTACACATTATTAAGTCTTCAAATCCATAATAATGTAACGAGTTCATTTAGCTATTTTAAATCCAAGCAAAATACTTTGAAAACATAATTGAAAAAATAAATGAGATTATATACTGTATATAAAATCTTGAAGAGTTTCCCTCCCACTTGTTATTTGAGAATTCTATTTTAAGTGGTTTTGATTAATCTTCATTTTAATTATAACTTTTATCTAAAAATATGAACATATTTGTGTTTTAACAACTCAACCAAAGAATAACACGAGTATATAATTATAGAATTTGTACTTTTTGTAATCATGCCAAAATATTTAAATTCTACAAAAATATTTATCGTTCTGTTAATATGAGACTGTACATATTATGTGATATCCGATTCACAAAGCTAACAGTCTGTAAAATATTTAAGTGTTTTGAGTAGGTACGGAAATATACATCTTATTGTTGTAATTTCTTTACAATACATTATGGCATATGGGAATTTTTAAGTACATATTAAACTATTTTCCTTGGTTAAAATTTTTTATTCATATTTTAAAAATTAAAAATTGGCCGCTCAATTTCTAATGGACGGAAAGAAAAAATGAAATTAAGTGTTTATTTAGTCGCTTCCTCGAATAAAAATGTATTGAATTTCGTATTTAGTATACAACGCCCACACAAGGTATGTACGCATATACACCCGACCGACGCGGTATAGTACGCACCTGAAACAGAAACGAACAGAGGTTTATATAAATCTTTTTAAACCGTATAGCGGGTGTATTTATTAGCTACACGTGTCTGTTGTGGGCGCATACAATCGTACGTACCCCGTGTGGGTGCATGTATATTAACTACGAAATTCAGTCATTTTTACTCGTGTTTTAAACTTATGCCAGTTACTACTATGGTCAAATATTCACGTCGAACATTTTCAAAATTTATTTACAATATCGCTACTTCGTCGGAATTATTTTTTTGGTCAGTAGAAATAGAGACATTATGGACTGCGCATTCTGTACCGAAGGTGTAAAATTTGGTTCACATAAGTGAAGACAGATATATAACCCAACCAATACTCTAGCTTTTTTACACTCATTTTATATAAAGACAAACATAGACTCAAAATATAGTAGAATCCGGATATAATAACTCCGTTTATAACGGTTAACCGTTTTTAGCGACGAAAATGCATACTCAAATTAGGTTTCATATAGACCAGTGGTTCCCAACCGGTGGTCCGCGAACCACTAGTGGTCCGTGAGGGGTAAAATATGGTCCCTGTAAAAGATTTCAAACTTTGAATGAACTTAGAATTACCTAAAAGTGCAATGTGAAGACCTTTTTTTAGGTTTTTTAATCTATAAAAAACAATAATGAAATATTAGGTAAGACTTTTTTTATGTTTTTTAATCTATAAAAAACAAATGAAATATGAAGACTTTTTTTAGGTTTTTTAAACTATAAAAAACATAAAAATGAGATGTGAATACCTTTTTATTGTTTTTTATTTCAAACCTAGGAAATTTTTTTTTAACCTTGTGGTCCCTGCTTATAATAATAAAATCAAAGTGGTCCCTGGTCATAAAAAGGTTGGGAACCACTGATATAGACGTACTATGAAAACATATCCGTATAGTACGACTCCGGTTTAAGCGACCAACTGCTTATAGCGACCTATTTTGACAATGAATTAAATAAATTGTCCGGTTAGAACGACGCGCAGTGTAATGTTTCCAATATCAACGTACAAGCAATACCTCTCGCCGCGCCTCCCCCCGTCCCGGCATATATTGATTGTTGATTAGTAAAATTACAGACTTTCTACGTCAGTAAATACATATTTACATTCATAGAATGTAGATACATTGTATCTCTGATCAAACTGTAATACATTATGTATGTATTGCCTAAAGAACTAAAATTATTACCTCTAAATAAATTCAATAAAGAGTTAAAGTCACTGTTGTTGGATCGATGTTATTAGTTATTACAACATACAAGAATTTCTTGAAGAATGAATTGTATTTTTTTACTTTTTGTAAATTATTTATAAAACTGTATATGTTTTTCTCTTCTCTTTATTTTTTATTTTATATTTATATATATATTTTTTTATTATTATTTTGTTTATTTTTATTGTTTTGTTTTCTTATATTGACATTTAGAGTTTTACAAAATAATAAATATGTCTATATCTGCCCATATGTCTATGTTATGTGCAATGTTTAAGTAATTACCATTAAAATTACTTTTTGTTAATTTTAATATTTGTTAATTTAAATAGAAATTAATCTAACTATGTGTATTATTATTTCATAATAAGAATTATAATAATATTAACATAATATTTTTGTGATTTTCTATATTTTAAAACGATTAAAAAAGTATTAAAATTTATGTTCGATGTAATATATAGTGCACTTAAATATTAACCTTACTTTAATTAATATCACTTAATTTTTTGTTCATTATGAATAAATAATTCCAAGTTGTATTTCCAATCACAACCCTTAACTACGATATTTCTCAAACAATATGTCACTGAGGTTCATTAATGTCTTCGAAACACAGAAATGTCTATTATAATTAAATAGAGATGAAATTGTAATATTCTATGAAGGCGTAAGTTCACAACAGCGTTGTAACAAAACCACATTGCAACTGTGGCATTTCTGCTCTAGAACAAAACAAACCGATGTCGGCTGTAGGAAATGTTGACTTCAGTTTAACTTCCTGAATATATACGTAATTATATTATAGAACGTCTTTATTTTCACATCCTGTGTAAAATAGAGTTCCTGATGCTTTGTATATTTTGTATAAATATAAAGAAAATATACATTAAGATGGAATGAAAAACCAACATTTTCTCTAACTTTAAATTATAATATAATATAATATAACTTTAAATTATGGTACCTTATATTTCGTTCATTTTAGTAAGAAAATAAGGTGTATTCAATCCTAACCATTACAACTAAAATTAAATCACACATTTTTGCGCGAAATTTCACTTCAAGCCAATTTTAATGTAATCAGTCGCATTTGAAAGGTAAGTAGTTGAAGTTTCTGAAAACTACCCCAATAATAGTCAATTCACTCTCTTAGTTACCCTTTCATCCCCTTAAATCTGAAATATCGATTAAACAAAAAAAAAAGATATTAAAGAGATACACCTTTTGATACACTTTTTTCGGGGCCACACTATATATTTTAATATATAAGTTTAGATGTGTATTACACGTATTACTTATAATATCATTCAAAATTTTAATTTTTCTCTAAATATTAACAGAAGAGATATCGAAGAAATACGAATTTATGAATCATCCTGTACATAAAATATGTAGATTTACAACTTACTTTTCAAATGCGAGTAATTACATTAATATTGATTAAAAATTGGCTTGAAGCGAAGTTTCGCGCAAAAATGTGTGATTTTAACCCACTGTTTGTCGCCTCAAGTCTTGGCATCTTAGGACGCCGCGCCGACCGCGCTGGCCGCTCCGGCCTCCAGACACGCAATACAGTTTGTGATTTTTTAACCTTGAAAATAATATACACACATCAGTATTGCGTGTCTGGCGGACGGTGCGGCCGGTGCGAACGGCGCGGCGTCCTAAGATGCCAAGACTTCAAGCTCTAAAAACTAAAATGATTTCTGTTTAGTGAGCTTTTACCTATATCTCGAGCATAACTTATTAATAATAAAAATTTTAAACGTTTTTGTTCTTGCATATTTTTTGAAAAAGTCAGTAATTACTAATATATTGACCTTTTCGGTTTTAAGCTCGCTTTAATTAACGTATTTGATTTACATAAAAAAATAGTAAAAATAAAGTAATAATAAAAAAAGTAAAATACCTAACCTTTTATTAATAAAAGTATAGATATGAAATATATTTTATTAATTGGACCTCTCCAGAACAATATTAATTAAATTTCATTAATATTTTAATTACAAAATTATACTTATCGTGATTATTATTTTAACTAATTATCGTTTTTAGTTGATTAAAATTTAATATGTAATGTTTAAGTTAGTTAAATCCATGAGTTTTATATATCAAATATAAACTACACAGTTGGTACATATTTGCATATATTATGTATAGGTAGTAGGTATTACAATTTACACATTATGTTACCTACTGGAAATGATGTTATAATATTTTCAATAACATTATTTGGATTTTTAAATCTAATTTATCTCAAAGTACAGACAATTTTCATTAAACAGGAATATCAATCAATTTTTTAATACTTACTATTTATAGAGTCGTTTGGAATTGTTTAATAATTTCATAGAAAAAAATTAGGTTGGTAAGGTTTAATGTTATTAACATTCAGAAATTCAAAATTAAAAAAATGTCCAGTGTGCTATTAATATAATATAAGTACCTATATGATTTGTATTCAATTAAACGCATATTTCTAGGTTCAGGGGTTTGGGCTCGGCGATGATGAATCAGTCAGTCAATCAGGACATGTTATTATATGTATGTAATGTATATACTAGTACATGTATATAGATTATATAAATTACATGTGTAGATGCATAAGTAAAATTGTCGAATTTAGTAATAGGTAATAGTACTTATATTACTTAAGGGGTTATAATTAATTGCACTATATATTCAATATGTATGTACAACGAACATAAATTTCAAAACTTTGCACTTCAAATTTTATAGTTTTAAAATGTAGAAAATCACAAAAATCACAATAAATACATCAAAAATATGTAATTTTTAAATCTGACAGGTCCAAATTTAGGTAAAGTGTAAAATATTTTTTTTAGTGTAAAGTACCTATATTTTTAGTGGAAACTATTTATTTAAAGTGATATAATTTGTTTTAAGTTCAATATAATTATTTGATGTTGAATAATTAATTTTTCGTGCAGTATATTTGTTATAAATGAAAATGATATAAGTGCATTTAAATACTTGACCAAACACAATTTTTTATCATATATTTGTTCTGTACTATTATATATTTTTGGCCAAAATATTTATTCATGAGTACAATTTTGTAGAGTAATTAAATGTACTTGTACTTATGTTCCTATATTTTTTTATACTTGTTCAAAGCTCTGATATTAATAACAAAATGTTTATTAACAAATGTGCAATTATTTTTAATTTATTTATTACGTATTACATATAAAATTAGTCAATATAAATAAAATAGCTCTAGCCATTCTTAACTATTACCACACATTACATACATACATCAACGTATTTGTCTTTGAACAACTAACAATCAGCAATGATAAATTGTCAAAGACCAGCCGACCTAATATTTGAGTAAATAATCGGTTAAGGGGTTAATTCTGTCCTAGGGGTGTCAGTATAACAGTGAACAGGTAACATAGGCTGTAAATAATTGTAAACAACACAACCAGCATCGATTACACTCTCTCGTACTCATAAAATTTGTAAACGGGATTGCTGGCAAACATTTGAACAAAGCTGTACGCGTGCGCTTCAACTGCGTAATCAGATTTAATTTCCATCCCGAGTTCTATGTACTACCTACGTCGGGCAGTGGCGTTAATTCTGTATGTAGATATAATATCATGATCATATTCATATATAGGTATAGGCAGGGCCGGATTTACAAACTCGCCGCCCCTAGGCAGTTGCGAAAATTGCCGCCCTTTTCATTGAATAAAAAAAAAAAGTATATATTTTTCATATCCAATGGCCTTTTTTTTCGTTGTCAAGTAAAATTTTTATTTTTGTTAGATTCTCGGATAAAAATTTTACCAAAACTTTTTTTCACGCTCAAATCTGCCACCCCTAAATTTTTGCCGCTATAGGCACGTGCCTACACTGCCTGCATGGTAAATCCGGGCCTGGGTATAGGTACTCTTTATTAAGAGTACCTATGTCCTATACTCTTAATATTTAATATTATATTTAATAATATTTTCTGCACAGCATAAACAATCTTGATCAACTTATTTTCAGTGTGTTTATCTCTTATTTCTGTATAAAAGAAGGGTTTAATCGCAAAAAATGACTATTAAAACTAATTTTGAATTTGACACCAAAACGCTCGCAGGTTACATTTCAGAGTTGTGACGCCACACTCCTTGTCAACAATAATCAAACATTCAGAGTTAGACAATAATTTAATTATTTTATTTTTTAAAAATGAATTCCAAAGTAGGTATATAAGTTCTTGAATAAGGTGTGTACCTAATAATCTTGTAAGAGGTACTGATATTTGTCTAAAATAAAAGTCAATCACTTTGGCGTTTACTGATGCGTGACGTCATTCTTTCTGATTGGTGTTCTATTTAACATGGTGAATTGCTGTATTTTGCATTTTTATTTTAGCAAAAATTATATTAATCCCGCTTTTAATATAATTCTTTTTAACCTACTTAATTATTTAAAATCATAATTTCAATGTTACTTTGTTACTGGCATCACGCCTATTACAATAAATTTATTCAATATGCAAATACCTGTACTTTACTTTAATTGACAAAACTGGATCCAACAATTGAATAAACAAACCATAGATGCACGTCATGTACCTCTATACTATACTACAACATTAAATTAGAGTTCAGTGATGCGTCTCACGATTGCGTACAAGGAAAAGAGGTTGTTACGAGCAGCTTGAAAATTGTACATCCGGTTTGATTATATA
This sequence comes from Sialis lutaria, assembly GCA_949319165.1. Classification (NCBI taxonomy): domain Eukaryota; kingdom Metazoa; phylum Arthropoda; class Insecta; order Megaloptera; family Sialidae; genus Sialis; species Sialis lutaria. The sequence goes on along the minus strand of OX439231.1, from coordinate 19,548,530 downwards.
AATTCCATATTCAGTATACTAGAATGGTGAATAGTTGAATACATATTATAAATATTTACGAGATGAACTTAATTTTTTTTAAATTAGAACAATAATAACATGTTTTAGATGCAGTTTACAGAACCGCTACTGTGCAAAATATTGCTTTAAAACAGTGGCGTAGTTAGGGCTGGATGATTAATGGGATCAATCCCCTCCCCCCATAAGTCTACGGAAATTTTAAGATTATTATAATGTACGAGCATTTTTTTCAAAAATGAATACATCTAAGTGAAGAATATAACCAAATTAGGTACTTTGCACCACATAAAAGATAATTTTATAATAAAAAATATAAATTGATGAGATTTAATATTGTCATATATCCCCCCATCGCAAAAAGTTATCTACGCCACTGCTTTAAAATAATTTCCATAAGATAAATGTTTTTTTTTTGTTTCAATGAATGTTTAGTACCGTAAGTCAGGGGTTACTTGGACCCAAATGATAAAACGATTGAAGTCGCTTCTGGCACTGGTTTAGTGAATTAATGGGCATATTTCTTAGTTTGTCCTCAAGGTAATAGTACTCTGCAAGCTCTAGCAGCTCTAGCACAATCCACGTGATTTTACGAGCTACCACCAGAGTTTAGTGGAGTTTATGCTACATGCACTGTGTTTCGTGTCTACAAACTTTTATGTTCTACGAGCAGAGAATTACCTTTTTGAATCAAATAAGTGCATAGTTTTGTTTGTTAAACTGTACTTTATGTGATTTTGATGTCAGTTTACCTTTTAAATTATTTTCAACAAAATGTATGCTGGTGTGCTGGTATATATAGCCTAATATAAGAGTTACTTTGACCCATCACCAGCTCAGGTCTAAGCAACTATTACATACATATATCTTTCATGTATACATAAAAAAACACCTCAATTTAAAACTTTCATTGTTTCGTAAAGTTTTCTAAATAAAATATTTTTTAAATGCATATATTGCTATTATTTCAAGATCCTGCTATGTCTTACTTGAACGCAATGTTCATAATGCATTAGTAAAGTATAGGGAATACGTAAAGTATAAGTATACGTGGGTTCAAGTATCTTAATAAATAAATAACCCAAAAATTATAAACCCAATAATTATTGATTTTTATTTATTAATTAATGCAGAAAAATTTAATAACTGTCATAAACTGAAAGCATACATGTTGTAGATTTAGGAAAAATCGGATATCAAGATCATATTTTTATATTAATTTTAAAAGAAAATACATCAGAAATCATAAAAGTGGGTCCAAGTAACCTTAATTTACTCCTAATTTCAGATCATAGAAGCTCCACTGTCGTTTGTACTACACTAGTAATTGTGTTATTTATGCGACAGCGGAGACGCGATGTTGAGCGCTCTCGTACCACACTCTGTCATTCCCTCCCACGCCCACCCTTCAAACACTGCGTAGACTTTCCTACGGCCTCTCCTACTCCACAGTACAACGGTTCTTTAATTGTCTATTGATTTTTATAATTATCACCATTTACCTGTACCATATAAATGATGTTTTTTAAAAAAAACTTTGCCACGAAAACAAATTAGATCGGATAATTTTTTTTCAAGAAATTTTTAAATCTAAATTTTGTTCAAACAAAAAAACGGCTGCACTGAATTTGATGAAATTTCATTCAATCAATTTAACACTTTGATTAGCATCCCAACGAAGTCAATTTCATACATCACACACACACATATTTTGGAAATAGTGCAAACATACAGTAGTGACCTTGAAACATAAAAATATTTTTTCTATATTTGAACCGATTACAATAAATTCTCTATGCTGCGCTTGAAAGTGAAAAAAGCAGTTCAATGTTTAAAATTCACAATTTTGGCACCAACGAATATAGTTTTTAGCCACATGCAAAATTTTATAAACATTGAAGCATTATATTCTATACATTTTCATGTCATTAACATTACCACTAACTATTGGCTTGTATTTAAATGCACTTTTTTATAATCGTTTTCACTTATAACAAAAATACTGCACGACAAAATAATTATTCAACATATTAAACAAATTATATCACTTTAAATAAATAGTTTCCACTAAATATAAATATTCTACACTTGTCTTAAATTTGGACATGCCAGATTTAAAAATTACATATTGATGTATTTATTGTGATTTTCTATATTTTTACCTAACCTATATATATATACATACCTACTAACTTCCTTACTTTGGCCCAAATAGATTTGATATTTTTAAAGTGATTTTTGTGATTTTCTATATTTTAAAACGATTAAATATTCGTCCTATGCAATATAATATAATAAATATAACCCCATACTATTATCATATATATTGTAAAGTAATTATTATTATAGTGGTTATTCAATTACAAATATAATTTTTTTCCAAACGAATTATAATACCTACCTACAAAAAAAGAAATCTAATCAATCATTTCTTTTTCTGATATATAAAAGAAGTTTCTCTTTTAAATCCGCTTTACTAAACATTATTGGTATCTTTTAGATAAAAAATTTATTCATTTTCGTAAATGGAAATTGCATAACAACAAATTATATCTAACGAATTTTGCATACGTAATATAAATTCTATGAATTCGATATCTTAAATATAAATGAAATTTTCTCATTTAGGTAATTTCTCAATTTTCATTAAAATTAGATATAAGGTAATTGGGCGCTTTAATAACTGTACATGCCTTCAGGTTAATTGGAAATTATGTGTAAAGAAGATATTGTACCTACAAAGTATATATTCATTTAGCTAATTTAGACCTGCGTATGTATATCTTGCTAACTACCTTCTATATAATATTTTAAAATAAAAACAATTAAATCAAGTCACTCAGTTGTCAATGTGCCTTATTATTTTTTATTGAATCTAGGTCCCAAAAGAAATATAGGGAGCAAATTCAATACCAGAGTAAATATAACAACGGTTTATTATTTTTTATTTATTTATCCTTAGCAGTCTGCCATATCTTGAAAACTTTAAATACTTTATTTCCTACCTACTATCCAGTTTATATTCCAGAAAGTTATTTTCCGATATTAATAATATAAATCAAAGTTGATTTCAAAGTATATGTTTTTTTTCTATTACCCCTAATACACAATTAAATGGCACTACACAGTATTTATTTAAGGCTTTTATTTAAATGCACTTTTTTTAATATTAAACACTTTTTATTTAATCGTTTTCACTTATGTATAACAAATGGTGGAGACAGGTAGTTTAAATAATACAACCCTTAGCCTGTGTCAGGGTAGTGGACTATATTTAGCGGGGAATGGTAACTTAAGTTTATAAAAATTAAAAATAGTACTCACGATTTTGATATTACTGTATTCTCGCCTTTAACTTGTAAACTACACTATAGGATTGGAAAGATTCAGGATAATGGGAAAGTTTAACACAGTTTTATATACAAAAATATAATTTTACTCAATATAATGTTTATAACTATAAATACACTATTATAGTTATAAACATTATATTAACCACAGCGGGTGGTTACTTAAAAATGCGAATAAAGTAAAAAAAAAAATATATATATAACTAGGAGGCTAGCTATCTTATTCAATCACGCTTTCAAACTATACTGTCTTAATTCTAAAACTGTACTGATTAATATCAAACTATTACACAAAATTTGACAAGTGTTATGTCATTCGAGCAGTAAAATAATAAATTTATATTTTACATATAGGTGGCGTCACCAACAAATGTACGTACTGCACGAAAAATTAATTATTCGACATTAAATAAATATATATATATTGTACCCCCTCCCCCCCGCCATTACTACATCACTGCCCTATAGTCATATAATACAATATTTTGAGCCTTAAGTAACTACTAATTTGAAAAAATACAGAATATTTATAATGATTTGACTTTCATATGAAATACATATTTTTCATCCTTAAAATTTAATAGAAACAAATGGAACTAAAGATTATCCTTACATTTATCTTCTTTCACATGGTTACTTCGAAGAAAAGTTGAAATTTTAAAAAGTTTTACACTTATCGCTACATTTAGGATGGTAGGTACTTACGATTTTAACGATATATGTACGTTCACAATCAGTGTTATTTTGCCCATAGAAATGAATATAGAATTTATTATTAAATATAAAAATCATTCCATTGCGGCCAGGGAGGGATCCTTATTACATCGGGAGGACCCCCCCCCCCGCAGTATCCCCTATGTATTTAAAACTGACTATACTAGAAAATTGTTTTCTATGTATGTATGTATGTCTCACTGTTTTGCATTTTGATAACACAATTTCAAATACATATAATACATATAATGCGGAGTGAACCAAATTATTAACATTTTTTTATCTAAAATATAGATGGAAAATTATCCATCGCTGCTATAGATAGTAAAGCAACGTAATTTTGAATTTTAAATTTTAATTACTGCACCATACACATAACATAGGTAAGTAAATTAAACTCGAAAAAGCACTTTATGACCAAAATGTCAGATAATAATTATAGGGTTTTGATGAGAAAACAATATGGCGGTGCATGTATGATCTTGAGAGGTCACGTAACAATTAAAATAGTAGTTTGGTCACGTGACCTCTAATAAATATATAGTACCATTACCATGCAGTAGTGTCCGACCGAACATTCGGCTTCGGCTTCGGCTTCGGCCAAATTTGGGCCGAAGATTTGGCCGAAGCCGAAGGTTGAATTATATAGTATAATTTTGTACAGTAAAGTATTTTATATGCAGTAGGTACGTTCTACAGAAAACCGTAAAATGCACAAAAAAGAGTTAGGGATAGATACAAAAATACGATAACTTTCTTTATTCTCGCCATGTACACAGCATTAATAGCGTTCTGTAATTTTTAAAACCGCGTAAAACCAAAACAATGAGGTCAAATAAACCAAAAATCGCATAAAAAGTTTCTGAAAATTCATTTATACATATTCCCAATTAAAAAAAAATAATTCAATATTACTTTCGAAGATATGGGCAGGGACAAAAATTTTTTATGATTTTTAAAATTTTTAATAATGACAAAACGTTTTCATATTTGAATTCCTTTAATTGACAGCTTTTATTTGATACCCCACTCGAATTTGGATAAAATATCGTACCGCGTAAAAAGAGACTCGACTGTATACGACTGTATTTCTATATATTTATTTTTTTGAGAGTAAAAAAAGATCATTCATTATTCATTTAAACAAAAATTTGTGAAAAATTTTTATAAATAAAGACGAAAAAAATACCTTCGGCTTCGGTTTCGGCCGAAGGTAACAAGAAAAGCCGAAGTTCGGCTTCTGCTTCGGCTTCGGCCAAAAACTGACCTTCGGTCGGATACTACCATGCAGACTAGAAACAGGAGAGTAAAATCTGTATCTCTGTAATACAATTTTTTTTGAGTCAAAATATGACCCCCGAAGTGGGTAGTCTATCGTACTCGGACCTCTGCGCAACCATATAGATGTGTGCGTATCGCAATGTACAAATGAACAGAGTGGTGACTGCGCACAAAGAAAATTTCTTACTTCTGCGCAGAGGTCCGAAAAATGCGGACCGCTCATTCTAGGTTCCATTTTTCAGCCTACCCCTTCCATTCGAGTTTACTCTTCTGTCTCTAGTCATCATAGCCATTACATATTTATCCTTTCGAAAACGTACATTTTTTATCTAACCTACTTTTTCCTTACAGTGTTTATGGACCAAGAGCCCATGGTAGTTTTTTACCCGTCATCGAACATCTTCAAAATAATTAGTGGATTTACAAGTAAACATACTAGAGAACAACAATCCGTCGGTCGCCCTAATCAAATCATGTGCATAATTAAGATAATTAACGCTAATTAGTGCAATTTTCAAAACGAATTCCCGTCATAGAACATCCGAATGAAATTTATATGGAAATATATATAAATATGTATAGTTTTAGAATATACCGGTTGCCCTCACAATATCCTGTGCAAACTACCCCAAAAACCGATGGTATATATGATGGTAGTTTATCACCCGTCATAGAACATCCTCAAAATAAGTAGCTAATATGAAAGTAAACATACTAGAGAACAACAATACTAACAATAGTAACTCACCCTCTTAATTATCATTTCATCTCTTTACATCTGAAAAATCGATTAAATGATATAAGTTATAAATTAATAAATCGAGTAAGATAATATATATTGCACAAATATAAAAAATAATATTATATAGGATGACCCATTTTAAGTGCATACTTTATGTTTTTATGTTTATGTTTATGTTATGACAACATTATAGCAATACTGTTATGCATATAATTTATGTAAAATGACCATCACATCAGCACTAAATTAGTGCACGTAATTAATAGATTGTTGATTGGATATAATATGTACTTTTCACAGGTAACACTTGTTAAACCAATTCAATTATATATTATAATTTATTACATTAGTTCCCAACATCTATATCAGATTAATAATAGTTTATAGTGTAATCAAATGTATGATTTTTGTTTGTTTTCGTACAGATTTATTTCAATAAATAAAATAATTTCATTATTTCATCGCAATTTTTATTAAATGCATCTATTAAGTATTATTTATCGGATTATATTTAATAGCACTATATATTAGAAACTACTTTTTAATTTTTAATTTATTGCTTAAGGTGAATATTTAATCGTTTTTAAATATAAAAAATCACAAAAATCATTTGAGCCAAAGGAAGGAGGTTAGTAGGTAGGTTATTTATTTTTAAGTGGAAACTATTTATTTAAAGTGATATAATTTGTTTTAAGTTCAATATATTTGTTTATATGTATATTTGTTATGAGTCAAAACAATTAAATAAAATATGTTTGTTATTAAAAAATAACATTTTTAAATTTAAATACAAGCCTTATTTATTTTATTTATAAGATTTATAACATTACATTAACATTTAAACTAAATGTATTTAATAATTGTATTAATTATTTTGTACTTTAAAATAATTTAGTAGAATTTAAAGAAGTTTCAAAGGGTCTTAAAGGTCCTTAAATATTAGAAATGCTTACAACTTCTTATATAGAAATGTCAAATATTTACAGCTATGAGAGTTATAAAGCAAGAATACAAATTATAGTTTTATTACAGTTGCTGAAAAGTTTTTTTGGTAATATTTTCATTTATGGTAATAAAGAAAATCATTTTATTCCCGGTTATTTATATTCCTCAACTTGTACATATATATTTACAATTGTTAAAGTTGGATTTATTGTTATTTTATAAAAAAAGTAAATTTGACGAATTTATTTTCTACATATTTTAAATAAATACACTCACCACTCTATACAACGACGGCGTCGATAATTCAACCTTTCCATACAACGAGGGCTAGAGGGGCCTCCACCACTGTGCCGCCAGTGCGAAATGTTTTTGGAATGCCTAGTACGTTCTAGCCATGGTGGGGAAAGGGGAAAGTCGTTCCATAGAGCGGTTGGCCAGTCGTTGTATAAAGCGCTGAGTGTAGTTGTATTAAATTAATGTAGGTACTGTACATGAAACAATATATAATGTTCTCTATAACGATGAATATAACGAGTGTATAAAATTCATACTAATTTTTATATCGAATATAAAATAAAAAATCGGACATAAGTTACTTTTCACCTACCCATTTTGTTTATTTTACATATTTATTGTTTATTTGTTGGTATTATTTATTTTTTTAATAGCATCATACATTCTTCTCGAAAAAATAAGACACTATCCCAAGTATTTTTTTTTTACTTTTTTTGTTCATTATAAAATGTTACGAGTTTTTATTTAATTTTTTTTAATTTTTAACATTACCAATTGTCTCATAACGTTTGAATCATATCTTTTTATGAAACACCTGTATATATAGATGGTATGTATTTAAAAATACATATAAAAATTCCATTGTTATTTATACAAAGGTATATTTAAATTGATAAATATGTTTTTTTAATCTATGTATAACAGTGATAAAAACATAACTGAAAAATTACAATTATTCATATAAATGATCCGCGATTATTTATAACAATATATAATCTATATTTGGCGCATACACACACACTTACTATAAATATGAGAGCCATTAAACAAATATACTGTTTATATATCATTTTGCTTGGCGACAACGTTTGGAGAAAAGTACTATAACAAAGAAATAAAAAATATATGTACTTTATACACCATAGAGACGAAATATTCGGTCCTACCATGATGCAATAATACAAGGTCTGCTCGACAGTTCTCTTTTCTATACTGTGACGTCATCATCACGAAATATTTCTAATAAGGAATTTGTGACAAACGGAATATAAATATATAAACTACCAATACTGTTTACATAATAGTTTTTTTTTTAACTTAATTATCAATTATTTTAAGCACAACACACATAAACTTCTTGTCGATGTAATACGTCATCGACATATTACAACAGATCTTGTTTTATTGGATTATGGGTTGTATTTTGTTCTTATATCAAACAAATAAAGCAAAGATAAAACTTTCTACTAAAAAAAATTTATGACGATCGAAAAAAGTTCTTGCCTCGCCGCACCAGGTTCTAGTTAGTCCCGGGCTGCCAAGCTAGAGCTTTGTCAGTCCCTCCTCGCCGTGGGAGCCATAGTTCGAATGTTTGCGAATGCTCGTAATCGTTCGTTTTATTAGCATTTATATGTTCTATGATCTGTAAAGCGATTTATTATATATCATCTGTTTTAAATTACTACAAATAGTAACCTTTGTTTCTCACATAATACTAGAAGTTGGTTGCACATTTATAAACATAGAATAACTAAAATGTTGTAATTATTATTAATAAACTTTAATACTGCTGTAGAGGTGTAAAGCGTCTGGGGGCAGAGCTTCTTGTTTTATAATAATATTCAAACTTCAAACGGTACCTACCTACAAAATTTAAATAATTTAGATACATATGAGTCGCTATTTTTAAAAGAATGTTAGTCCAATTTCGGAAAAAAATTATTATTACATTTATTACAGTTGTTACAAACTGATATTTTTATTATTTTTAATCAATTTTAATTATGCCGCTAAAAAAAATGTTATATTAATATATTAGGGGCTTTGCCCAGGGCACTTCGCGTCTAAACCACAAATTACGCCATATTAAGATATTAAAATATACCGCAACCCTTATATATACAGTGGTACCTCGACATACGAGTTTAATTCGTTCCGCAACCTTGCTCGTATCTTGAATTACTCGTATCTCGAAGCAAATTTCCCCATACAAAACAATTGAACTACCATTAATCCGTTCCAACCCCCAAAATGTCACCCCAGTTATTTTTGTTACGTGGTTTTGAATAATAAAAACGTATTTATAAATGACAAATATTTATTGTACAAAAACAAAAAAGAGAATGTAAAGAAATAAATTAGATATCCTTACTGGTCTTTGCCTTTTTCGCTAGATTTTTCTCGCTTTCACCTGTAGGCCGTTTAGAAAAAAACACGTCCAAGGAGGTTTGTTTCTTCCTCCCTCTCAGGTCGCGTGCTACCGGCCGACCTGCTAAACTAAACCGAACTCGTATCTCGAATTTCGCTCGTAACTCAAAGCAAAAAATCACTCGCTCGCCGGCTCGTATCTCGAAAAACTCGTATGTTGGGACACTCATATGTCGAGGTACTACTGTATATTATAATATTCTCTTACCATTATCTATATCTATAAAAGAGTTTGTCCTTAACCACTCACTCACTCACTCACTCACTTATATATCAACGTACAGCCCAAACCTCTGGACCTAGAAACGTGAAATTTCGTAGGTACCTTCCTTTTATGATGTAAGCACCCACTAAGAAAGGATTTTTTTGAAATTCAACCCCTAAGGGTTAAAACAGGGTGTCAAAGTTTATATAAAAAAATATTTTTTTTGTTCGCATTCGATCGAAACTTATCGAACATAATCTACAATATAAATAATGAAACAATTATTTCAGCATTTCCCAAAATTCAACCCTTTAGGTGTTAGGGGGTGGAAAAATTTGTAAAATATTTTTTTTTATTCACCGAATGAAACATGGCACAACTCGGTACTCTACAAGACAAATATCAGTTATGAAAATTCAACCCCTATGAAAATGGGGGGGGGTAAAATTTTGATATATTTTCCTTCATAATTGCATGTTCATGATATTAAAATAAATTCGGACAAATTAATATTCAATTAAAAATTAAAGTTCGATATTCAAGCCCTAATAGCATGGAACGGGGACGAGGATGGATTTAGATATGTTTATCTGCATACCTGCTTTACTTATAAAGGTAATATATTAAAATAAAAATTTCGACATTCAACCCCTAATGCCGGGGGTAGACAGGGTCCATGTTTTTGATATGTTTATCTGCATAGCTGCTTACGTTATAATGGTGGAGTCGGGCAAAATAATCTACAATTAAAAAATTCGATATTCAACCCCTAATGGCGAGGGTAGACAGGGGTTTAGTTTTTACAATTAACTAAGATCTGAGATATTTACGTTTTTTAATAGATAATGAATAAAAATATAAAAAAATGTAATATGTCATTCCCTATCACGTATAGAGGGTTCTAATTAGTTTCGAAGTTTACGCGAGCGAAGCCGCGGAATTCCGCTAGTATTTAATATTTTACAAAAAGTCATTGTGAACATTTATTTACACATTCTTGCTTTCAACTTATTCAAAACATCTTCGATGTTATTTTTATATTAAATAATTTTATAAATATATTCTTTATTATAGGTTAAAGTTAATTTTTATATTTATTAGATTGTTAATTGTATATTTTTTATTTATTTATTACTTCCGTATATTTCTGAAATGTTTAATTCTTCAACATTTCTATATTATTTTTATACAATTTTATTTAAAAATATTTACTCGACATTTTTCTTTTAATACGCGCATGATTATTTATTCGTATATAAATAGTATATGTTTTTTTGTAATGACTTGAAACGGAAAGATCAAGTTATAATATTGAAGTCATTGAAATTTTTTTTTCTCATTTAAAAACGATCACAAAAGCTTCTCGTATCTAAGATATGACGAGGAAGCAAAATAACTTTTCATATATTAAATTTATATAAATATATTTCATATATTAAATGTATGTAGATATATTAATAATTGTGTGTCATAGCATTCTTAAAGATTATTATTTTTGTCAAAATAGTAATAAATTCGGTGTTAAAACAATTCGTATTTAAAATGTATAGAGGTTGTTGCCATTTTGTAAAAAATACATCGTGTTGTTTTTTTGCTCTAAACATAATATTAAACGCATTCTTTTTCAGCACCAGCTTGTGTTTTATATTATTTCCATTACAGTAAATTTTGCTTTTGTTACAGAATGTCGATGTGAAAAGAAATATAGATAATGGGCTCTATAGTCTTGACAAAATGTTTATTATAAGACAAACCATAAAATATTATACATTTTACATGAGATAGTACTAAACACTAGCTACTGAACATTTAACATGTATTTCTTGCCTTTTATATGATGAAGTCGCGACAAATTTTTTGTAATGTAGGTGAAATAAAGTGCTGTAGCCTCCCAAGAAAAATAAATAAAACAAAAATTACAGATATTAATATTTTCTACAACTTTTAATTAAAATATTTATTTATTATACACCGTTTGAAAAATATTCAGATTAATGAAAAAAATTACAAGGGTAATCATTTATTTCCGGTTTAGTTATTCTCCTCAAAAATATGAAAATTGACAAACACAAACGTCGTTAAGATAATAGTGATTCAGGGACTCAAAAAAATTATCTCTATTACTACAATTTATTATACATAGAGGGTATGCGGCTAAAAATTCAAAAATATCAGAAATCTAAAAAATATTACCACCAACCGCTTTATTTAAAATATTAAGTCGTTATAGTCATGTTAGCGCTATAATTCAAACTTTTCTTTCTCTCAAAGACAGCTTTTCTTTTAAATCGGTCTCTCGATAACTCTAACTTTGTAGGGCTGAAATTTGAGTTGAATAATCTCAAAAGTTATATGTTTGTGTATTTTGTGTCATATAATCTTCTACAAATATCCAACTAAAAAAAAAAAAACTTGATAAATTTCATTAATCAAAAAGTTTAATCAATCACCAATTTAAAACATTTTTTTCCATATTTTACGCTATACTCTCAGGGCGTTTTTCCACACACCGGCAATGCCGTCACCGGCACCGGTACCAGCATTGCCGGTGTGTGGAAAAACATTTTTAGCATTTTACGGTGCCGGTGCCGTCACCGGCAAATTAGCCGGGCCGGTCTACGTGGGAAAGCTCTGATTTGATTACATTGCAACCGGTACCATTTCCGGTGTGTGGAAAAGCGTCCTCATACATACATACATACATAGTATATAGGGGAAAGTAGCCATAATCATAATTTGTACTGCCCATGCCGCTTAAATCCACCACTATTTTAAAGAAAACCATCTATTGTATATATCAGAAACTAAATCGTTTTCCATGTGTGCATAACATTTTTTGCACTTGTAGAAGATACGATATTAAAACAACAATCGTAAAAAAGTGTGTTATTTGATGAATATTATAAAAAAATTGTAAGTGTAGAGAATTAACAATTCAGTAGATTTTCAATTTAATGAAATGTAAGTATACAGTTATGTTATCTACAATATGTAATAATTACCAATTCCAGTCATATTTTGTTCAGTTGAGGTTATAATTAAAATTTATTTATAAAATATCAGAGTTTCCAGTATCGTACTATGTACTGTTGCCTAAATCGTACTTAAAAAAATATCACCTATAATGATCACAAACATTCCTGTGATTTTTTTATTTCTTGATGAAATACCTAAAAAAGGTAATTAAAATTTAGCGAAAAAAACCTGGTCGAAAAAACATTTATTAAGGGGCCCGCTAATAATTCCTTAATTAAGTCCGCTAGAATGAAAAACGAAAAAGTGGTAGGTACGATATTGACAACGTTCCCCTATATCTTAATGAATTCCTTATAGATTTTCACATATTTAATAACGGTATCTTTAAGTAATGTTTTTGTTTCAATATTTTCACTGTACTGCTTCACTTGTTCTTTTATTTCTCTGAAGATACTCTTTTACTTTAATTCGTTATTTACAATTCTCTTTCATTATAAAATGTATTTCACCTGTGAAATCATTGTCTCGTGTTTTGAATTGAAAATTATATTGGATAACAAATTATATTATTACGTTGTTCTTTATGTAACGATTGTAGAATCTTCTAATTATGTAATTTTAATTAACTGTTTGCAATTATTGTTCACATAACTTTAGTGCTGTAGTAGAGTAGAGATAATAACGCGCAATACAAATATGTTTCACCAGAAAATTAGGATTATATTTAATTGCACTATATATTAGATTGTATTCACTTTGTACATCGAACATAAATTTTAATACCTTGCACTTAGAATTTTATAGTATCCACTTTATGTACGTGAACAACAATTTTAATACTTTTTATTAATGCATAAGGCGAATATTTAATCTCTTTAAAACATAAAAAATCACATTAAAAATATCAAATCTATTGGGGCGAAAGGAGGTTGTTTAGTTTTTACGTTAAAAAGTACTTTTTTATTTTAATGCTTAAGGTGAATATTTAATCGTTTTAAAATCTAGAAAATCACAAAAATCACACTAAAAATATCTTTTTGAGCCAAAGGAAGGCGGTTAGTAGGTAGGTTAGGTAAAAATATATAGAAAATCAAAAAAATCTCAATAAATACATATCAAAAAGATGCCATTTTCAAATCTGGCAGGTCCAAATTTAGGTCAAGCGCAAAGTATCATTATTTTTTAGTGCAAAGTATTTATTCTATATATTTGCTTAATATTGAATAATGATTTTTTCTTGCAGTACCTATGTACCTATATTTGTTTTAAGTGAAAACGATTAAAGAAAAAATATTTATTATTAAAAAAGTGCTTTTAAAATTTATATTTTTCATTTAAAAAAAGCTGTTATAATTAACGTTTAAATATTTAATATTTTTCTTTAATAACATTAATTACATTTTAAAATGATTCTGAAAATTTCAATTGCAACTAATTAAAATTCTTCACATTAATTTAATAATTTGAGCTTTTGCATTTCTGCGTAAAATTACCGCAAATTAAAAAAAATATTATGTTATTTTTTCGTATTTTGGCATCAATTTTTCTCTCCCCTATCTGTCTTAATTTAATTATGTTTATAAAACATCGATTTTCTTAACTAAATCCACTTTATATCATTTTATTATACTTTTAAAACGTATGTAAGGTAAACTGAGGTGAAACGGATCAAAAAACTCTTCAATAGTTTCTATTTTCAATTGTAATTTCTTACCAAGCGAGTCCTTATGCATATTGCGAATATTTAGTGCTAGTCAGCAATGCAAAAGGGAAGGTTTTTGAATACACGAAGAAACTCAACTCATGTAAATAAATTTCAATTTCTATGAGATTTTAAATGGTGATACGTTTTACCTCCAATTTTTTGGACGAACCGAATAGTTTTCGTTTGTTGATTATTTTGTTGTGGAATAGTAAATTTTATGCCAAAAAGCTAAAGGTGTATCGATTAAGAATTATTTACTAAAAATATATGCATTTGATTATTTTTTTAGTGTTCAGTACAAAAATCGGAAAAGAGAACACTGCGTATTGTGTATGTCTGCCACAGCCTTCTAGCTACTAAGCCGTTTGACCATTAAGGTAGAGATAGGAGATGGTACTCTGTATATCTGTAATACAATTTTATGTGTCAGAATATGATCGCCGATGTGGGCGATCTCTCGTGCTTGGAACAGAGGGGTCCAAGTTCCAAGGACGAGAGACCGCCCACTCTACATTCCGTTTTTCGACATACCCCCTCCACTCCAGTGTCATCTCCTGACTGTACCTTCATGCGTTTGACATATAAATTTGATATTGGCATACAAAATAAATGAAACAGACTATAATATAAAACCTGAGTTACAAAAATAAAATTGTAAGTTTTTTGCATTTTTTGAGTAGCAAATGGGTTACCAAAAATATTTTGTTCATCCAAGGAATTTAAATATAAAAATGTTTTGTTATTAATAAAATCTTCGTTTAGCAATTTATTTTCCTCCTTTTCCATTTCTACGAAAGTAAAGTGAGAAATTAAATTGGAAGTATGTATAGTGAAAATAATGATGCCGAGATCAAAAGAAAATTTTCATGTAGGTATTTTTTTTTTTTAATAATTCAAAATTATTTAATTATAGTACATTTGTAGCAGTTATCAGTTTTCTAATAGCCGAATTATGAAGTATTACTTATATAACGGTTATCAATTTTGCTAAAAAAATTAAATTAACGTTATGGAATATATTGAAAATATATACACAGTACGAGACAGGGTACGCGAAGCTAGACTCACACTTAACAATTTTTTCTCATTGAAGAAAAATTGACCCGGTTCACTTCGATCTACTCTAATTACGTATGGATGCATTCTGCATTCATTCGAATATAAATATGTATTTCACTATGATAAAACATGTACCACGTATCTGAATATATGTAACACGTACCGACATATAAATTTGAATGCAACTGAAGCGTGAGTTTTTCTAAAATAAATACGGAAATAAACGATGCATAAAAAATTAATGACACGACAAACTGGGATATATTGAATGCGCAGACATTTAATTTAAAACATAACTGCAAATGATAAACACTAATCTGTGAACCGAAAATTTGATCAACATAAACTTGTGTGTTTCAAAAAGATACCACACGATTACACTGAAAAATAATGTTATTTTTCATTTACGTGTCATTTTAATAAATATCAAAATGTAAATTTATTTTTCATATGTTTATGAATTATTCTTGATTATCTCTTTTTATTTTGTTTTGTTTACTTGCCTGTATGTACGGTTTACAATAAGAAATTATTAATAACTAAATATCTGAATTACAAGTCTGTTCAAAATATTGATAGGTTAGTTCCCAGAGCTAAATAAAAAAAACTTTTATTAATACAACGCAAATGATTGGATAAATGAGTTCATTAATCCCATGCGATTTTTCACGTTTTGCATTTTATCTTTGACCCTATCACAAAATCCGACAATATTGTAGAATACTTTTTGGTTCTCTATAAAATTACAAAGAAAACAAAATAAAGACTATCTTGCTACGCTCATTTGTTTCGGAGATATGCCTTGGGTTGCATAAAACATAATTAATCACGATTAGTTAATCAATTGTTTTAAAAGCATTATTACGTCAATACTAAAAAAACAAGCACGGTTATGATACATTTTATATAGTAATAAGTTATCATATTGTATATATAATAAAAGAATATTCAATAACAGATATGCAATTACATGTCATGTGGGAAAAAGTAAATATAAGATAACTAGTACATAGTACATTGTAGAACCCTGCAATAGTATACCGTAAAATTAAATGCCTATACTTATACGGAAAAGTACGTTTTTTGGTTGTTAATTTTTGAGCTGTATCGATTATTGATTTACTAAAGTAGTTAAACATTTAATACATTATAAGGGTTTAATGGTGCCCAATTGAACTATTATTGAAAGAAGAGCTTACAATTGTACATACAGTGAAACATGATTAAGTGGGACTTGGATAAGTAGGAATAATCTATAACTAGAATTTATACTGAGGTCCTGCCACTTCGGCACCAAAATACCTCTATTAGTGAGACTTAAATTAAATTTCACTATCTGGAATTTCATTTTTTTATTTTTTTCTATAATTTACCTGTCGAGACAAAATATGTAGGAAAAAAATCTTTTGTTTTATCTTCTATTAGTGGGACTGAATTTGGATATCTGGGAAACTGGATAAATAAAACACCTTTTTAAGTGGGATAAAATAAATGGTCCCTTGAGATTCCAGTTATCAAAATTTCGATGTAAAATATAAATGAATGCGGTGTTTTATGTTTATGAAAATTTTACGAGCATGTTCGTATTATTAACGAAAACGTCATTTTAAACTAAAAAAAGAAGTTAAAAGAAACCTTGAGTGCAATATAGCCCATAAAACTCCTAAATGAAAATAAACATTGTCTATTTCAATATCTTCATTAGTAGTTTTGTTTATGTATCCTATTTATAGAATATACGTAGTAATAAAAAATCAATTGTACTCATTTTACATTTTTGTAATAACCGTTTTTTTTTCTATATCTGATATTTACTTACATTTTGTTTAGGTACGTTCCTTTATGCTCCACGTGCTATATTTACTATAATTTTACTGTTAATTGTTGCCAAAAACGTAGCATTATCGTTAAACGAGATAAAAATTGTATGGTGAGAAATAATCATATTATTTGTATTTCCCATAATAGGTATGCATTTGGATATGTGTACAATTTAAAAAAGAAATACAAATAATTGAAACGCGTACACAATTTTAATCAAAAGTTTATACATTCGTTTTGTTATTAAAACAAAACAAAACTTTGATGATGAATGATATCATATTTTCAACAACGTATGAAATTTGATATAATAACGAAAACTGTAAACATACGTCGGTTTCACATTAAACATCCGTAATGTGCACTAAACTTATAAGTATACAATTCTGACGGGTATTTCAGTGGTGGCTCATGTATGGAAATATTATTACTGAAGACAGTTTTAACTCTACTCATAATTTGAAAAAAAATATAAACCTGGATAACGGGGAATCACAAGGGACTAGTTATTCTATTCTTCTTAGAGATGTCCCATTTACCCAGTTATAGATGCACACATGTAGAAATGACGGGACGTCAGTTATATTTATATATATTAGTTATAAAAGTTTCCCACTTAACCAAGTCCCACTTCATCAAGTTTCATTGTATAGTCTGTTATATTAGTTAATTTTTCGATAACTACTTACAACTGGATCTAAAAAGGTATTTTTTATGATTTCTTACCCTGTATTAAGAACAGATATGAATATTTTGTGTGGCGTTTAATATGTAGGAACGGCAGCAGTGTTAAACTTTAATTATAAAATAACATTAGCATATTGCATTAATTTTACGTATTTTTCGTTGCTAAACTCGAATTTGATAATAAAAATGCTCGTTGGGCCTCAATTTTTTTTTCTTCAAAAACACAAAAATAGTAATAAAATATTAATTTTAATAAGTACAGCGATAAAAAAAAGCAAATTGAAAAAACAATATTTTCAAATATAATTTATCAGATTTGGTTATAAAAATGTTACACAGCCCGTAAAGGCTCTCAAAATTGATATGAAATGATCAGCTCGTTTATTGTCAAATTTAAGGTTGTTTCGATAATAATTCAAAGATAAATAATTCGATAATAATGCGAGACTTATATACAATTACTTTAATAAACTATGTTTTGTAGTTTTTTTAAGTTATGTATAGACATTTATATCATTGTGAGAATTGATTAAAATAAGGTTAAATTCAATATTTATTTCAAAATTCCGATTTCAAACATTTTCGGCAATGGAAAAATCGTTACACGAAATAATAAATATGGTGTGCCGTGTGCAAAAAACGGCAAAAAACGGTAGCTGAAATTTTGACCATAGTTTTCAGTTGTCCTAATTTATAAAACGTATATAGTTTTAATCAAGGCACGCTCGGGATCATTACTAAAAGTTTACACGAAGTTAAAAAAAAATAAAATCCCTTCAAAATTTAACTTTTTTCTTTGAAATATTATAATATATGAAAAACATATTTACTAGTTGAAAAGTGGAAAAATATCCGACCTTTAATATTTTCACCAATGTTATAGTATAGGTACCTACTATAATTTCTGCAACAATTGAAAAATATAATATAATCAACTTTACTATAGTTTCCAGGCACTTTTCCATCGGATTTTTTTCTTCTTGTTCCAGATTATTTGAAGTATTCTTAAAAATATTGATTAATTTATAAGTCAAAACAGTCAAAAAAAGACTTCAAAATATGCAATTGTCCAGCTCTATCACACTGTAACTATTATAGACTAGATAGATTTTTTTCATTAAATGTATAAAAATAAATAACAATTATTACACAAAAACAAAATATATTTTAAAATCTTTCAAAATATTTCAGCACGAACGCCTATGCACAGTATGTTTCGTGAATATGAGATATGTAAACGAAATATTGTTCCTCGTGAATACATCATTCTACCTACAAAAAAACATCGACACAGGACATGAAATTTATGTTGCTCCAGGTATCGGATGAGCTATTGATGGTCAGTTTTGCAGAATTGAAAAAAGGTGTGTATAATGGTGGTGATTATACCGCATTCATTTTACATGTATACAGAGTGATCAAAATGGTCACACATATGTTTTTATTTGTCCCGCGGTGTTGAATGTACATTAATGTACATACATACATTGTATGACAAACTAAAATCGAACTCGAAACTTTTAATTAGTTTGTTTAATATACTCGAATATACATTGTACAATATTAATCATGACAATATTTTTCATGTATATACATATCTGATTTGTATAGATTTAATCTGATAAAATTAACAAGAAAAACGTTAATTGATTGAAATAATTTATACAGTTTTGCTATTATATGTGATAGGTATATAATATAGATACTCCTGAATACGAGTTGCTATTTATGTATCTGTGGAACTGGCAACACTAGTGTTGTTAGGTGCAATCTGACATATTTATCGTGAAGTGACATTATCATACGGTCACTATTTTTTTGTATTCAGTGACTTGAAAACTTCATCTAGGCTAAAAAATGGAACTATGATTCATGAAATTTTCATGCGATGATTTACTATGACTTTCGACGTGGATAATCTCAACAACAGTGCATCGAACAACTAATTTTGGTTTTTGGCGATGAAGCACTATCTAAAACTACTGTATATAACTGATTTGGTGAATTCAGTTGTGGTCGTCATTCGCTCACGGATGAAAATCGTCGTCCAAAATCGGTTGTTGACCAGAAAACATCGATGCTGTGCGCGAACTGATAATGGAAGATCGTCATGTGACATACTGTAAGATTGAGACATCCATGGGCATTAGTATGACTAGCATACATAAGATATTGCATTAATATTTAGCTGTAAAAAAATTGTTCGCGTTATGCGGTGTTTACACCGAAAAAACAAAACAAAAACATCGTGTCTTTAAAATACTTCGTATTTAAAAATGTATAGGGTTTATTGCTTTTTTGTCTAAAAAACACCGTGTTTCTGTTTTGTTTTCTCGGTGTAAACACCGCATTAGATCACGTATAATTTGACAAGTACCCAATAAACCACATGTTTTGAAGATACCACTTTCGGAGTGACATGAATGCTATGACAAATAATTCAAGCGAATGCAAAAGTGTATATTAGTATGATGAATATTTTGAAAATGAAAACAATGAAACCGTTTTCAAAGATTAATATTTGTTTTTATTATTATACATAAATAGCAACCCTCGTACTACATAAACAAATATCCAAAAGTACTGTCTCGTATGAAGATAGCTTCATCCCTTAAATGTTCAAAAACATCCCCTAAATGTTCGAAAATGTTTTTTTTTTACTATTATACTGTAATTTAAAAAAGGAAGCTACCATCGTACGTGGGTTAACTTTTTTGGTATTTTTTTATGTAATATTCATGAATATCTATACCAAATATAAAATTTTTATAAAATGTTTCCATCACAACGTTTAATTTTCCAGGATTAATTTATAACGTATCTTTAAATAAACAACTCCTATAAAAAGAACCAATTGATTGGCAACCTTTTTCCGATCCGTTCGAAAGAAGGGAGGAGATGAGTATACATATATTTTTAATAAATAATGCCACAGAGACCTTTAGTATTATATTTTAATTTCAATATTTATAAATTTGTAAGGTATGATGTTCTATCAGAACCCTTATTTATACATTACATATATCAGAGTGTCAAAAAGAGATTGTGGGAGGGTTTTAACTTGAAAGAAGATCTGACGTCCCTGTACTACACGCTTGCGAAGAATGAATATATTTATTTATAATTATTTTGTATAATACAAACTAAAAGTTGTCTGCTTGGTTTCCGAGCTAGTGCCGTAATTTTTCATTTGACTTCCCGGCCTAAGGGCTCAGTCAAAATCATTTTTGATAACGTAAGTATCAAAGTTTTCTTCAGAAATGCTTCCGAATTTAAATTACTTTTGAATAAATATCCAACACGAAAATAAAAAACTACAAAATCATTAAAACCAGTCCTGAAACTAGTAGGAGCTACCCCCGCCCCCAATTGGTCGATATGCATTGTTTAATTTAACAACTGTGATACATTAAAAATAAAAAATACAAATAATTATATAAAAAAAATTAAAATTAAATTAAAAAAATGTATGTGCGCCACTGAGTTATATGAATGTGTTTGATATTTCTAACATAAATGTTTAATTACTCTAATATGATATTTTTATTTCAATTTTCCAGAAACGATATTGGATTTTATTCATTACTTTGTGTCAAAGGATTAATTTTTAAATAACTCACATTATTATAATAAATAAACAGACATTAATTATAGACGGTGTGAGGCGCTCAGTTACCATAATAACGAGATAAATATATTTGTCGAATTAGTTAAAAGTTATACCAGAATACTTAATTAGTAAAGTACATATTAGATCGCTATTACATTATCAAAGAAATATGTACGAGTACATACATACATACAGGGTTTGTCCGGAAAGTAATAGGACTAAGTCGATTAAAAAAAAATTATTGAGCCAATCGTTACAATTCCTTAAAAACTTTCAAAATAGGTTCCTTCTGCGTCGATTCAGCGCTGCCAGCGCGATTTCCAAGCATTGAAGGCGTCACGGAAGGCATTCTCCGGAATAGCCTTGAGAGCCGAGGTGCATGCTGCTTGGATCCCCTCTGTCGTCTCAAAATGCTTGCCTTTCATCGGCCTTTTCAAACAAGGAAACAAAAAAAAGTCCGGGGGGCCACATCTGGGCTGTAGGGCGGCTGCGGAAGCGTTGGCACACTTCCACTCGCCGCAATTTCTGGTCGTCAGTGAGCACTTTTGGGACCATCTTCGCGCACACCTTACGCATGCTCTGTCACAATGTCATGAACCACAGATTTTGATAAATTTAACATCTGAGCAATTAAGCGAATACTTAGTCGACGGTCTGAGTTCAAAACTTGGCGCACACGAGTCACATTGTCGGTGTTTGTCGAAGTCGCAGGTCTTCCAGCACGGTCTTCATCAGCGACCTCTTCCCGGCCCTCCAAAAATGCCTGGTGCCACCGAAACACACTACTTCTTGCTAAAGCAACATCTGGGTAAGTCTGCTTGATCATATCAAACGTCTCTGTCGCAGATTTACCGAGTTTCACACAGAACTTAATCGCGTACCTCTGCTCTAACGAACGCTGCATTTTCGGCTTGCACCACTTACAGAAACACGTCGCGCGAAAATGCCTGTCTTCACTCTCCAGGTGCTCGGAGACAACTGACCAGCCGCTCGTTCGTTAGCTAGGAACGCCCTCTACCGAATCCAGTCGGTGCGCGCACGCTCCGAAGTACAGTCGCGGCGGAAAAAAATCAGTCCTATTACTTTCCGGACAAACCCTGTATATAAAAGATCTGACAAAAAACTAATCAAATATAGAAGACTGTCGTTATCTGTGTTCATAGAAACAATATAACTTAATGTATAATAATATTTCAAAGTGACTTATTTACACTGTCATATTTCTTTGATCATATTTCTTAGGGGTTATTTTAATTGCACTATACATATATTAGATATAGTATTCACTTTGTACATCGAACATAAATTTTAATACTTTTCACTTAATATATTATACTAGGTATCCACTTTATACACGTGAACATTTTTTAAATTTTTTTAATGAATAAGGTCGATATTTAATCATTTTTAAAATATGGAAAATCACATTAAAAATATCAAATTTATTTGGGCCAAAGGAAGGAGGTTAGTAGATAGGTTAGGTAAAAATATAAAAAATCACAATAAATACATCAAAAATATGTTATTTTTAAATTTGATAGGTCCAAATTTAGGTCATGTGTAAAGTATTATTATTTTAATGCAAAGTATTTATTTTTAGTGGAAACTATTTATTTAAAGTAATATAATTTGTTTTAAGTTCAATACATTTGTTAAATGTTGAATAATTAATTTTTCATGCAGTATATTTCTTATAACTAAAATCGATTCAATAAAAAGTGTTTATTATTTTAAAAAAGTGCATTTTAAGACAAGTTATTTCTTTGATAGTGTATATATAATAGCGATCTTAATCACATGTATAATATTTATTTATTTTCTAAAAATAAATATTGATTTTCTCAACAATAGTTAGACATAGACATCGGCATATTTATTTCTACGTATTAAATTACAAATGTTACTTGAAAAACGGAGAAACTGTGGTTTCTTAGTCACTTAAACTAAAATTGCACCTTTACCACAAATATACTGTCACTTGACACGTGTTTCGACTTCACATGAAAGCCTCATCATGAGCCTAACGATTTCAGACAGTCTGGCTCCTGATGAGGACTTAATGTGAAGTCGTAACACGTGTCGAGTGACATAGCATATTTGTGGTAAAGAACAAATGTTAGATAATATTAATTTGCTCGACTGTTAAATTATCTAATGCTTCTGAACAAATCATAAACAGTGAAATAAAAGAAAAAATCACTGGTATGCCAACATATTCAACAGCTTTAACTTTTTGACAATTGTTATCACACCACTGTACTACTAGCCTGTGACTTTCCCACAAATTCCGTGTGCCAGAAGCCGAAGTGGAATTCCACTTCACATCCCCTATTGCTACGCTCTATACATACTAATGCAATTGTAAATTCTACATTAGTAAATGTGCTACTACTTCAACATCAGCTATTTCGAATTTAAAATAACTTGTAAGTCTACAAAATAAACAAGAAAGAAAATCAATAAATTTATAAACAGTATGTACAGGAAGTTAAGTATTTCGTACAAAAAAGAATGACTTGTTAAATACTTTTTTTTAAGAAGAAACACTTTTTATTTAATCGTTTTCACTTATAACAAATATACTGCACGAAAAATTAATTATTCAATATAAAAAATATAAAGTGCATACTATAAAATTTTAAGTGCAAATTATTATAATTTATGTTCGATGTATAAATTGCATACTATCTAATATACAGAGTATTCGCGGGAACCAAGTGATCATTGCTAACTTTGTTACATGGAGAGAATATTCTTTTAAAAATTAACAGAAAATGTTGTGAACCTGAGGACAGAATCAACTTCTGAAAAAAATTAACAGAAAAGTCGGTAGAATTTAAAATAAAGTAAATGAAAAATTACAATGACATACTGGTAAATTTTAACATAGTACCTATTAAAATGTATTTACTCTGAAAAAGAAATATACGCTATTCTTTAATTTAATTTCTTGCATATGAAAATTTCACGAACATTCTATAATTTTACTATGTTTCTATATTACTTTTCAGTGTATTATTGGAACTAGAAGATCGGTTAAATGGACATCAAAGAATGAGTATTTTTCCGTGATTTTACCACCATGCATGTATCACATTTTTATAAAGAGAACATTCTCAG
The DNA here is from genome assembly GCA_949319165.1 of Sialis lutaria. NCBI lineage: Eukaryota > Metazoa > Arthropoda > Insecta > Megaloptera > Sialidae > Sialis > Sialis lutaria. Next base: position 19,523,855 of record OX439231.1, on the reverse strand, counting down.
TTATAAAATCCAATGAAAATATACAGGCTATTCCATTTAAAAAAAAGTTGTATTTCAATATATCTATTAAATTTGGCATTCGATTGTTTCTTGACACCGCCATTATTAATTCCGGAAAAATACTGATACCATTTAACCGATCTTCTAGCTGCAATAATAACAGTTAGCAGTGATCACCAGGTTCCCACGAACATCCTGTATAGAGCAATTAAACATCACTAAAAAGAATAATGATGAGTTTTTCTGAAGTTAATCAAATACTTTGGCATTAAATCGTAAAATCATTATAAAGTTATGTTAAAAACTTATTTTTCTAAAGAGCTCAGTTATCGAATCGATGAGAAAAAGAACAAAAGTAACAATATACCTATTTATATACCTATTATATAGGAGATTATAATTTATTATTTTAAGTTATAATAAGATACACACAAGACAACATTTTGAAATTTTCAAAAAAAATTAAGGGAGCACATAAATGTTTCTTCAATTATAATTAATTAATAGCTTATTTTTTAACGATTGTATAGCGTTAACAAAATTAAGAAGAATTCAATATAATTGACACATCATTATATTTATGATATAGAAATAGTACATATAGTGTTTTCTGTCAGGAATTTCCAGGAAATTAAGTCGATTTTGAAATTTTTAAATCCGAAGAAAAATAAAATCGTTTTCCGGGAAATTCGGATTTTTTAAACGTGTTTGTGGTAGAATGCGAAATATTAAAATAATTAGAGTAAAGTCGGTATTGGTATTGAACAGGCGGGTAATATGAACACCTCCTTTTGCTGCTCTATTTTAAATTTTATAAACACAAAATTAATATGCATTTAAGCTTACACCTCTAAATAACATGACAGAGTTTGGAGTACCGGTATGTTATTTAGGGTAATTTAATGAAATTTTCCATTTTTGATTACCTATCTATTTTTTTCTTCTGTGGGCTCTTGTGGCCGTTGTCCATAGGAGGTATAACTTTTCGGGCTGTTGTCCACGTTGTCATATTCTTTACGAAGTGATTCTGAAGAAGACTCCGATATGAAAGTCGAAACGTCAAGTGTAATGCGGTGTTTACACCGAAAAAACAAAACAGAAACATCGTGTCTTTAAAATACTTCGTATTTAAAAATGTATATGGTTTATTGCTTTTTGGTCATAAAAACATCGTGTTTCTGTTTTGTTTTTTCGGTGTAAACGCCGCATAAGAATACGAAAACGTGGACAACAGCCTGAAAAGTTAGCTCTTTTTGATTAACTATGTTTTGTTTTGTATTTTTTGTGGTTAAATAATAGACTTGGTGATCCCATTGTATCTCTATAAATTTAAATCCTGTATTCAAAAGTTATTTAGGTACCTAGCTCCGAACTTTTGGAAGGCACTGTATAATAACTTCAATATACTGCATCAGTAGTATAAATATTTATTCACTGTAATCTTTGAATTACTGACATGATATACATTTGTATTGATATATAATTAAATATTTTGTGTTCTATATTTGATAAATGTTTACACTGATATTCAGAGCCAATATTTATTTTCCACTCATAATAAGAATAAAATAACATTATTATTATAATTAATAATAACTGTAGCAAAACGCAGAGAAAATAAATTGTGAAAAAATCGTGGGTGAAAAAAGTATTCATATTAATATTAACTATAATCAACTGAAGATGAGTTCATTGTTTGATAGATTATACAAGATTTTATGTGACAAGCAGTGTAGGCGAACAGCCCTCAACACGAATAATTATTGTGTTTTACCCAAGCCATATAACATACGAAATTGATAAATTAAATAATTTTTGTATTTAATCTATGATAATAAGCATATACGTGGGTCTATAAGAGAGATTTTGGCTCACAGCAAAGTGATGAGTTTTGAAAGAAGGGGGGGGGGATAAAAATACATTTAACTAAAGTGGATTTTCTTAAATTAAATATTATCAGAAATATAAATTGGAAAGATGATATGATATTATGACATTTTAATTTAAAATTTGAAGAGTCTCAAAATTGTTACAAATAAGGGGTTTATTCTTATAACATACATTTATTTTTGTCACTAATAATATTTTTTTATTAAAAATATTATTCTTTTTTTTATACATTTAAACATAACACGATTATATGAATGTATAACAAAACAAGTATCAAGAAATAATATCTCCATTAGCGCCTACAGCTGTCACCTGAGCGTTGTACCCCGTTGTGCCACTTGCACTCGATTCTTTATATACAAGAACCGTCTCAACACCAAGGTAACAGTCGAGGGGCAAACTTCTTTTAAGTGTAACATCACCCCTCTTTATAAATCTAACGTATAGCTGCGAGTTCAAAAATAAATCATGTTACCGTAGGCAGAGAGACATGAATACTTATTTAATATGCACTGTTTCATTAGGTTTCATCACATTTTTATGTAGTATATACTCGTAAATTATGGTGTGAAAATTTAAATAGTATACTGATCTATAATTATTGGATTTTATTTAGTGTCGTATGTTTTAAGCTCCATTTTTGTTTATCTTTGTCCAATGAATACACTTCTTTATTCATTCTGGTTTTGGGAAAAATTATATAGTATATCCAATATCCAACCAAATTTCGAAATTTTATATGATAATCGTATTATTTGTGTAGAAAAAAATACTTTTTAAAAGGGTCAATGTGAAAAACAATTGTTCAAAAATCATAAACAAAAAAATTAAAAAGATAAACAAATAAGAAATAATAAATTAAATCTAGTCGACTTATTGTATAAAAAAGTAAAACTAAAATATTTTATTATATATACATACAGTATGCATATACAATTGGCTATTTATACATACTGTATGTATATGCAATATTGATAGTAACTTAACTGCCACAAAAAATTGGCTCTTAGAACATATTCTTATAGGTATAGAATATGATAGATATAGAAGTTTGCATATGGAAATGGGCTATTTATTGTAATATATACAGGATGAGTCATATGATGTGGAACAAACTTGAGCAGTGTATTGAGAAAAATATTTTAAGGAAAAAAGTTAATATAAACATGTGTCCAGAAATTCTTCGTAAGGGAGCTACAGATCCCCAAAGATTTAGTCTAAAATGAGTTTTTATTTAATATTTTGAGAATTTAAACGATTATTGACCTAAAACGGAAAGATCGAGTGAAATTTTAGAAATCGGAGGACATTTTTTTTTTATTTAAAATACGATCGCAAAACTTATATTCGATAGGTACTAATAAAACAACTAATAACAAAGATACAACGCATTTTATTCATTATTGAATAAAAATCACAATTGCCATGGAAAATTAAAATACGTCAGCTAAAACTAGTAGAACATTCACTCAAGTGCAATATTAAATTCAAGTCAAGTAAGCTTTGGAAAAAAGAATGGTTGATGTTTGAAATTTTTATATTTGTTAAAATTCGTTGCTTATTTTGTTAATGTATAACATCAATGCTGGTTTTAGGAAGGGAGACTGAGCCACCACCCGTAGTGTCTTAGCTTTAATTCTAGTATTTTTTTTTAAACAATCATCATTTCTCATATTCTCGAATACTATCTTTATTATCGTACATATTTAATTGACAAATTAACGAAGTATATTTCTATGTTTTTTGTACTATGACCTTATAAAAGTATCAAACATAGAAAAAATTTAAGAATATCACTAGATAAAAATCAAAGGCCCCACTGGCCCCTCACATCCTAGGTCGAAAAAATCATTAGTTGATACTGAAAATTGATATCATGTGTTAATACTAAACTGGATATCAAATTTAATTACTATATCGCAATGGAATCTCAAATATTATATAAAAACAAATTTTAGACAAAATCTTTGAGTCTGTAGTTCCCTTACGAAGAGTTTCTGGATATGTGTTCACAAGAACTTTTTTGCTTGAAATATTTTTCTCAATTAACTGCTCAAGTTTGTTCCACCTGATATGACTCACCCTGTATAAGTATTGAATTAATATCAAAAATATTACATTTATGCACCACTATAACTATAAATATAAAGATATATATGCCTATATTTACGTACAAACATGCATACTTATATATAATGTACTAGATTTAGTACATACGGTACCTATATCAGATTTGAATTTATTTAAAAATAGTTGCCATTCATACGAGTGCTATAATTAACACGTGGCGATTAGAGATTTTTTTAATGCAAATGGATATATCAACTGTTGGCATTGATTCAAGAACGAAATTATAAAAATGGAAATATATAAATTTGGTACAGTTGTTGAAAAAGGTGGTCTGTTTTTATTACCTTTTATCTATAACTGAAATGTTGAACAATATTAAAATTACTAAGAATTTTATTTTTTTATAATATAATTAGAACAAATTTTAAATATAGTACTACTACTGAAAGAGTTGACAAGAATATATTTTGTATAAATCAGTTCATGTATCATGTAAGGTTATTCGATCATTAGAGCATTGTATAGAAAATAGTTTAATTAAATAAAAAAATTTAATGTTATTTATGGATAACTCATATATTTTACTATTTTTTATTTAAAATATTGGACGTAAGGTTTTTGAGTAATTGGATATTAAAAATAGAGTTTTTAACACAAGATAAATGAGATAACTTGCCGAATGTACTCTAATACTTATTGAAATTCTACACAATTGGCTATATAGAGACGTTTCAAAAACTAATTATTCGAAACTCCAACCCTTTTTAATACTATAAAAATTATAAAATAAATAGGTATATTCACGTGTAATTTATTCAAAATAATTAAAAACTAGCTCTGCAATTACAGCAAATTAGTACATGTTACTATTACATACCGTTCTGTCTATTTCAATTTTCAAATTAAATTAAACTTGTTTTACTTTTAATAATTAACAAAATAAAATATTCCATTAATACCCGGTATTATAAATAAATTGCATGCAAGCAAAATTGCATGCATTTCTTAATAATACCGGGCATAAATGTAGGTACATTTATTCTGAATATAAATTAAAAACAAAATTTTTCGAAACAAAATCTTTTTTTACAGTGTGCTAGACGTATAACCTTAAAGGCTTCTGCATATATTTCTTGATATATTATGATTTTTCCTTATCTCTATCAACTTTTCTTAAAGCATTAGATCGAACACATATCTAATAGATTTCTGAATACTTAGTGGCAGTGATAGAAAGCTGTTTAAATACCAATAAAATGCATATTATATTTTTTCAGTTAAATCCTTTTCCCTTCTGATAACATGAGTTAAATTTAGAACATATGTTCTATAATGATAACATTATAAATATACCGTCTATTTATATACACATATAATTACTAATTAATTGATTTGTAATGTATATTGTTATTATTAAATTGAATTTCTACATCCATCATTAAATTAACGAATTATATTATTTTTATAGTCATATATCATATATTAACAAATATTTTTATATGGAAATCATTTTTGTAACTGTTATTATGCATGTACATATAAAATTTGCATAGTCTGAACTATAAACTCTTGTTTTGATTGCTCTGGGGCAAATCCCAATCTTGCCAGTTATCCATGTTAGATGACGGAATCTACAAATAACTTTCTGCATTATATAAAATATTAAAGCCAACAGATCAAAAATGTTTACAACGTACGCAATTGATGTTTGATCATTTTTTTAACCACTTATCAAATCGTCACATTCAAGTATGAACTATGCCCTATATTAGCCTATATGAAAAACTAAATTAGCGCTAGTAACTTAAAAACGAAAAGTGGTACACAAATTTTAAAAGCACTTACAGTGTGTTAAGTAAAAGCGTGTACGGCATTACTCGCAGTCGGTAATTTATACAAACTTAATTTTTTTTCATCAGGTTTAGGGGACCCCCGCCTTTTGCGCTTTGATGAAAAAATATCAGTCTATGTCGATCTTTTGTCAGAGAAACGCAGAAACCGCGATGAGTGACGTGTACGCGAAACGTTTCGAAGCCGTGTTTTTTTTGCACGCAATCAAAAGGACCAAACATGTCTTATACAGTGGCGGCCATATACATTAAAAAGTCGAAGGCATTTGTTCAGAAGTGAATTGATTTAAAGAGTTGAAAAATATTGACGACTTTTCATATCGTACTTCAATAGGGAAAGTAACCAAAAAGGAGGAGAAACTTATCGTGATATTGTTTTCAAAAGATCGACATGAACTATTTTTTTCATCAAACCGCAATATACGAGGGTTCCCTGAACCTGATGAAAAAATATTTAGGTTTGTATAATTTATCGACTGCGAGTAATGCCGAACACGTTCTTATTTGACACACTGTGCATAAAAAAATTGTCAAGTGCAAATCGAGTCTCACCCACTAATGTCCTATACCGTATAGTTTTTTTAAATTTATTCAATTATTTTATTTTGTAAAATATGATACAAGCACTTTTTTTTATATTAGCAAAGTTAAAAACCACAATCCAATATTTAACAATAGTCAATCTATCAGAAAGCGGATGGTTGCAATTATACTAATATAATTAAATAATTTACAATTAAATAATTTACAATTATTTAATTATATTAGTATAATAATCATAAAAATAAGATTTTTTTCAATTTATTAAACGAAGATTTTATTAATAACAAAACATTTGCAATAATTAAATTTCTTCAATTTCATTTTTATTTTGATACCTCACTAGCCAGGATTGATTTTTCTTAATGACAACCCGTTTACCCCCCCCCCCCTCAAAAAATACAAAACACTTAAAATTTTAATAACTCAAATCTATTATTGGTTCACCATTTATTAACTACATATATACCAAAACTCAGTTTTCTAGGACAAACGGTTTAGTAGCTAGAAAGCTATGACAGACAGACAGACATACACAGTGTTGATTCCATAAGTATTCCTTTTCTCGATTTCGTTACTAAAAAATGCCATAACAAACCGCTGTCAGAAATATCTTATTTTTCATAAACAATTATAACAAAATAAAAAATCATAATTTGTAGCTCCTAAATAATGTGGAATACTATGTTTACAATCATTGAAATTGATCCTGTGGACACCCTGTATATATAATTTTCTACCACACAACAAAATAATGTGACATCAACATCGATACAAAACTGTAATAATAACGAACTATTTTTTTTAAACACAAACCATCAAAAAAATTGGCCACCCACCAATTCCTTACATATAAATATCTGTATACATGATTTTGTTTGATCTAAATATGCACGAGTGCTATAGAAAATAAACAAATTCATATAAATAAGATACAATAAATAAATATAACTTACAAACTCTTTCTTAAATACAATATATACGTACCAACATAACAATTACACAGTCAATAACAAATAAATTATTTTTTATTTATTTTTCACATCACATCACATGAAGTAAAAAGTAAATTTCCGCACTGTCAAAATTGTATTTTATTGTTTTTTTGTTAAGCACACATAATTTTAATAGACACTTATTAAAAACTAGATAAATACAAACACTTCAATTGAAGTTCATATTTTCCACACATATAGGTAGGTACTTTTATATATACACACAAGTAATTAATAATGTATTGATTTAAGGGTAAATTTTTGACACAAAATAAACGGAGCGTTATTTCCGGAGTAAGTGCATATCATACGTTCACGTCTAACTGTCTAGTGTGTAGAGCACATCTGTCGCAGATGTTCGTGAATTGTCGGTAGTTTCCTCTCCTTTACGGAAACGTCCGAACGCATCGAACGACGAAAAAACACCCGCGGGGTTGCGAACTTCGGCGCGCAACTGACTGGCGACGGTGCAACCCTTGTGTCGTGGCCAGGGTTGGAGCGATGGTGCGTTGCTAGGGACGTTTCACATGGCCGACTTTTATAACTATCTCATTTTATATGCATATTTATGAAGTGGTTGTAAAATGTTATAGTTTACCTTTATTTTTGCTTGTCTATATCATTTCTGACTACAAAAATCTTCATTTTTTCCAATTCTCGACACACGCATCTCATGAACCACTGAATAGATTTTAATGAAACTTCCACTGTGACGGGTCAAAAAAAGTGTTCATGTTTGAGATATTTTTACAGGTAGAGGACATTTTGTTAAGTATATATTCAATTTACTCAATACCAATTTTTCTTGAATAATATTAGACAAAGTTATGAGCCTCGATATGACGACCAAAAAAATATTGTTCTCTATGGTTCCATCGAAATTTCGGGAGATGTTATAAAAAAAATAATAAATATTACTTTAATAAAATATACTTTAATGCAATCAAAAGTAACAGTAATAAATCAAAGGGTATTCAATACCATAATACATGTTTTCAACAAAATTCCCAATGACTTAAAATTACTACCCACAAAATGTTTCAAAATAAAGTTTAAGTAGTTCTTGTTGGACTCATGTCACTATAAAATCAGTGAATATGTATATTTGTTTATTATAATAATACTTTTTAATGTGTATTTTTGACCTATTCTATATTTTATACCTACAGAATAAATTATTAGGTATTATCTATTAATTATTATTATCTATTTGAATGTAACTATTGTTGTGCATAGCCGTTTTATTTAATTTTTTCACAAAATTGCGACGGTTTGAAATTTTTAGTTAATTTTTAACACCTTTTTTAAATTCATTAGCCACTGCGATTACGAAAATTTAGAACAAATTTTTTTATCGGTTCGTTAGTCTTTGAGGAGTCATAACCGGCCTTGCTATCTGACCACACTAAATTGACTGTAGCTCAGGCTATTTTTGAAATTTTAACTTATTATTTTATTAATAAAATGCACAAAAAAAATATTTTTTCCGTCATAGTCACTTTCCCCCTTAAAGTACTTCTTAAATGTATAAATCTTTCTTAAAGAATAAAATTTATTTCCAGTGACATATATAGTCTTCATCAGTAGATACTAATAAATAAAATATCTGCAAAGTATTGCTCATGCAAATGAAGTTAATTATCAAAGAATTTTAATATAATAATAATAATTTTAGAAATCGTCACCCAATTCCCTAATCGGGGGATGTATAGGCGACACACTTTTACTGAGAAAGTGCATGTGGTTATGATCTCCTTGTGAAGTAACGCGGTTCCGTTGGGAAATAAGGTCAACAGGAAGGGTAAGTGGTTTTAGTATATAAAAATCCCACACTACACTTTTCAATGTCTTTTGAAGGTGTCCACCAAATAAAACACACACGCAGACACGGTACGAGAAGTTTTTATTCTGGCAATAATAATCTTGGGGCGTCCGCCATATTGGGTTGAGAATCACTTTACTTATCGTATTCTACTCGTAAACCCCTTTCATTTGAAACCTATGTCAAGGGGGTTGTGAAGAAAATGGTAATCCGCCATATTGGATTTAGAACAGTATTCGATTTACTACATTGTGACCGAACTTATAGACGTGTACAAAATTTCATACGACAATTAGAAATGGGTGAAAAGTGAGTTACAAGATTTGCTTACAATGTTGCAGGTAAGCTACTAAAAGCTTTGTAATAAAGAATAGAGTATTTGACATTATTAGTAATAAAAACTAAAATGTTCTATAGTGTAGTATATATTACTATTTTACTACAATTTACAATCAAGTGTTTTTTTACATGAAATAAGTTTAAAGCGACCAGACGTCCCGGATTGTGCGGGACAGTCCCGGATTTGAGTAGTCTGTCCCGCATAAGAAATTGTCCCGGAAATCGTCCCGGATTAGACATTAACAATTAACAACATTATATTATCATTATTGTGTGTTGTTGGAGTAAAATTATTGGTGAGAAGCTAAAAAAAAAGGTCTTCAGAATTTTAATGACTTATTATAAAAAAATTTTCAATTTTTTTTTTATAAAATGTTTTTTTTCTAAAAAACCTGTATAGTGGGGAGGGGTATCCCGCAACAAGGTTTTAGAATTCTGGTCACTTTAAATAAGTTAGTATTTTAATAATAAACTTAATTTTAAAATGTAATATTTAACCTGTGACCACAAACGCGTCTAGTAGAACTGTCACTGGTATGAAGTAGTTACTTACTAAAAACGTCAGAATACTCAATCCATATTGGTTGATTTATGTTTGTTTGAGTAAACAGTTACGTCACGCATCCCACGTGACTTTGAATGCGCGTTTTAGCGGGATTTTTTCCATTTGAATAGAAAAAGATTATTCTCAGCGTTTTTTCGGAATTATTTTGGAAAATGATACTAAGAAAGTATATGTTATATACATACGTACAATTTACAATATATTTTTAAATTTAGTCAAATACCCTATTGTACTAATTAAATTATTAATTTTTTATTTCAATCACTAATTTTTGTTTAAAATGTTCACAATCAGTGATATTATCTTTAAAGTATATTTGGTGATATTAAAAAATGTTATTATATAGTACAAGTACATACATGAATTTTTGTTAGAAATTTTCCAATTTTAACAGTGCAACATAATTGATATAGTTTATATACTCATATTTTTATTTCTCAGTCAGTATGACGTTAAATTTTAAGTAGGTACATATTAATTAAAAAGTTAAACATCAACATTTTTAACTCATGTTAACAAAAATAACATTTCAACTGTATTAAATATTTGTATCAATAAAACGTTAATATATTAATAATATATAAATGTTCTGTTTTAAAATTATCATTTTATTTTATTTAAGGACACCTTGTTTTCCAAGATACTGATAAATACTTGTGTGTGGAGATAAGAGGGAATACAGTTTTTGGAAAGTTGTCATGTCCCGAGTGGATACATTTAGAAACTGTACTATGTATAAACTTCAAATGACTATAAATCGGACAACCCTGCTCGTTTCCCTTCTCGCCTACAGGCGTCTACTTCTAACAGTGTCAGGGGGGCACTACGTGGAAAACAGCGTGGGGATTTTAACACTCGTAAAATAATTTGCGCGCTGCGTTTTGTTTGTATTACAATGTTTATGAAACAGTAAAAGCTTTACTTGTATATGATTCGTGTTTTTCCTAAACGCCAACACAGTACGGAAATGTAGGTATACATTATTTATTTTATAAATACATCCCTATAAAGGTATATTGAAAATATACGAAGAGTAGTGGGGAAAAACGTCCTTACTATCAATACGGCCTACAAAATATGATTGGGCATATAAGTTTATGATAGAGAGCGCTCCCTATAGTTTAGTTGTTTTTAATGACAGTTCATTTATATTGGATTATTAGATTTGTAATGTTTTTTTATATTGAATTGTTTAATTATTAATTTTATATTACTATTTTTTCATCAAACTGCTGTATTTTTAGGGTTCCGTTGAAAACTAGGAACCCTTATAGTTTCTCTATGTCCGTCCGTCCGTCTTGTAAAAATTTTGACTTAATAAGATGAAATTTGGTATACGGTCGTAGATTGATGCCCCAAAAACTGAAATTTTTGAAAAAAAAATTTGTTGGTCCCTTTCCATAAAAAAAATTCCACTTACCCCATTGAGTGGGGTGTCATTTGATAGGTTTCCTAATACGTAATTATAAAAGTCAAATGATTTTTTTGATTTATTTGCTTTTCAATGTCGTTATCAGAGCGTCCCCCTCTCTATTTTCTAAATAAACTATCGATTCAAAAAATCATTACAGCTTTTAATTATAAATTTCAGTGAAAATTACAACGAACAGTGTAGCAAAAATAGTTTATGAAAATTCTTAAATAACTCTTTATAAATCGTAGTGAGGACTACAGAATCCTATCATGTGCGTGCCCAACACGCTCGTTTTATTTTAGTTCGTTATTAATTTATAGATAAAATCAAGTTTTCAAAATCGAATTTCGTATACAAATTTTGAAGAATCATCAATGATAGATTATTATTATTTATATAAAAATTTTATCAATATTTTTCGATTTCATTCAAATTTGTGACGTTTCTTATTTTTACTGTCATAAAATATTTATAAAATTATGTGCTTTAGATAGACATATCGCAACGATGTGAACGACAATCAAAATTATAAGTACCTACGTCATTGTATAAACATTAAACTATATAAAAAAGAAATCAATATAATACATCTTCAGTAAAATAAATTCAAAATTGATAATAAAGTATTCAAAACGTAAATTATATTATTAAACATAAAAATCGTATAATCTCATTTTCAAAACAGTGTTTTTGAAGTGTATCCGGAACTATTGAACTAAAAGAGCGGAGCGCATACGAACTAGTTCCTCTAATTCTCGTGTATGGAGTGCTCTTTTTTAGGGTTCCGTAGAAAACTAGGAACCCTTATAGTTTCTCCATGTCCGTCCGTCCGTCCGTCCGTCCGTCTTCAAAAATTTTGAGATAATAAGATGAAATTTGGTATACGGTCGTAGATTGATGACCCAAAAACAGAAATGATAAGATTTTTGAAAATAAAAATTTTTTAGACCCCCCTTTCATAAAATGAAAAGTGTTTTCAAAAAAATAATTTCACCTACACCATTGAGTGTGGTGTCGTTAGAAAGGTCTCCTAAAATGCAATAAAAATGTATCAGAACTTTTTGATTTTAACCCTTTAATCACGATGTATTTGCTCTCCAAAGTCGTTAAAAAGCGCCCCCCCCCTCTACTTTCTAAACTATCAATTTAAAAAATCTGAAAAAATTCCAGAATGTAGCTTTTAATTAGTACTTTCACTGAAAATTATAACGAACATTGTCAAAAATATTTTGGATCCCCCTTTCATAGACTGAAAATTGAACTTACATTTTTTCCCCACTTACCCTATTGAGTGGGGTGTCATTTAATAGGTCTCGTAAAATGCAATAAAAAACGTCAAATAACTTTTTGATTTTAACCCTTCAGTCGCGATATATTTGCTTTTTAATGTCGCTGTCAGAGCGTCCCCCCCCCCTCTATTTTCTAAACTATCGATTCAAAAAATCTGAAAAAAAATCAGAATGTAGCTTTTAATTAGTACTTTCACTGAAAATTATAACGAACATTGTCAAAAATATTTTGGACCCCCCTATCATAGATTGAAAAGTGAAGTCACATTTTTTTCATTTACCCCATTGAGTGGGGTGTCATTTGATAAGTCTCCTAAAATGCAATAGTAAAAGCCAAATGACTTTTTGATTTTAACCCTTCGGTCACGAAAATTTTGAAAAAAATATTTTTTATAAATCGTAGTGAGAATGACTACGGAACCCTATCATGTGCGTGCCCAACAAGCACTTGCCCGTTTTATTTTCTTATTTCATTCATGTTATTCTATCTTTTATTAGTTTATCAGAAATATATGTATTAATAAAATAAGAACCACGTTCACTATTCACTGCTAGTATTACGTATAAGAAAGCCCCGTGGCTTCCATGGCAGATATTTTTTTAAATAAGATTATATTCATAGACAAGAATGGCATTATTGACAGTTTAATAATTGCTATCAACCTTTTGATGTAGCCGCTACAAAAAAGGCGTATATCACCCGAAATGGCCCTATTTCTTGAAACTCGAATTAAAAATTTTGTAATTTATTTATATAAATAAAACAAAAATTCGCCGTTTTGATATTTTCATAATGTTTCCAAATAAGAACTCAGAAGAGCACATTTAAAAAGCTTTTACGTTATTCCCATTGTTATAGATAGATTCTTCTATTAGGAACATACTATTTACATCGTTTATAACTAAAACATTATTTTTTTACATATCCAATTAAATAGATCACACCGTAGCTATAGATTATATGATAGCAGTTAAAAGATAACTTTAATTAGGCTCTCCTGACCCTAATAGGTGTAATACCTGCACTATATATTAAAACCGTTTAATCTATCTTTTATCATGTTTGCACAAAAACGATGTTACAATATTATTTAAATTGATTAGACAAATATTTGATATATAATATACCTAAACAGTACTGGGGTAAAAGTTCGTGAAAGATTCTACAATATGTTAATAACATTAATTTGTTTTTAGTTTATTGAAAATTGAGGAATTTTTGCATAAATAAATCAGAGCGGCAAATTAAAATACTTACCATCTGCCGTTCATACTCAAATTGAGTAGGTAACCATTATTAACCCTCCGATAGGCGCATGTATCCTACAGGTTCCTATTGGTTCTAACGGACACGTTTCAAAAGCTAGACCTTCCTCCTCCCATGTATCTTCCTAACTCCCGTGGTGGTTGGTAACAGTATGCCAAGTGATTACAAAGTAGTCAATGGTTTTTATATATTGCTGTTTTGTATCTCACAGATACACGCCTACTATACTACTATCTACTATTCTAGCGCAAAACGTACATTGTTCAGTAATTTGCACAAATTGTATTTCTAAAAAAAAAATTTTTTTTAATTGAAATTTACCAAAGTAAGCATTTTTTCAGTTTTGTTTCAACCAGTTTTTTTTTTCAATTTATAGAAATACAATTTATTTAATTTATATGTATTTAAGTGTTTTATATACCTGATATTTCATAAAACTAAATGCAAATAAAGTATTTTGAATTAATAGGTGTTTAATATGAAAATATTGAAATGTATCTGTGAGATACATACACACCCATTCATGTAACTTTCTATGCGCGCCTATCGGAGGGTTAAAAATATATTAATTAATTTTTTTTAAATAACATTTCTTAATTATTCTTGAGCATTTTCTATAATAGCATGTAAATTGTTCACGGCTTATATTTAATTGCACTATTATACAGGGTGGGGCATTTAAAGTGTTACAGATTTTTATCTCAGAATCACCGCATATTTGAAAAAAATGTTCATACCAAAAAATGTATGGTTTTGAAGGGGTAATCGAATAGTAATATTTATTTGTTATTTTAGTGTGGCCTTCAAAAATATAAGGTCAGAATCATTATTTTAAATAGGAACTCATAGTTTTTATTTAATAATCTTATTCTAGGTGAACAAACACGAATCTTCCATTCAAAATTTTTTTTTGAACAACCTAAGATTTCCAAGATATCTAACAAAATAATTTCGAGATTTTGGAATTTTTTACTCAGAAACCATAAACTTTAGAAAAAAAGTATAAATAAAAGAAATGTTTATTTTGGTCTAATTAATCTTGAAAAATTGTTTTAAAAATTTTAAAACTTTTTCTATTTCTTTTATTTCAGCAAAAAAAAATACGAAATGTTAAAAAAAATTATAGAAAAATTCTCCAAGTTTTATTAGAACGAAATCACCATTTTTTGTATTTTGTACTTTATTCTAAAATTGATGATTTCTGAGTAAAAAATTATTGAATTTGCAAATTCTCAAAATTATTTTGTTAGATATCATGTAAAGCTTAAGTTGTTCAAAAAAAATTTTCAATGAAAGATTCGTGTTTTTTCACGTAGAATAAGATTATTAAATTAAAACTATAGGTTCCTATTTGAAAAAAAATATGTTGGTCTTCAAATAACTTTGAAGGCCATACTAAAATAAAAAATATTATTAATATTCGATTACCCCCTAACAACCAAACATTTTTTGGTTTAAACATTTTTTTCAAATATGCGATGGCAGTGAGATAAAATTCTGTAACACTTTAAATAACCCTGTATATTATATAGTATTCACTTTGTACATCGATTATAAATTTTAATACTTTTTTTAATGCATAAAGTGAATATTTGATCGTTATAAAATCACAAAAATCACATTGAAAATATCAAATCTATTGGAACAAAAGGAGGTTGGTTAGTTTTTACATTAGGTTAAAATATAGAAAATCGCAAAAATCACATTAAAAATATAAAATTTATTTGGGTCAAAGGAAGGAGGTTATTAAGTAGTAGGTACTTAGGTAGGGTATGTAAAAATATAGAAAATTACAAAAATCACAATAAATACCTACATCAAAAATATTTTATTTTTAAATCTGACAAGTCCAAATTTAGGTCAAGTGCAAAGTATTATTTTTTTGGTGCAAAGTATTTATTTTGAGTGGAAACTATTTATTTAAAGTGATATAATTTATTTTAAGTTCAATATATTTGTTTAATGTTGAATAATTAATTTTTCGTGCAGTATATTTGTTAGATGTGAAAACGATTAAATAAAAAGTGTTTATCATTTAAAAAAAAGTGCATTTAAATACAAGCCATTGTTCACTCTTTGTTAATTACTACTATAAACTTACTTATAGATGAAAAAAAATGCTATCACATTAATTAATAAATATTATTGTAAAAAATGGATTTAAGTGCAACAAAATATATGAATTAAAAAAACACTACATCAGTATTTAATTATAGATACACTAATTATATCAGTCACTCAATACACTATGTGCAATTGATATTAATTAATTACACTATTCAATTTAGTTATCAAACTGCGGTTGTATGTTGTGTGATCATATTTTACACAAACATGATATTATGTTGATTTAGAAAATTAATTAAATACGATAAAGTGACCATAAACATCAGGAAATATATCAATTATATGATTAACTAAAGTATATTATCAAATTATTATTTTTAAAATGCATGCATAAGGTACAAGTAAATAAATAATAATAATAGTGTCAGTGAACAAATGAACACAATATCCTACGTTGTTTAATGCTATAAATTATATTATATATATATATATATATATATATATATATATATCATATTATAAAGAACAAGGTGATTACCGCGGCTTCGCTCGCGTGAATTTCGAAACTAATTACGTGATAGGGAATGACATATTACCTTGATTTGTATTGATTTTTATTCATTACCTATAAAAAATCGTAAATACCTCCGATTTCCATCCTCGTCTCCGTCCCATGTTATTAGGAGTTGAATGTCGAACTTTTATTTTTAATTTAATATTAATTTGTCCTAATTTGCCTTAATATAATCAACTGTTATGAAGATAAATATATCAAAATTTTACCCCCCCCCCCCCCATTCACATTGGGGTTGAATTTTCGAAAATGCTATTTGTCTTGTAGAGTACCTACTTGTACCACGTTTCATTCAGTGAATACAAAAAAAATTATCTTACAAATTTTTCCACCCTCTTGCAACACCTTAGGGGTGAAATAATTGAAATGCTGAAATAATTGTTACACTATTTGTATTGTAGAGTATGTATGGTACGTTTCAATTAAATGCGAGCAAAAAATATTTTTTAATACAAACTCCCTTTTAATCCCGTAGGGGTTGAATTTCAAAAAATCCCTTTTTAGTGGGTGCTAACATCATAAAAGGAAGACACCCATGAAATTTCACGTTTCTTGGTCGAGGAGTTTCTTGGGCTGTACGTTGAAAATTGATGAATTTTCATCGTTAAATTGATGAATTTTCATCGTTGAAAACGCATTAATTTTCAACGTTACAAATTACAGTAAACTTTGTAGATCGGTTTAGATCTTTGTAGACCGTTGTAGATCTTTGCAGTGGCGTAGATGGCTTTTTGCGATGGAGGGGGGGATTTCGACTGAAGACTTTTTTGAATCTTTTTCTTTTTAGGTATACAAATTTTGAAAATATTTTTTTTTTAGTCGTTGCCAATTTTTTTTTACCCCTTGTATCAGTCTCATGGGGAGGGGGGGGGGAGGGATATGCCAGTATTAAATCATCTTTTATATGGTGAAAAGTATAAAAATTGGACTCATGGGGGGGGGATTGATCCCCTTAATCCCCCCCCCCTATCTACGCCACTGGATCTTTGCAAGTCTCCAAAGATCTAAAACCAGTGAAAAATATGATGTCTCAAAATGCAGACCTATCGAGGTCTGAGTAGATCTCTGCAGATCTCTAATTTTTTTCCGGGTAAGTTAGAAATAATAGTGTTGGGAACAGGTAGATTAAATTATATAACTATTTACCTGTGTCAAGGTAGTGGACTGTATTTTGCGGAGAATGGTGCCTTAAATTTATTATAATTAAAAATAGTACTCACGATTTGATGTTGCCGGAGTCTCGCCTTTTAACTGGTAAACTGCACTATAGGATAGGAAAGATTCAGGATAATGGGAAACACGGTTTTATATACATAAATAAAGATAAACATAACACATAACTTATAAATTACCTATTTCAATATAATGTTTATAACTAAATAGGATATACCACATCGGGTGGTTACTAGAATATAATAATTTAATATTATATACTTAAATGCGAATTACGTAAAAAAAGTATATGTATCTTTACTGATTAAAATCAAACTATTAGATTACACACATTTAGCAAGTTTTGTCTTGCGAGTAGTAACTTGAAAACTAATAATAATTTATATAATAATTTATATTTTACATATAGGTGGCGTCACCAAATAGGCCATTCCATTTAAAAATAATCATTAATTATTATCGTACACCTTTTTCGGGATCAAACTGTATTTCAATATAATTTTATAATGTGTAAAAACAAAAAAAATTAAAAAAATTATAAAAAATTATTAAAATGTGAATATATTGTCTCTAGTCTCTATGTATATACATTTGTACATATATTGTATATTTTAAAAAATAGATGTTGAAGAAATGCGCACTAGTGGCATTCTATATTTCAAATTCACCTAAAACATTAATGCGATTCAATTAAATTTAGTTTAGATTTTACTTATATCATTAAAAATTTTAATGAGAATCAATACATTAAATAAATCAAAATACCGACAATACACATCTCTATAAAATTTAATTTTTGTTAGCTTTTTCTTCATCCACATAGGTGGCGCTAAATACTCAATTTTCTATTTTATAAAATAAACATTAAGTACAAAATGTACAAAATGTTTTTATCTACCTATATACTAGTACATAGGTGTCCAACCTTTTGACCCTTGCGGGCCGCAAAGAGCAAAAAAATAGCGCAAAATTTTGTTAAGGGCCGCACAAAAATTTTAAGACCTTTATTTTTTTTTCGTTGGCTTAATTAATTAATTAATATCCTCTGTATTTATACATTATATGACAAAAAAACTGAAGACCTTTGTTTTTTTTAACCTAATATCATTAATTATTTTCATATTTTTTTTTTAAATCTGATGCGGGCCGCACGAAATGTGTTCGGGGGCCGCGGGTTGGACAAGCCTGTACTAGTATATACAATATCATTGAGTAAAGAATAACTGTCTAAAATTTCTTTACTCAATGACAATATACATATAATAACTTAACTAAATTTTAATTTCAATCTTAAATAATAACATAACTTTTATCTACACCGAATCCTGTTTTTGAACATTCTTTATTTACACGGTTTTGAAATATGATAGAATCAGAACCACCACATGTAAGGGTTTCGGTTCTGACAGTCCCCCACTGACTCGACTCCAGTCCTGAGGCTCGGGGCTAAAGGAAGTTTGGCATTGCGAGTAAAAAAATCATTGATTTGAAATTAAAAATTTTAATTGAAATACCTAAAAAATGTCATGCAAACTTACTGAAAAAAAATCTTTCTTGGGAGGTCCGCCAACAAGTTCCTGTATGAGAGCCCGTGATAGTATGTGGGACCCTGGACAGGACGTTTGATAGAAATAAGACATCCTTTTTTTACACCTTTCTTTTTCCGTAGAGAAACCCAAATTGCCGTCACAGCCAAACAGTTGTTCGATCTAGCATTGCTTTCAAGATGGCAACGTCGCTTAGTGGCAACCTAGTAAAATACCTTTAATAAGATTACATGCATTTTGTTTGGCAGCGCTGCTGGCTCCAACGCCATGGCATCCTAATGGCGTCTATAGTGAGATATGACTAAAAGATTTTTATTTTTCATTTCTTTTAAGAGCCATGTCTCACTAGGTCACCATAAGGATATCATGGTATCAGCGTCGCCAAACAAAATTCATGTAATCTTATGAAAGGTTCCGACAACTCTGGCATCTTCTTTGGTTTCTTTTCGTGGCATCTCACGAATACCAAGAGAGTCATGGCAATGTTACTGTCATCTTTGCCATGGTGTTAGTGAGATATGGCCTATTAGAAGCAAAAGTGTTAATCGATATATATTTTGCATGGCCCCTATACTACTTCCAAAATCCAGGGGAACCAGGCTCCCTGGTTATGCCACTGCAGTATTCTTTGGAATGTATTGACTATAAAAATAAAATTGGATGTATTTGAAATAATTAAAGATTTTAACAAACATATTCAGGAATACAAAACAATTGTGTCAAATATATTTTGACAACTAAAAAATAGATTGGCAGTACTGCAAAACTTTTTCAGTCTGCTGGTACGAAACAAACAATAATTGAACGTAATGAAATCATTGTTCGGTGAATACAGAATTTTGCAAAAATTTTGCAGAATTTGTTATTCTGTGGCAGAAACCGAGAAGAAACGTCAAAATTTGATTCCTTTTGATTATGTTTTTAATTACTGGGTCACATTAATAATAATGTATCTAATAACAAAATGAAAAAAAAAAGTAAATAATACAACACAGCGTAGTTTAAATTTATAGTTTTATTTCCATACAAATTATAACATATCTTTAAATACTGTACATTTACAGAGTGATAAAATGTGCTAGATGAATAAAAATAATGTGTATAAAATACAACCGGTCGACGATATGGCATTTTAAGATATGAATCACTCCAAAGAATCTATAATACATAAAAACTTTCAATATATTTCAAAAACTCTAAAATGACATAACCTGGATATTTTGATATGAAGTTCTGTTAACAATTTTATTTAAACAATTAATCCTGTTCACCATTATTAATAACATTTTAATGAAATATAAAATAAACTCTTGTTTTTACATTGACATTAGAATTCATTTTTGTCTCTAATTTTTTAAATGTAATATAATGTAATATTAAAAAAATTGATATTTTATGATATGTAAAATTTTGAGCAAGTTTCCAAACTTCTAAAATTTTATGACTTACAGTTTCAGAAACATTGCACTGCACTAGGACATTTTTATTTAAAATATTGCACTCCCTTATATAATTTTATTGCACAAAATAAATACTATGAAGTTAAATATCCTTTTTGAATTTGGAAATTGCAACAAATATTATTAAATACAGTGAATCAGGACTATGTGAATATTATTAAATGCATCTTTTTTCGAGAATGTCTAAAAAATTTATAATATTTTTAGTCGTTTATGAACTCATCTACGTACTTTTGAAAACTAAAGGTCACACAACATAAATTAAAATATAAACAAAGCTACCAAAAATTACCTTCAAGATCACATTTCTGATTTAAATATAGGTACTATTTATCGATATTTACAATTTTTGAGTTGATGTAAAGAACTTTTTGTTATTTTTATATGTTTTAAAATATATCGGATATATATTGAAATACATAAGTACAAATTATTAAAATGAAAAATATTTGAACAAAGAACTATAATTTATTGTCAAATATTTGAACAAAGAACTATAATTTATTGTCAAATATTTGCCTTAAAAAAATATAAAAATATTTTTTAATATCAAATTTAACTTAAAATTAAATAAATAAAGATTAACTTTCAGTATATATAAAATAATATATTTTTTACATCAACACTCAATAAAATTTTAGACAGTAATGTGATCATAGAAAGTAATATACTACGAGATCAAAAAAAAAAAAAATTGCCCTGCGAATAGTCGTCATTAAGTAATAAATATCAAAATGTTTTCCTAAAATGAAATAGTATGCAAATAAAGCCATTGGCTAATGATTTAATTATAAATAATTTCCCAAATGCATACTATTTAATTTTGCGATGATTGTAGTTTCTCATAAAAAACATAACTTGCTACGCACGTCTATTTTGAGGACCAGAGGTTAAAAAAAATTATTGTAAAATATAGCTCGCTATAAATTAAAAATATATATTAAATTAAAAACATATATCTAAAGAAAACATTTTCAATATTTACAATTTTAACAATATAGTACTCAAATTTTTAGCAAAAATTTCGGGACTTGTTTTAAAACCTTAAATAATATAACTTTAATAAAATTATATTTGTAGACATGATTTTAATTGCTATTAAAAGTAATATTAAATTCCATACAATCTTCTTATGACAATTATTCATTTATGTATACAAATAATTTTTATTTCTATTCAATTGAGCGATTATTATTTTCTTATGGTATAAATAATAAAAATATACATAAACGAATAAATTTATAATAATTTTTTCATCCTTAATAATATAAATAATACATCGTAAGTAAAATAAAAGCACGTTGCCATTTAAAAAAAAAATTAGCAACCCTAATAAAAATACTGTGAATTTATACAACGAAGATTTATAATAATATTTTCTTTTTTGTATAAAAAACAATAAAAATTAAATCATCACATAAATAAAAAAAATTATCCCTATTAGTATATTGAAATATAAATCCTAACTTACACTTTTAATAAAATACTATATTTTAAACACACATACACAATATATTTTTTGTTAAATAGCAGCTGATATTATCACAATTATTAAAAAAAATATTTTGATTTTTAAGAAATAACTGTTATGTAATTATGAACTGTCATTAGATGACACAATACGAACCATAATATAAACTATTTATGTAATGATTAATTTTTTAAATAATTATCACAAGATAACATTTTAATCGTACCTACTGCTATTTTATAAACGTTAATTAAAATTGAATGTGTGTTTAAAACTGTTTTATAAAATAAATATCATTTTAAATCTCAATCTTGGACATATTTCTTTATAATAATCATTCAACTAATATAAAAGCAGCCATTTTGTTGAATATCGAGTTACAAAATGGACACAATATAACCTTATATTAATTATAAATTGATAATTACATTATATTTTATATTATAATTAACACTATTGTTTTTTATTCAATATTTGCACTTTGATTTATATCTACGTATTTTTGCATATTTTAGTTTTAAAAAAATATTCAAACCGTTACTTTGACGAGTTTTGAAAGCATTATTACATTCATTAACACAAATCAGACAGTATCTAGAAAAAAAAAGATAATATTTAAAAAATTGTTGTGTTTTTGCACCATATTATCTGTATTGGCTGGCTAAAAATTCAATGGTTTCCTGTAGTTGTAACTGTAAACATGGGCGTACCGAGGGGGGGGCAGGGGGGGGCAGCTGCCCCCCCCTGGACCTGATTTACTATATA
Organism: Sialis lutaria; assembly: GCA_949319165.1. NCBI lineage: Eukaryota > Metazoa > Arthropoda > Insecta > Megaloptera > Sialidae > Sialis > Sialis lutaria. Next base: position 19,500,757 of record OX439231.1, on the reverse strand, counting down.
TTTAGCTGGTTAATTATTTGCATATGCCTAAGTTCTATTGTATTTATGAAATTGAAGAAGTAAAATTTATAGGTATTTCAAAATTTTCATTCTGAAAACTCACGTTTGAGTCACGTTATGAGTTAATTTAAAAAAAAATTGCGCTGCGCGCGATAGTGAGTTAGGTAGTTATTATATTATTATTATTTGATGTGCATTTGATTTTTAATTTAAATTTTTGTTCCAGAAAAAACATCATTTTTTAAATTACAATCTCTTGTTAAAACTGTTGTCATTTTCCTTTTTATATTAGGCAAAAAAATGTTAATTTTATTTTTTTACATTTAAACTATCATATTTATATATTTACCAAGTTATAGAGCAGTCAAATCAAATTGATTTTTTACCAAAAATAGACAAAATAGAATGAATAAAACCCACTAAAATCAACAGCTAATACATATAAGTATAGGTAGAGTAAAATTTATAGGTATTTCAAAATTTTCATTCTGAAAACTCACGTTTGAGTCACGTTATGAGTTAATTTAAAAAAAAATCGCGCTACGCGCGATAATGAGTTAGGTAGTTATTATATTATTATTATTTGATGTGGATTTGATTTTTAATTTATATTTTTGATTCAGAAAAAACATCATTTTTAAAATTACAATCTCTTGTTAAAACTGTTGTCATTTTCCTTTTTATATTAGGCAAAAAAATGTTAATTTTATTTTTTTACAATTAAACTATTTATATATTTATCGAGTTATAGACTATTCAAATCGTATTGATTTTTTACCTAAAATAGAAAAAAATAGAATGAATAAAACCCGCGACAGCTAATAGGTACATATACATATGTATAATTGTATAGGTAGAGTACATTTTTGTAGATATTTTGTCTTCTTTATGATAAAAATAAATTTACGATTAAAAAAAAGTTTGTAGCCAAAATTCAAAGTTGCAACAGCGTAGCACAGAGAAGATAGAATATTTAAGAAAAAAAGGAAAAATTACCCAATGTTTATTTACAATAATGCCCATTTATAAGGACAGTACACAACATTTTTTTGCACTTCAATACCTAAAAAGGTTAATAACCCATTTGTTCTAACCCCTTTTATCATGGGTTCCTAGGCGAAACACACCGACTAAATCGGTTTATAAAAAAAAAAAATCTGCCCCCCCCTTAACAAAATGCTGGGTACGCCCATGACTGTAAATATTATTTAAAGTTAACCAATACTTAACTATTATAGTACAAACAGATATGAAAAGTGTGTAAGTGTATAAGAATGTTCTACAGCTAAAACATTTATAATAATTAAAAATTACTACACGTAAATAAAATTAATAAATAAACACAACTTATTATTTGGCACATTGCATATTTTATGTATGCTTACAGAGCCGTCTTGAGAGGATAGGCAACATGGAAAGTGCCTTTAGGCACCAATTTTAAATTTTAGTTTTCCGTTTTAACTTCCTTTGTAAACATTGTCAAGGTGCATTAGGTTAAACAGTTTCAATTGGAAGCATAGTTTAAGCTGCAAATTTTAGATTTGATGTATGATTTTTTTCTACCAAATTATTTAATACTAAGCAATGTTTTTCAAAGTATCATTTAGATTTAGCCGAAAAATATTTTTTAACCTCAGAAAATGAATAAAAATGTAATCTATAAAAATTACTTATATTAAATTACTGTAATATACATTACAGGGCTTTTTTCTGTAGAAATATTTTGATCACTTACTTATTGTAATGAGTGTGTATTTTTTTCTTAATACTGTTTTTTTTGGTAACGAAGGAAAAGAAGGGCAAAAAAAATGCTCGACAGCTCTGTGTGCTTATAGAACAAACAACTGTAAATAGGTTGTGGAAGGCGACAGTGAGCTTACGTTTACATACAATTTTGTACGTTTCACTAACAAAGATAATAAATGTGTAATGTAAAATATTAGCTCACGAAGATTTAAGAATACTATTTAGTTACAGTGATATATTTGCGTTTATGTTTTTTAATATAAACGTCTGATATGTGTTGATGTTATTTGTATATTATAATAAGTTTTTATTGTCTTTGAATATTTTATTGATTGTGTATCACAAATATACTAGCAAAATGAGTTTTTTTTTATAGAGATATTAATTTATTAAACTATTAATTGTTTTGTTTCATTGAATAATACAGTGAATGCATTATCAATAAGTAAAAGACAGTATAATCTTATTTATATAAACATTGATATATAATATCTGTTATAAAAATTAATTCTTAAATACTGTTTTACTAAAAAATTATACATTTATAGTATCAATTTTTTATCTGTTATCAATCACAAGAATATATTTAACCAATTTATTTATACAATTAAAATTGTACTGTAATTTAAAACATTCTTAGTGTAAATGTTATATTTTATTTGCTAGTACTTTTTTTATTTTTACTTGCCAAATTAAATAATGAAACAAACTACCCTAAACATGGAAGAAATTGAACTCGATATCAAGAAAAAGGCTTAATTTCGATATTTTTTCAATCGACCCTTATAAAATTATATATTTATTTATATATAATTATCATATCAAATGGCAATTTCAAGACTTATTGTAATTTATTTAGCTACGTTTCTTTACACCTTGCTCTGTATTAAAAACCTAATAATACAATACTAGTATTGTGTAGTGTAGGCACTGTTGTGAGTTCAAGGGGCACTAGGGCAGGCCAGGAACGGCTGCTAATCCTTCACTAACCGATAAATGTGGTGCTGCGCCCCATGCTCCGAGGTCGACACCTCAAACACATATGCCGTACACAGTAGCGTCTCTTGTGTTTCACGATTACTCACAACCTGTAAATGTATACATATATTTATAACCATTCCAATAATAATTACAAAGAACAAAAACAATATCAAAGCTGTGCACTACAAGTACAATTTCTCTACCAAAATATGTACTTTTAGACAGTACCTTTTTTATGTATTTAAGTACAAGTATGCACAGCTCTGAACAATATATATAATCAAATGATATCAGAAGGCTATATATGGTTTCCATATTAATTAATTATTGAATAGCAATTATTACCTGTAATATGGTGAAGTTTTCGAGCACACTGTTCATCATGTACTTCTCTGGCAGGTGCTTGAGTTTGTGAATGAAGTTGATCATGTATTCGCACATGGGGCTACGGTGGATACGGTACACAAAACGACCATTTTCAAACCGGGCATACTCTGTCTCTACTTTTTCTACAACTTGTTTGCCAAACGAACACACTTTTGTGGAGCAGGTGATTGTCATATTTTCATTACTCTCGTATCTATAAAATTATTTTTAAACTGTTACATTTCTAGTTTAAGTTATATGATATTAATTATATCACACTTCCAGAGACCAATTAAACTATTTTGTAAGATGAAAAATTTTATTATAAATTAAAACAGATTCAAACTGGAATAATAAGTGCAATTAGATGCTTTTTGACATATCAGATAATTTCAAAAAGATTAAATCATTATTAAAAAATGTCTGTTACCACTGGCGCCGACTACGTGGGGGGGGGGGGCAATCGCCCCCCTAGATGTTATACCAGGGGGGCTTCGCCCCCCCTGTGAAGCTGTACTTTAGTTTTTTTTTAAATTAAAGATACATTTGTCAATAAGATTTTTTCTTTAAAAAGGTGCAATATTCAAATACTTGTCACTTGAGTAAAAATGATCACTAAAAATGTCTTCAAAAAGGAAATTAATACTGAAACATCTCTTTGTTTTCTTTACAAAGCTTAGTTAGACCATCAGCTTTAAAAAAAATTCTACGATTTTTCTGCACCAAGTAACTGAAATTTTCAACTAAAATCATCGTTTGTGTCGTGAGCTTCTGTAAATTAATTTAAAAAACTACTGTACAGATGAAAAAAAAAGATACAAAAGTCCACTTTTCAAATTATTTCAAATAATTAAAGTTTGATCGATTTTTACCGAAACTACACTACAAATGAATGTTGTATGAGTTGTATCGTCGGCAGCGTTATCCAATTGGATGTTGCGTGGTCAGTTTTACGATGATTTTAGCTGCTAACTTCAATAAATTGATGAAAAAAAAAGATTTTTTTACACTCAACGCACGATTAGTTGTATTTCTGAAATTTTTTGTAGCAAAAAAATATTAAAAATTAAGTAACTTTTTAAAATGCAAATAAAAATATATTTTTTAAGAATCTAATGCCCGTTTGCACCGTATTACACTTAAGTCAGGCTTAGCTAAGTCTGGTTTAAGTTAAGTTTTGTTTCATTTGCACCGTCATACTTAGATATATAACCGTTAACTATGACAACACTGTAAAAATCTAGTAACTTTTTATATCTTACGTTTGTGTACATACAAAATGAGACTGATTTTTCAAAAACACATCTGGCACACGCATGCGTTAGTCGAAATTCAAAAGATGTACATATCATAAAATATACAATATCTAGGCAGGTATTATGTGTATCCATAGGCGTCGACTATTAAAAAAAAAGGAAATTAACGCTTGAAACATCTTCCTTGTTTTCTTAACAAAAATGTATTTTTATATACATCTGAAAAAAGAATGGTCCATAATGGGTGCGGCGAAAAATAAAAAAATATACCGGGTGTCCCAAATAACTTTTCCAGCATGGGGATCTCAGTATCTATAAGAGATACAGGTTTGGTTAAATGAGATGAATTATATGTATGAAAGGGGTGAGTATTATTACACCAAAAAATATTCATAATTCTATGTGGTTTAGGCGATATACCCAAAAAACTGAAAATTCGGAATTTCTTTAAATGGCTATAACTTTTTTGTTCAAGTAGATAGGTACTTTTTGTTTGCGGTTTCTTTAAGCACTTTTTTCTGTAGAATTGATTGGTGTATTTAGAATTTTTATATTACTTTTAGTTTCTGAGTTACAAGCTCTAACTTGAGTTTTTCTTATGGGCCACTTAGTTGAATATATCATATTTGAACGTGTTTTTTACTCTACTTTACAACGATATGTTACTTGCCATATTTATTATCGAAAAAAAGTCGAAATACTAAATATCAGTGATATTTATGAAGTATTTTATTACTAATTTTTAAGTGAGCCATGAAAAACAAATATTGTAAACAAAAATCACAATAACAACAATCAAAATAACAAATGAATATTTGAAACAATGAACTATTTGAAAAAATATATTATAATTTTTTTTCGATAATAAATATGGCAAGTGACACATCGTTGTAAAGCAGAGTAAAAAACACGTTCAAATATGGCATAGCCAACTTAGCGGCCCATAAGAAAAACTGAAGTTAGGGCTTGTATCTTGAAAACTAAAAGTGATATAAAAAATCTAAATACACCAATCAATTCTACACAAAAAAGTGCTTAAGGAAACCGTAAACAAAAAGTACCTATCTACTTGAACAAAAAAGTTATAGCCATTTAAAGAAATTCCGAATTTTCAGTTTTTTGGGTATACCGCCTAAACCACATAGAATTATGAATATTTTTTGGTGTAATAATACTCACCCCTTTCATACATATAATTCATCTCATTTAACCAAACCTGTATCTCTTATAGATACTGAGATCCCCATGCTGGAAAAGTTATCTGGGACACCCGGTATATATCAAACATTGGAGGCATTTGAAAAGTCTAAAAAAATTGAAAGATGACAATTGATAGCTTGGTATTTATAAAAAAAAATGTACGATCTTTTTTCGCAGTCATTGAATTTTTCAGCTGCAATCATAGTTGTCAAATCGTAAATTAAATTACATTTTTTGAGAGAATCTTTAAAGACTTCAAGCTTTAATTTCCTTCTTGAAAAATTTCATTGTGATCATTATTTCTAAAGTTAGTTATTTGAATAGTTCAGAAAAAAATATATTTACTCTACCCCCCAGGTAAAATAAAAATTCGGCGTCTGTATATGCATCTACAGACGATGTAATGATCATGCGCGTACAGTCGTGTCCTATTGGTTCCTTATTCTGAGTTCGGCTTAAGTCTTCGTCAGCGAGGACTTAGATTTAAGATAAACTTAAGAAATTGTAGAGTACGGTGCAACAAAAATCGTTGTCTTAAGATTGACTTAACTTTAAGCTAGACTTAACCAATACGGTGCAAACGGGCATAAGCTTTATATCATCTTTTTAAATGTCATTGTGATCATTTAGTCGTTATTACGAAAATGAGATATTGCACATTTTTTAAGAAATTTTTACCCCTCAAAAAAAACATTTTTAAATCTCCCCCCCCCCCCAGGTGAAATGAAAAGTCGGCGCCTATGTCTGTTACTATATCCTTTAAAATAAAATTTGACTGTTTTACATATTAATAATGTACACTTACTGGCTGGTGACTCCATAAAATGCCCCTGCCTCATCCTGGATGTTGGTGTTGAGATCTGCCCAGAACTTGACAAGGAAGAATGCTTGTTGTGGCCCCTTATCGTACAATTCTTTTAGACCGCCTTTCTTTTCGGGGAATTTATCGTAGATTTGCCGAACATCGACGGACTAGTAAATAAATGTGCATTATTAAAATAGTACTAATTTCTACTATATTTTTTAGCATATAAATTAATAGACTTTACCTCTAATAAAGGATCTGCATATGTCGTCGTCCCGCCTATATGTACAAATAAATGTTTGTGATACTGAAACAAAAAAAAAATACAATGACAACCAACTCAATCTATAATATTTATAAAACGCAACATCTCTCTGTCTGTCTGTCCGTTTGTGTGTTCATTACTATATTAGGTTACATAAGGAATAAGCATTGATAATAATAGTAAATCATGTTGGAAAATGATTGTTGCCAGCGTGTTCTTTTGCAATACGCTGCCTAAACCGTTAAATATTGAAAAATTTAATGTAATAAAGAATTGTGTAGAATAAAGAGATTTATATTTTTTCAACTAGCAAAGCCGCGGGCACAGCTAGTATAATATAAACATACATTTCTAAATGAACCATTCAGAAGCTAAAACAAGTAATTTCACAATTTGTCAATTTTCTAATCTTGGTACTTGATTAGTGAAGTATTTTTCAGGAAACAAAAAAATCATTCAATCATAAACCAGTATGTCTCACTCGAAACTATATGCACACTGATAAATAGAAAATATTTTAATTTATTCATTATTCATTTCACTACTACGGTCTTTACCATACTAAATTTAATTTTTTAAAATTTCTTTATCGTTTCAATTATTTAACTAATATTGTTATGATTCCACTGAAACTTATTGAAAATCTACAATAAAAGCAAAAAAGTGTTTTTTTTACCTCTTTTTCTAAAACAAACCCATGCATTAAGTGATTAATTAAATACAAAAAATGATGTTTAGTGGTTTTTAATTCTGAACAGCTCGTAATTATTGTTGAAGTTTATATTCCCATATAAACTTTTTGATAAGTATGCAATATTATTATTATATGTACCGTATCAGGATCCCTCTGCTGTTCCATGAAAGCAGAGAACTCCACTAATCGAAGTTTGTGTGTCGCAATTGCTCGTCCTTCCCAAGGAGGTGGTGGCGGTGCTTGGAGTCCCGGTTCACCTGCAGACACGGCCGTCGCAGGTTTACCCCCAGGATATGCACCTTGTGAAAATGGCTTTACACTGAAAAGTTATAATTTATTAGTTATTATTTTCTTTAAAAAAAATGTAATCTACGCAAATTGCATTTATAAATTGATTCATAGAATGATAGATGATTATTCAAATAATAATAATATTATTATAATTTATTATTTTTTATACACAAATTAATACTTACTCTTGTGACGTGCCAGGTTGAAGACCAGGTTGCCAAAATTGCTGTAAAATAATTAAACTCATTACAATTAAAATAATAAATACATTTATTCAACAAATAATAAACCCAAAACTACACATTTTTTTATGCTTTAAAATTTATCTTTTCCCCTAATTATATACTCGTATATTAACTATATAAAATAAGTTATATTTTATATATAATATTAATAGATGACATTATAAATAATATACTTCAAATGTTTAAATTTTAATGTATATTAAATAAGCAACACACAACGTTAGAAAAAAGCTTTGCAGACATTTTTAGCTAAGCACACACAAATAAAATAGAGCCGAAGCTGAATAACTGCTACAGTAAATTGACAACTAATGACCATTTTATTTTTTCATTTAATCTTATACCAGGATTTAGTAATATAAATCAATTTGAGATATGCTAAAAAAATATTTAGATTTGATACTTTTATTTATTTATATAATATTTCAAATAAGATGATTACAAAGAAAATATATACATTTAAATTTGATGTTGGACACAAAAAAATGTTTAATATTCTCATAGAGAAAAGATATTTAAATTAGTAAAATTAAATAAAGAAGAAAGGACAAATCTAAACAATTATGAAAAGCCTCAAAATTAAGACTACAAAAAAATATCCTCAAATATAATAATTGCCAAATAATAGCATGCGATTTATTTTTATATATTGTTGTTTGCATAGGAAAATGTACAGCCGAACACAATGACATGTAAACACAGACAATAGCAGGAGTAATCAAGGTATTAAGAATAACAATGAAGAAGTTGACGTTTTTTATAGATTTAACATTTAACAAAAATTAAATTTACTAGTAATCGTTAACTCATAATATCTATAATAAAATACACTTTTTTCTTGACACCAAGTTTTGTATTATTAAACAAATACAATTTTTCTATTAAAAAGTCATTTGTGTATTTCTCTATATCTCTACGTATAAAAATGAATGTTTGTTATATATTATTGTGTAACAATATATTATTGTTTTCCTAGTTTATAGCATTTCGTAAATGTCATTTAATACAAAAAACTGAAATTACATTGCTAGTTTTTTTGTTAGTTTAGTTCAAGTACACAAAAAATGATGTATCAGTATACAGAAGCCCCTAACATCTGATGATTATTTGTTTCTCAAGACAGAGTGTATTCCAAAATACTGTAGCTAAAACCGATAATAATTTATTCACAAGTGTCTTGAGAAATCATCGGTCTCTTAAATTAAAGGTAAATTCCTGATAATATTGAATGTTGGTGTTAACAAAAAAGTTCAACCTGAATTCTTATTAAATTTTGTTCTTTTTGATAACAAAAATGCCATAATACATCACATTTTAAATATATAAATTTGTTTTATTTAATTTGTATTGTTTATTTAAGATATTAATGAGTTAATGTACGATGAGGGCAGACGGTCGGGCAAGCGGATAACTTACCGCGGCCGGATTTGGATATGGGGCTGTTGCAGAAGGTACGAACCCTAACCCAACAGGGAGATGAGCTGCACTTTTGCCATGTACGGCTGACACTATTTGAGCGCTTGACATGCTTGACATTGTCTGCAGAGCTTTCTCTTTCGCAGCATGATCCTATTCACACAATAATCCAACTAGCAATTTTATTTATCTCATGATTTGTTTCCTTGTTACATTTATAGATTTTTTTTTAATTTGATGATAATCATATAGGGTGATATGCACTCCATATTTATTTACTCTATTTCCAAAAAATGTGTTGTGATAATTTTATTTCAAGTATTTTTTTATAGGATTTGAAATTATTTATTTTTGTAATTTCTTATATTTTATATGGTAAAAAATCTGACCATATGAGTTTAGCACTGTTTATACTGATTACAATACTTACAACTTTAAGTTTAGCTTGAATCTCCCGAAGTTTTCTTCTCGCTAGCACCTGAATGTGTGAACTGACTTGTTTTCTCGTACGCGTTTTACCCGTTCTAAGTTTTATATACCTTGCTATCAGTTCGTTTCGACCTGGAAAATAAATAATAATTATATTATTTTCTATAGATTTGTTTCAATTTTACTTTTTTTAATACAATAACAATTGATACAAATTGATATGAATACTCCTGGTACTTAGTACATGGTTGCTAACAAATGTTTAATCCAGAATTATATGAATTACTAATGATGAAAATTTTATAAATGTAAGGAAATGGCATCAATAATATTGTTTTTCATATACTACATATTTTTATGTGTTTGTCTAACAGTCGGTACAATATATGTATATTATAAGTTTTAAATCACCTTTGTTACAATTATTACCTCCCCCCCCCCCCCCCCCCCCCATTAAATTATTTTTGTCAAATCATAGTAAATGAATATCTATCTATAAAAAAAGTTTGGCTAGACATTTTAATTTATTTGCATTTTAGTATAATGGTTAGGGCCGTCTTTAACATATAGGAGGCCCTGAGCACATTAGGAAAATGGAGCCCCTATGACCTTGACAGAGCTAAAGAATTTTTCACTTTAAAATTAAAATTAAGAATATGAAAAACTAGTTCACTGATGATTTTTTTAAAAACAGTGTAGGTAATTAGCACACCATTAAAATCAGGGTGGCCAGTATTTCTCTGGAACAAATTTCCCTGACTTTTCTCGTTTTTCCAGGTGAATTTTTTCGTTTTTTATTAAAAATTTTTTTTAAACATATTTTACACGATATATTAAAGTTTACGGAACTTTAATACCATTGCTAATTTTATTGCAATTTTTTTTTTTTTTCAAAATACTGATTTTAAGGTATCAAAATTCTCTACAAAATTAATAATTGTTAAAATTAATTTTCTACATAAATGCACTCCGTGACATGTTAGATACGCATTTTTTTATTACATATAAACGTTAAAAAGGAAAAAGATGTTGAGGAACGAAAATTAAATGCATCATCATAAAGTAGAGTAAATTTTCATCATTCCAGAAAAAAAAGATTTCAAATTGGTTAATTTTTGACCAATTTACAAACATTTGAAAACTGGCTATTTTTTAGGTATCCCCTTAATTAATGTGCAGAGGGTAGGTGGTACGTGTATACGTAAAATAAATCAAATTTCACGAAATTATATTTAATAAAAATAATATCTTCAATAACAAATCACATAATAAATTAATATCACCACTGTTAAAAACCATTAACTAAAAATAGATCACGTGATAAAACAGAATTATTTGTTGACAATATAATTTTTTTGAAAATTCTGCATGTTTTATTAAAATTTTAATAGATAATTGTTTAAAAATATTTGCGGAAAATTTCTTGACGTGGTGTGGTTTTTGTATTTTTACAGAAAATTCCGTCTAGCAAAATTCCCTGACTTTTCCCAGTTTTCCAGAAACTAGTCACCCAATGTATTTTTATATATTTAAATTTATCCTAAACATGCTGAAATCGGAAAGCCTGATCTTCGGGCGAGAGTAGAGGGGTTTCGCGCATGCAAAAGCTAATAAGCAAGTAGGTATTGTAGTCAGTCATTAATGTCATTATCGTTTGATTTTTTTCGAAATAAATATCGTATGTTTTTCGGTAATAAATATCGGTTATTGTTTGGTGATATGGGATCCCTATCAATCGCGGGGCCCTGGGGACGTGCCCAGAGTGCCCAGTGGGAAAGAGGGGCATGAGTATGGTATCAGTTCTAATTGAATAAATTACTTTGTCACATAGTTTGACTACCTCTGCACTAATTGCGTTTATAATCCAGTACATGCAATATTTTTCCCGCGTAAATGAAGTTACACCGAATGATTTAATCAAATAGTTGTGGTTTTTGTGCATGAGATCAATATATTAATTTTGTTGCAACATCTGTTAAACTCACATTATTACATTTTCAGATTTGATTTGACAAATCAAATATTAAATTGTCTAGTTTACCTACTGCTTATAATATAGGTACCTTTTTGTAATATTTGGTACCGTTTCATAAATGTGATAAACTTTCATTTGTTCATAATTTAGTAGGGTGAAATGAGGTTAATGCAATAGCGGGGTAAAAGTACAGTATGTTATTATATATTATTAATTATTATGTAATCGAAACAGTTTGTCATCTCTTGAAAGCTTTAGTAACATAATTGGAGCAATGCTCTGTATTTTATCTGTTATTAAAATATTTAGAAACTTTAATTTAAAAATATACGATAGTTTAATAAAATGTCAATCCACCCCAGCAAATGGGAAACTAGGTACGTAAAAAATTAGCATGAACGAAAATATAATTGCAAATTATATTTGTCTTGATGTTTTTTTAGAATACGTGTGTACTTTTTCTGTAATTTTATTAAGATATAATAATAATAATAATACAGATAATGTTGTGTGGAATCAAAAATGGGTGCTTATCACCCCTTTTCTCAATAAAGATGTTATTGCTTTCTAATTTTAGTACCAAAGTACTCTATTAGTGAAGAACTTATAAACAAATATTACTTATTTGCTACTAAATTGAAAATATATTTGGTATTTTCATTGTTAATCTTTGTTTATATATCAAACGATTGTTTGCTCAGTCAACTTAGTCGTTTTGGCTTATAAATAACTTTTAATTGAATTACCCGGGAAATAAAGATAAGATATAACGAGATATTATAAGATATGTTCGCATCTCGTTATATATGGTCATATCTTAATTTTTGAGCCTAAAATATATTAATTTATATAGAAATATCTGATAATATATAGTAATATCTTAATATATATTGGCCCTCAGATCCGAAAATATATTGTTATATATATTGATATATAGTAACATCTTAATATGTATTAGCTCTCAGATCCGAGAATATATTGTTATATATATTTATATATTGATATATCTGCTAATATATTACGATATCTTAAAAATATTATTTTGAAATGAGTTCGCTTAGCTTAGAATATATTTAAATCTATTATTATATATAGATATATCTGCTAATGTATTATTATATCTTAATAAATTTTATTTTTTGAATTATCATAGCCAAGAATATATTGTAATATATATTAATATATGGACATATAGGATAATATATAATCATATCTTAATATATATCAGCCCTCAGATGCGAAAATATATTGTAATATATATTTATATATTTGTATATCTGCTAATATATTATCATATCTTAAAAAATAAATTTTTTATTTTTTATCTAATAGGTAAACGCCTGGTGGTAAAGTAGTTGTAAATAAAGTGGCTGTTACTTTTTTAAATTAATCAATTTATTAAATGATTAACATTTGTTATAACAAAATATTACATTTGACCAATATCAATGGTGTTAGGAATCCGGCAGTAAAAATTTGAGGATTGTAGCAGTTTGTATTAATTTTTTACTTATTAAATGTATATGGTATTGACGCACAAATAGCAGTATCCTAAGCGAAGAACTGCGTTTTTGAAGACAATAGTGATGCTGCTGATGGAAGAAATCTTGTCAAAAGAGCAAAATAAAAAAAATTACCAACAAAAATAAAACTGTTCAATATTCTACTTGCAATAAATCGGACAGCAAAAAATTTTGTGTACTTTTTTAGATTTATTTTAGTTAGTTTTTCTTTCTAATCCTTAATTTTGAGTTGGATTATTTAAAAAAAAAATCTTAGTTTCTCAAAAATAGTACCTACCCACATAATATGAATTGGGCAAAAAAATTAATATAATACCTTCAAAATTCCCAAAAACTAGCTTTTTTGTGGTGTATAAAATACACCGCGCGAGTAACTGTGTTACGGTATTTCACGCGAGTAATTAAGGGTTAAGAACACATAAATACTGAATAAAATCAAAAGGTCGCTGGCCCCACACTTCTTTAGTCTAAATAATCTTGATACTGTAAATCGATAGCACGTATTTATACTAAAACGATTATCAAATTTTATATTTATATCGCAATGAATTCTGAAGAAATGGAATAAAAAATTTAAAATACCCTGAAACGGTAAAATCAATAAAAATTTTGACTAGAATATAAGCAAAATTTTTCTCCATGTAACTGTCCACCGCTCCTTCTGAACTGGCATCCCGGGCGGTAGCCCAGTCTCCCTCCCTGATGTTGGCATTGCTATTATACATTAACAAAATTAGCAACGAATTTTAATAATATTAAATTCATAATAATAATTATAAAAAATTCAAATATCAACCATTTTTTTTTCTAAAGTTCACTTGACTTGAATTTAATATTGCACTCGCGTGATTTGTACAGTTCTGTATAGGTATATATATTCTAATTTCGCAAAATAAGAGAATGTAAATTTTATTTAGAATTGCCAATATACTCAGGAATGATAAAGTTATAACATATATTTTTGTTTTATAAATTCAGAACAAAAATATTTAAACAAAATCTTGGACAGTGAAATATTTTTTAAAATAAATTTTATGCATTTCTCTACAAAATTAATATCTTTTAGTTTTACTGTATTTTTAATAGTTTTTGAGATATTTTGTTTTCAAAAAAGTACATTCATCTAATTTTAAAATAGGTAGTGGATATTTTTGAAAAAACTTTTTTTGAAAATGATGTTCCCACGCATTTATCTTAAAAATTCTACAACTTGTGTTGACAATTTTTATACAAACATTGTTGAATACATTTTTGAAATTATAATCACTGAATTCTAGGATCACACCAGTCAGGTGTGATAATTTCTCAAAAAATACAATTTTAACTGATATTAATAGACCAAAATTTAACTTGTAAGAGAAATATAAACTGCGTTACAGCCAAAATCTCAAAATTCGTGTACGCACTTAGAGTGTTAAGCAACAAGGTTGTGCAAATGTTTTGTTACAAGTGTATTAGCTTATATACATTTAATTATTAGATATAGAATATTATTTTGGTGCTTCTCTTCTCATACCTGTAACATACTCAAAATAAAAAAGAAATGTCTTCGTATTATGGCCAGATATGACCCAGGGAACACTACCGTCCACTATTTATATAATACAAAGTTTTAACTATAATCGATATTAATTTATTAGAAAATGAGTTATTCATCAAAAAAAAACCTGATTTATGTAATATAAATGACCATAATTACAATATAGAAACAAACACAATATGAAATCTATTCAAACACGTAAACAAATTGTCAATAGAAATGTAGTTAACAATACAATTAAAATTTTCAATAAAATTCCAAAATCTATAATAGATCCGTCTGTTGAAGAACTGAAAATTACTTTAAAAGAATATTTAATAAGCAAATGTCACTACATATTGGGTTTCTTCATTTATAGATATACTATACATACATAATACATATATTTCGGATTTCTTTATTAGTCACAAGATTTCTATACAGTTTTTGTATATATTTTTGTATTTTATTAATACGGGCCTCAAATATTACTTAATACGCACATGGACAATTTTTTTAATAGATTAAATAATATTCGAGTATGTTGTATACATGTAATAGCTATAGATACTATGTTCGTAAGAGCTGGTGTGACTTGCCTCTCACTAGCAGTGTAATTTCACTTTGAATCAGTATATAAGTAACCAACGAACTCTACTGTTCACATAGGTGCATTCAAGTAAGTCAATATGGACGTAAGTAAATGAAGTTATGTTTATTTAATTATATAATATATTATGTGACATTTGATTAATAGATTCAGTACGAGTTTTCCCTGGTTGGACGATTCTGTAGTATTGGGATAAAATATAGATGGATACCCCCCCCCCCCCTATGCATATATTATAAGATATTATAATATATTTTTAGATATGCCAAGATATACAAATATATTAACATATATGCTAATATATTGTTACATATGTCGAGATATACTTGTATATTAACATATATACTAATGTATGCTAATATATTGTAATATATGTCAAGATATGCTTGGAGCCTGAATTTGGCACGATCCAAGAAGACATTAGTATATATTATAATATATAACTATATCTTGCAATATATTACAATAGATTATAATGCGTTCTTGGATCGTGCCAAAATCAGGATCCAAGCATATCTGACCAATTGGATCTTATAATATATGCTAATATCTTATCATTTTTTCCCGGGTATATATCATTATTTAATAAATAAAATAAAGCTGAGTATATATACTCCTGTGATACATTTAATGATATATGTATATTATATATAATTAAATTGGAACTCGATCAGTGTGTCTTTGTCTTTATAAACTTTATCAATATTACTTCAAGACACTTATAGGTATACTCTACAAATAAAACGTTTTTCAATCAACTTTATCCCGATTGATAGACTTATATTATTATATTTATTAACTCAATGTCTGGGGGAATTTAATACCCTAATATATGGTACACATTACGATAGTCATTACCTGAATCATTTTATATCTATATGTATTTTGAATGGAAACTGTTTTTCAATTTCTGAGTTAATAATAACCAATTTGAATTTGTTTCATATGGAACTTACAAATGACAATTTAATTGCACAACCACACAATCAACACAATATAAGTATATATTGAAGGCTCTGCACATATTTTTTAGTCTTGGTAAACGTTGTTTCACTATCTGTTTGTTTCAACTTGACACGTAAACCACTGAACCGATGTTGATGAGACTTTCACTTTTCGAAAGCCTAAGACTATAGAATTAAATAGTTCACAAATTATATTTCTAATAAAAAAAGAAAAACCAATGATAGTTGTGATGTTCATGTAACTAAACCAACAATTTATTTGCAATTTATATTTTCTAATAAAAATTCATAAAAAAATAAAAACTGATTTTGAAATAAACACGGCTGAAGCCGCGGGGAATTTTTAGCAATATAATATAACTGTTGATTTAATTAAATTTGTTTTGAAAATGAATGTAATTTACCATTTCACATAATAAAGCGTACATATTATGTGTACCTGGTAACCGCTAAAAATTATTTGTTTATATTATTCCATCTAAAAAAATATCACTTTCAATAGGCACACCATACTGACTTTATTTAAAAAAATTTCACTCCTGTAAAAAGACAAATATGCACTTAGCAGGTAGGTATTGTTAGAATGTCCGTAATTTATATCATTTATGCACCCAATATAGTTCGAACAATTATTGTAAAACCGAACAATTCCCAATTGATTTGTTTTTAATACATTTTGTATATCAGACTTTTCATAGTTGTTAACATGAATCATACGTATATTATTTTCTTGGATACCATTCTGCATTTAGATCTTCTCCAAAATAAACAAAACATATAATTTGATCAAATCTTCAATACAAAATGTTTTGTATATGTTTATCAAAAACAAACAAAAAAAGTACAATTAGTTATGTGCATTATTTTCTGTCTTCAAACCAATCTTGGTAATATAATAAACTCTGTGAACGTCGCCCGGTTGAGAAGCACTGGTCGACATAGAGCACGGCACGACCAGTGTGTTTTTGTCCCAAAGACCTTCATCATTGTCACTCCGGGCACCGTATCGTTTCTGCACACTGTCTTAAGCAACGGCGAAGGAAGAGGAGGAGAGAGAACCTGCAGGACTCTCGTCGCCGTTCGTCCTGTCTGTGTGCGCCTTCCATCGTCCCCGTCCCTTTCTCCACCATCCCCTCCTCCTCCCACAGCACGCTGTGTGCTCACTAATTGCGCATTCTTGAAATAGTTCGGAGCCGCGTCGCCTCCCTCTGAAGTCCTGGCGACGGGGGTGGTAAAGGGAGGGTAGTTCTAACCGACCCAACCCCAAGCGCTAGTACTACATTCATACGTCTATTGTGCACGGCCAGTAGTAGTTTATCGAGTGAAATATTGGACATATTATGATCGCATATTAAATGTATTGTTGTTGATTGCGCGTGTCTTTTAATTAATTACTACCTTTTTAGATTAAATTAAGGAAGACATTGGATTTTATGGTAGAAAATGTAAAGATCATTCAACACATAATATATGGACTCCTATAGATGCAAACTCATATTTTAGTATTTACAAATAAAATATCATTTCGATAAATAAAGTACTCGCACCAGTTATGGGCACTATAGGGGTAAGGTATACATAGGTACTGTTTTTTGAGATTGATGAGCTTTATTTTTGTAATGTAATTTTTATGTAATTGTATATTCCATAAAATAATTAAATTTTTATGTTGTTAAAGTTTGTAACTCTTATTAGTTTATTGGGTTATTTTTAAGCGAACTGTTTCATTGATTACAATAAAGTTGTATTGTTTTTATAAAACATCTTAAGATTTTAAAATAAAATAAATAACTCTTTAACAGCTACATTTAGATATAGAACATGGTTTGTAAAATGTGTTGAGAATTGGACAGGCAATTCGAAAATGTAAAAATATATAGGGTGTGCCATTTGAAAATTTCGAAAAAAATTAGGTTCAGAGTTTTGATACAGCCTGTACAAATAATACAATTTTATAAATGTTTAACGTAATATCGCAATAATTGAGAATATACCAAAACTACTTTCAGCAGAGAACACATTTTTTTTTGTAATTAGAAAATTACAAGGTGTTGAAAATATTCCTATTTTCTTACAAAATTGGTCATAATTTCTAAACCGCTCTGTATAATCCCATACATGCTATATCAAAATACTCAAAAAAATGAATGCTTTTAGATTATCAAATAAAAAAATTATAGTTTGTATTTAAAAAAATATAACTTTGATTTGTAACCCAGTTACGGGACAGCCTGTATAAATATAACCATTTTCATAATACGCCGCTCCTCTAGCCTGACAACTTTTACATTTCAAGTTTTCTTCTAATTCTTATAATAAATGAAATATTGAGCTTTGACACAGTCCTGGGATACCCTAGATTGTATTTTTTTTTATACATTTAAATTTTATTAAAAAATATCAATTAATTCTCAATTTTACATTGAGTACCTACAACTAGTTCCAATTTTTCTTGCCATTTATTTATATTGTTATTAAAAAATGTACCCTTATTCTAGAATTTTAAGTTTTGTATCAATAAAAGTTTCACCAAAATCGGTTCAGTAGTTTTCGACTCGTAATAATGAACAGATAAAAATCTCAAATGTTTTCATTGTACAAACAAGCCTACAAATTTAAAGATAATCCATATCAATTATATCTAATATCGATTAAATAAATTTTAAAGGTTTTAATAAGTAGTATAAATTAAAAGACACGATTTTATTTTAAATTAAACAAATATCAATTATTCATATCGTTTTACTGTGTTCGTAAATTCCAAGCAATCGTTACTTGAATTTAATATTCTGGAATTTCGATTTTACCACTAATGCAATTAGAAAATAAGATGTGAATTATATTGAATCTTCCGATAACTATGGAACAACAAACCTGACTTTTCGCGCTATATGATCATAATTAGTATAACAAAATATAATATGTAACATACCAATCTTTATATCAAAAAATATACCTACAGAAAATTAAAAATTTGAATAATAAAAATCTTTACAAACCAATTCCAACATAATTACTTATTTGATAAAGCTACTATAAGGGGCGCCCGGGTGTCGCAAGTTTTTTTCCAAATGAGGCAAAACTTATAGGTTAAGTTATCATCATAATGCGATAGCTTTTTTTCCAAAATTTTCATATTACAATTGTGTTAGTTTATTTTACGTTAGATTAGGTCATATCCCAGGGGGGTAAGTGACCCCCCTCCCACTGGAGACGCTCGTGGTTACTATTGATTATGTTATATTATATTAGGTATATTCCAATTCATTGTATCTCTTATTTTTTATACTAATAAAGTCAATACAATATACACAATTTCAGTATACAATAACATTATTTTATGTGGATTTTGGAGAATAATAGATCGAAGAGATGGGGAGTGGATTGCTACTTCATTTTTTGCTAGAATGAGCTTGCTTGGATTATTAGTAGAATCAAAAACGAGGAAATAATGCGATGAAGACTTCTTGTACGCAATGAGTGAATTAAGAAAAGAAACAGTGAAAAACTTTGGTACGCCAGGAATTTTTCGCAGAGAAACTATTTCAGATATTCAGCAAAAATCGCAAGAGACGGGGTTTATGAAATCAGTTTTCATCGAATGCAATTGTCACGAAACTGTTATAAATTTTACACAAATTTTACGAGTTTTATCTAAAGATATCAAACACGATAATGATATTGTTTTAGAAAAAAAATAAATGGTTATCATAATATTGTTAAAAGTTATTTTTAAATTTTAATTCATTATTTTTGCATTTTTTACACATCGTTATAAAATCTTTTAGAAGTTTTGAAATATTAATTCATTTTTACCATTTTTAAAACAAAAACGCAGTTATATGAACAATTTACTTTATATTTGATTTTAAATAAAATATAAACAAAGAATGATTAGGGGTAAGGTATTGCGTAGTAATCCCCCCTCCCTCCACATCCTAATAGTATGTAATTGATGGAACTTTATACCAAAGTTTTGAATTTGGCAGTCATGTCCTAACTAACCCAACATCTACGAATTATATCGTATATAACAAAGAATGTTTTTTTTTTTGTTTTTTTATTAAAATGTCGCGAAAATATTTAAAATCATTAGTTATTCAGATAAATTCCAACTCACATGATTGATCAGATGTATCTACATTTTTCTAAGTCAAAATTTTAACAGTCAGAAGTTATAAACTTACCATACATCTTCCCTTCGTCAGACAATATAATTTTGCGTCTCCCGCACGGTGGGTAAATGGCCAGCGCCTCTTGGAAGCTCTGCTCGATGTCGGGGCTCCAGACACCTTCGGCGTCGGCCGCCGCTAACTCCTTCTCGTCATCGCTCTCGCCGCCACCCACGTCGACGAGCTGGTGGGGCGGCGGCTGCTTTGGGGCTCCCGGCTCGGGCCCGGCATCGGCCCCCGGCCCGCCAGCCGGGCCTACCGGTGTCCACGGGGAGGTTATGGTGCTCGCTCCAGATAACACGCTGCCTGAAAATAAACACATTTTTTTATTATTATGTTCATATTTCCAATAGTTTATTAGGTATATAAAATAAGAATTAATTTTAATCTATTTTCAAAATAAGTTTCATCTAGCTGTACAAATTTCAGTAAAAATGCACTGAAATGTGTAGCTAGTATACACGCGCCTGCTTGAGATACGTACGCTTTTACGCACCCACAAAAGACATTCATACAAGCCTGTGTTCGTGCCTGTTTTGGGTGTATACTAGCTACGAAATTCAGTGCATTTTTATTCGGGTTTTCTCGACTAATAACGTAAATACTTTATTACTGAATTTCATTTATATATCTACAATCAACTTATCTAATATTTCGATCAGTCTACGATCATAACATTTATATCTACAAAAATGTTTATTAAATAAATAGGCGAAACGATAGAACACACAAAATTAAATCGAAATTAGTTATTTATCAAACAATGGACAAAATGTCAGTTAATGAATATAATTGTTATTAAATAATTAAATTAACACTTTGGGCGCGAAAGTCGAATAAATTCGATTGCATTTTTATATTTGCATATTTTTAGGAATACGTGTTTCGCGACATGATCCCATCCAAAGTGTTAAAGAACTTGTATCAATTATAATTAACTCAACATAAAAAATAATATACTTGCTATATATTATTATCTCAAACATAAACATTTGGGAAAGTAGTCATAATCGTACTGCCGCCTAAATCGTACCACAGCCTTTTTTAAAGAAAACCGTTATACATATTAATCGTCTTTTGTGGATATAAGAAATTAAACCGTATTCCATGTACGCATAATAAAAAAAGTGTATCGAAAAAACATTTTTTTAGGGGACCCGCTAATAATTCCAGATAAAAACTTGATATATTCGTGAATGCATTTTTTTTTCATCAATTTTATGTGTATTATTATATGAAGTACGATTTAAGGCAGTGCAGGTGCGAATTAGGGAACTTGATTCCAAAATCAAATAATCTTCAGAAAAACGTTAACATTATGTATTTATGATCAATTTATCAATCCTAAAAAAATAATTTGAGCATATAAAGAATGAAACTACACGGAACAATGCAAATTTTGCCAATAATCTATTAATTGAGTCCGCTAGAATAAAAAAAAAGTGGTATGATATTGGCAACCTTCCCCTAAGACTTTAATTACCAACAACCACAACCATTTGACCATGGTCAATAAACACCGTATTAATTGGTAACACCATCAACAAAACGGGAAGAAGAAATGTGTCAAGTTCTGTTTACATTTTATGGACCACATGTGAAAACCTCGCGTGGTTTATTTGCGGACGTAAAGCTCTCAGACTCCATATGTATGTGTGTGACCTCGAGATCTGTACACGTATGTAAACACCAACGCCACGCCGCCGTTACTCTACATACAAGCAAACCTATACTCACTCTTATTGGCCATCTGCGATCCGGCCCGTCGCGTCGTGCTTTCAACGTTTTAATACAGGTGTGTTTGTATATGTATACACGTTTATGTTTATGTGTGGGTGGCTGCTAAAGAATATGTGTTATGGGAACATCATATTTTATAGAAAATAATCCATTTCTTTTAACAAATGTTGTAGCTTTTACTTTCTATGTGTGGATTTTTATACAAATATCTGTTTATTCATATATAATTTACGTAATTCCATAGTTCTAAGTGGATTAATAAGAAACAAAATAAATGGGATTTTGTTATCAATTTGACATTTGTATAATGGTCATGATTTTCCAATAACTACATAGCAGCATGAGAAAACTAAAATTTCTTTAAGAATGGATTGATCTTGACCTTTGAAATTTTTAATGATATAAATCGATAAGAGGGGGGTTGCCTTTATTCTTTTCAGAGTAAGATTAAACAAACAGTACCTATAACGACATGGTTAGATGAAGTGTGTCGTAACGTGGAGGGGGGCAAGGGGGTCTATCATGCCCAAGGCGCCATTCACAGAGGGGCGCAAAAATGAGTTGTCATATTGCTTCTTAGACGACGATATTCTGTACATTATGTTATTGTATGTTTTTCGGGGGCGACAAAAAAGTATCGTGCCCTGGAAACCAATTATGCTCGCTACGCCACTGATGTGAGTGTGGGTTAGGTTTAGGTGTAACACAATAGAAGTATGTTTCGTTTGAATTATTTATTTATCTATTTTATTTAATATTTCCTGTTTATATTTTTATTCTAGCCTCTTTTTGAATTTTATTATAACTTCATAGATTTTTCGTTCTAATTTAACGACAGCAATTGTATAAATATGATAATACAAAAATAAAAATATATTTCAACTGCCACATAAGGTAAGTCTCGTCTCGATTTTTTTATCTTTTATCTCGTGAAAATTAAATCCATCTGGTCTCGTTTTATTAAAAATTAAACCTGTCTCGTCTCGTGTGAATAAAAAAATATATTAATAAACAAAGAAATTTTTAAATATAACGAATCTATTTCCTTTATTTATTGTTTTAATGATATCATTGAATTTTTTTTTCTAATTATTGATAATTTTTTAAAAACAGACTTCCATCTCATTCGAATTTAAATTAATCTCGTCTCGGCCTCGATCTCGCTTCAAGATCAGGAAAAATCTCATCCCAACGTGCAGTCTTAATCCAAATTGAAAAATTCTTTAATTCTCATTACGAATGAAAATATCCGACGGATAAATTACTGATTTATAGAATTTAAAAATGATAGCAACACTTTTTCAAAGATAAATAGTCTAGTAAATTATCATCATACAACTTCAATACAAGATTTTCGCCCATGCATAAATATAAATAAATAAAATATTACTGCTTTTTCTATTTTTGAAAACGATAAGATTTAAATTACATTTAAGCTACATAATTTAAATATTTAGATTATAGAGAAACCAAAATTACATATGTATATAATTCGTGTGTGTACTTATTTGAATTTCCTACACACACACTGTTTGCAAATAAACCAGAACCACAAAGAGGAGGAATTTCTTAGAAATGATTAAATAATTCGCTTCTTAGAAAACAATATGCATGTTCATATCTCCAATTTAGAGATTAACCTCACTTAACCTGTTATTTTCAGCAACATAAAATTATTTTTAATAAAATGTGTTTTTTATTTATGCATGCTAGGTAAATAGAACATTTTAAGTTAATGAAATATATCTAACAATTAATATTTAAAATTATAAATATAACTAGAAATGTCAATCTTCATACAATATTATTATGTGTGATCATTTTATACTATACAAACATCCAAGTGCGTGTTGGGCACGCACATGATAGGGTTCCGTAGTCATTCTCACTACATTTATAAAAAAGATTTATTTCAAAAATTTTCATAAACTATTATTATAATTTTCACTGAAAGTACTAAATGAAAGTTACATTCTGGAATTTTTTCAAATTTTTTTAATCGATAGTTTAGAAATTACAATCATGATAAGAGCGCCCTTATCATGACCTTGAAGAGCAAATACATCGTGATTGAAGGGTTAAAATCAAAAGGTCTTGCTACATTTTCATTGCATTTTAGAGGACCTTTTTAACGACACCTCACTCTTTTTTTTGTTTTTGGGTCATCAATCTACGACCGTATACCAAATTTCATCTTATTATGTCAATTTTTTTCAAAACTACAAGGGTTCCTAGTTTTCTATACGGAACCCTAAAAATGGTGGCAACATTTTGATTTAAGTGCAACATTTTGAAGCACTTTTCCAAGAATGCTGAAGATATATCCACTGCAATGTACGTCAAAACGTTGGCCGATAAAACTATCAAGTCGATGTGACATCTAGACGCCAAGATGCATACTAGTAAATACACGCCAAAATATCAATTAATTGGATTGAATCAATAATCAAAACAAGAAAAACTGTAATTACAAATTGTCGAAATTTTACATGCATATGAAATAACAATGATTAACCTATGTACTGTAGTTTAATTCTACATTCTGTATGTACTACCTGTTTCATTGTTTACTATTCGAAACTCACTCAAAATAAGTCATTTGCACAAAACCAATTTTAATTAACCACAGGCATTTTAGTAACGTTAATAACAATACAATTCCAACAACAAATAACGCATTATTCCAAATATAAATCGTGTGCCCTTCAATAGGTTAGCGGTGCAGAATATACAAGGATGGATATATAAATATGCACACACATACAGATAT
Organism: Sialis lutaria; assembly: GCA_949319165.1. Classification (NCBI taxonomy): domain Eukaryota; kingdom Metazoa; phylum Arthropoda; class Insecta; order Megaloptera; family Sialidae; genus Sialis; species Sialis lutaria. Next base: position 19,475,789 of record OX439231.1, on the reverse strand, counting down.
ATACACTATAGTTCAAAAGTATAACATCACATATCAACACGATAAATATAAGAGTTTATTTATATGAAAAATCTCAACCTTGTTTATTAATTTTTATATAAGATTCGTAACCGTAGTCCCTTTTGTTATGAATTAATATTAATGATTAAAACCAAACAAAATGGGTTTCAATTTTAAGACGAAATTGTACAGCTTAATAATTTCACAAATCATGAAGCTGTGTCTGTGTAGTTAACTACAAATAAGTAAGTACATGTCTTTAAGGAGGTCTTGTATTTTGTACTTAAATAGTTTTAAAATGAAAGATATGTGCTTTTATAATTAAGTACTTTAATAAACACCATTGCTTGTATGTAAATACTTTTTCTAAAAAGTACTTTGTACTAAAATACATTTTTTGATAATGTACTTGTCTTTAAGTAGGTACATATTTTTAGTGTAATAAATGCAATTTATTATTGTTTTTGTATCTACTTATGCACAGCTCGTATTTAGATACGTGTCACCAATAGTCTCCAGTCTCCAAATTACCCCCAATTAACAGAAAAAGTGATTTCTGAGCATGATCTAATAAAACAAGGTCTACTCTGGAAATTTTGACAACCGCCATTTTATATAAATTTCGTGTCGATGACATATATTACATCAACAAGAAATTGATATGTGCTGTGTTTCAAATAATTGATCGATAATTAAATCAAAAAAAAAATATTATGTGAACAGTATTGGTCGTTTATTTATTAGCTTATATTCCATTTGTCTCAAATTACTTATTAGAACAATTTCATGGTGATGACGTCACAGTATAGAACAAACGAACTGTATTATTGGATTATGGTTTCTGGGTACAAACTGATTCTGATTTTATCTAACATAAGACTTATTTTAAATTTGAACAGTGGTGTAAGTTATTTTAGTCCATATAGGTATATTTAATAATAATGAGATATTATTTTTGTCAATTGATAACAAAGTATCTACCTACCAGTTTTTACCAATAAACTGCACATCCTATAGCCTATCATAATCTGCTTATAAAATATCAATTTTCTCAACTATAATAATTAAATTGAAAGTTATACATATATTCACAAATATCATGTTTGACACCATATACAATAATTCGTTTACATGCCATACATAATACTATAATTTTGAGCATTAGTGTACGTACAGTATACACTATACAAACCCAGTGGAGTGGGCAAAATGGTATTACATAGGAACATTCCTGTGATGTGAACGCCATCATTATATGGCAAATTTACAGGCCAAAACATTCCCATCCCCTGCACACAGAACTGAGGTATACGCGCGCATAATGGAGTCGAATTGAAGGAAAATTATTATCGTTTCGTATATGGAAAAATGCCAGGAATCCAGGGGGTGAAATTAGAAAAACATATACAGTGCGCATACGCGCTTCAAATAAGAAAATTATAATACATTGTTATTTGCAGAAATATAAGAGTAGATATTCACTATATGAATTTATTGTTTAAGTACCAATACATACAATGAAAATTGTTTGGATTTTTGAGTGTTTATTTGTTTCAATTTAACACAACAAAAACTACTGAACTTGTCGGTTAGGCTATATAATAATTCAATTAGGGAAGACCCGTATATGTTAGTAAAAAATAAAGATTTGAGATGAAAATTAATCAACTGTATTTAATGAGATTTTCACTGTTCATAACCATATACGATCCTTGAATTAATTTAGAGTCTAGACTCAAAATAATATGATCATTGAATTAGTGCAGGCTCTGTATAAACAAGAAAATAATTTGAATTCGGAAAAGAGTACTCTTAGATAAAATTATATAAAATTAAAAATATTTATATAATAAGATTTGTGTCAATGCTAAAAAAGGGATATTTTTCGGAGAATGTTCTGAGGACGCCCCTGTGTATAGGTACATATATATATGTAGGTAATATAAATAATTTGTAGTTGTAAATTGATAATTTGTAACAATAAATATTGGCGTATACAATTTCTCAGTGATACATCAAATATATGAGTATCATTACAAATTTTTCGAATTTCCGACGCTCAATGAAAATCAATTAAATATTCCGCATTCCTATATACAATATATTGCAATATAATATGTTACCTATAAATAATTTTAAATATAACGTGAATAATATGTTTCAAATAAAAACAATGATAAATTATGTATTAAAAAGATTAAAATACTATATAAAAACATAATACAATAACCGTTCTATATAACGATTATCAACCGCTCTATATAACGACACGTTGTCGCCCCGCCCACCGTGCCATGTTTAATATCAATTGGTGAATTTAAATTTCGCGCTAGGAAAACGATCGCTAAATTGAGCGGTTCGCCAGTCGTTGTATGGGGCGGTCGTTATATAAAAGGTTGTTTTATAGAGCGTAAGTGTAAAAACAAAATACATATAATTACAAAATACCTACATATTGTTATAATGTTAACCTTTTCGCATAAAAAAGTATTTTTAATTTTTTTGAATTCAATGATTTCAATATAATTTATGCTTCTGCACAATTTTGTGACTATAGTGGAACTTCGTTAGTACGTTTTTTGCCAGTATGTTGATATTTTAGATCCCAGCATTCTTAAAATATTTCATTAATACGTAATTTTTACTATATTCGTAAAATTCATTTACATGATTTATTTAACAATTTATCTTCAAGTCTACTTTTTATTAAGTGCTATACAAATTATTTTATTTCTATAGTTAGTTCATTTTTCTATTCGATATTTAAATGTTTATTAAAATACGATAAAATAAATACTACGATTATGTAAAATAAATTATATTAATAGTATATTTATTTCTTGGTATAACTAGTATAACAAATTAAACTATACCAATAATATAGATTACGATCCTGCAAGCAAAAATTACTATTCGTATTGTATAAGTAAGTAACACCGGTTATGAAATATTTTTTCTGTGTATGTGGAATACAAATATAAAAATTCACCCTTTTGTCGTTTTTGAATAACAAACAGTATTTGGTACAGTCCGACGCACAGATATCATGAAGAAAATACCCAATCTAAATTTTAAAATATAATATTTATAAGTTTTATACAGACAGACACCCATACGTCATTCAACTAATGATCATACAATACATGATTGAGAGAATCTCCGTTTAATTTCATTGAAACATCGAGTTTTAATAATTAATTTACATTATTATACAATACCTTTTATGTATATAAAAAAATGAAAAACCTAGACGAAACAGAATTAATAAAAATATAAATATATCTACGAACAAAAAAAATAGATTAATAGTATAAACGAATATAATAAACTGATCTATGTCGAAAACACATTTTGTGATATAAATTCTCAATTTGAACACATGCTGTGAATCGATATTTGGCAATCGGTGTTTGTTTTGAACAGTACCGATTTATGTATAGTGTCTGTGTGTGTTTGTGTACATACATACATATATGTACACTTATAAATACATGCATGCACACATATATATTTATATCGGCGATAATCATTGGCACCAGAGCGTCTCAGCAGCACGTGAACGAGTTACAAGAAATGCATGGGTGTATTATCTATGAGGAAAATGTATGGAAAACAAAATAAACAAGTTATAGATGCATATCATTACGGTTCAACAAACATACAAAATAATATGATTATGTTAAAAATTAAGTGTTTTATTTAAATATCCGCTATTCACGTTTTTCAAAGACAAAAGTAAATATTGTGCATTTTTCTAATGAAAGAAATACAATTGTCGTTTTTTGTGTTATCTTGTTTTTGGTCAATTGTTTTACATTTTATTTAACTATGATTCTCCTCGAATACATACGCACAAGAATTTTTCAGAAAAGATTAAATACGTGGGGTTATGAAGTCGGTAATCAAGCATGCGACAGTCGATTTTATTTGTTATTATCAAAATTCTACCGAAAACTATACCTAAAGTCGTTTTCTTTTAAACAAAATTTTTCTAAGAAGTATGTGAAGTCGAAGGATTTTTTTGATGAAAAATTTGTAAAAAAATTATCTATTTTTGTCTTCTAAAAAAAGCTACCAAAGTTTATTATACGCAATTTTCTATTCGTAACATTTATCGAAAACGTCATAAAGGATAACCTATGTATTTCAAATAAAAAAATATTAATGAAACTCTGCAGAACGAATAAATGTAGGTTATAATACTGAAACATTAATCTGGTATTTTGTAGGAAACTCATGACCTATATTTTAACTCACAAAGACTAGAAGCTCGATTAATTCCCAAGCAACATTTTCAAATTGTAACAGTTTTCAAGTCTAAACTTTCGAATAAAACAACTCATTTTTAGTTAAATCATGACGCATATGTTCACACAAATTAAATACTGATGTTTATTTATGTTTATTGGCACCATGCCAATTTAATATTGTAAATTATCTTAACGTATTGTACATTAACAAAATCCTAGTCAATAAATACATCCGGTCGGAAAAAAAAGAATTTCGGTAAGCTTGAAAATATAAATATAATCAATATAATACAAAGAGTCCTAGATATATATGTTTAATGAAACGTTAACCTAACAAAACAAACAATATAAACAATATAGGTATATAGATCACAACCTACATGATATTTCTAAAGAAAATAAAAACAGAATGAGAATTATACAAATGTGAAATGCTCGTATTTAGTACTTGTTAGTAGGGCGGGGCATGATCCGTCACCTGAGCCCCCTTTTATATTAGTTTAGTTTCTGTTACAGACTTAAGTAATGAATTACAAACTCTACTGGGCTAGCTGTTACCCACGCGATTTCGTCCGCGTGGTAATACAGATTTCTGTTTAGTTTCGTATTTACAAGCTAGATGTCCACGCCAAAAAAGTATAACCTATAATGCGTAATAATGTTACACACCCATTTTTTATCTAATAAATTTTCGGAATATAAAGTAGCCTATATCCTCCATTAGGATTCAAGCTATCTACCTGACTATGCAGATCAATTCAATGGTTTAGCTATGAAAAGGTAACAAACGGACAAACACACATTCTCATTTATAATATCAGTATGGATTATGACAAAAAATGAGTCAAGTGCAAGTAGAACCGTATCGAGTAATATAGAGTATCGGATGAAGAATAATTTAGTCACTATTGCAAAAAAAATAATTTTAATTTGACTTGCTCTTTTGAACATTAGATAATACAAACTAGCAAAGTTGAAGACTAAATTAGTTTATGTATTAAGGAAAAGAAAACGCTAAAAATATACTTCAAAAGAGCTAACTTTTCGGGCTGTTGTCCACGTTGTCGTATGGCTTTTCTTGACGTTTCGACTCTTAGGTCGGAGTCTTCTTCAGAAGTGTTCTGAACACTTCAGTTTCAGAACACTTCTGAAGAAGACTCCGACATGAAACGTCAAGGAAAACTATACGACAACGTGGACAGCAACCCGAAAAGTTAGCTCTTATGAACGGTCATGAAAGCCTACAGAAGAAAAATATATTTCCAATTTTTACATTACTGGTTATTTTTGGAAAAAAACGAAAACCCGATAACATCTGATAGTTAACAAAGTTAAATCTTTTTTATTCACAATTTCTTCACATTTTTTTCGTCTATACTTTCGGAGGTATGGGTGAGCAAGGAGACATTTTATTAAAAAAAAATTGTAAACTACGTTTCATAAAATTATTGTTCAAATAACAAATATTGAAGTTCCTCAAATCACTAGAACAGAAATCTATATAATCATCCTATTTTTATATAAAACATATACTGTGATATACTGGTGTGTAATAATACATATGTTAAATAACGAAAATACTCTAAAGTGTATTTGACTATTTTTGGACTTGGGCTATTGTAAAAAAACAAACACACGCGTTATGGTTTGTAATATTATTAAATGCGATGTAAAAGACCTACAGATGAGAGATCTTACTGTTATTTAAATACATACACACGGTGACTCCAGGACAGATAGTTGAGTAACTCCACCTGAGGCATAAGGAAACGGATTCACAGAAACCAGTGGTGGGTATATAAGAATAATAAATTAACCAAAAACGAACAATTTAATATTAATATTTAAAAAAATAAAAACAATTTAAAACATTGTAATACTGCGTTTTATCTTATAAAAAATGTTCTTTTATAAACATCAATTATCTCAACTGTTTGTGGGAGTAGGTACTTTGGCACCTGAACGGTTCAAATATAAATTATCTCTCTTTCCCACTAAATACATTTTATGTGTATACTTGTTGTGAGCAATTAGCAAAATTCAAGCAAATGAAATAAACAGGTGTCGAGGAAAATTAACGATCCCAAGGATTTTATTTTATATTTAGAAAAGTTTTTTTTTGTAAATTAAATAATGTTGTGTTTTAATGATGGATTCGATAAATACTTTAGCTTAATTATATGAACCAATTAAGGATTTTATACGATGTCGGAAATTAATAAAGAAGTTATTTATTAATTTTAAGTAGGTATTGTAACAAATAACAAAAAATAGATACCAATTAATAAAATTGTATATTTATATAAAATATACGTATTATAAAATGGTATGCAGTTAAATATAGAACAATATACCTACTACTATAAGTAATATTTAATTATTCAGATAGTTGATTCACTTCAAGATGGGTATACAACAGAGAACATCTCTTAACCTACAGTTTAAATTAAACATAGTTAAGTTTTATTGATTTCTATTTAATAATATATTTTGGGGCATTTTAAAAATCTGACTACCCTGACAGAGAACAGTACTTGTAAACAGCACATGATCTCTTCCTCAAACATTGAACACGCTGTATATATATCAGTTACCACTTCAGTGAATATTGGCATACAAGTTTTAACTTTCAAAACAGAATGATTTAATTCGCCACCACTGATCAGGTTGGCCATTACAAACACACACACACACAGTCAAGGAAGTAGTGTGCTCTGCGTCAGGTGAGCACCGCTGAAACGAAGGGAGGGGGTACCGGACAGTTCACAGCGGAGGAACGGACAAGGTGGAAGAAGGAGGAGGAGAAGGTGGAGGTAATGGTAGACACCATTATGGTGCGGGGCATGCGAGGACAGGGGGTGGACATACGGGGCGCAGCACACACACAGTTGACCAAACTGGTTTTGGTGTGACTCACCATTCAACGATAGAGAAACAAAAACGTAACGACTGACGCGCACGCACTTACCAACACACACACACACACACGTAAAGGTACACAAAGCATCCGTAGACTGTCTTCCAGTGCTTGATTGCACTGATATAATCTTATACCAAATTTTAACCAGGTCAAAATCAAATTACTTTATCATTTATAACACGACTCGAGATAAAATAAATAGAAATAAAACTATCGACTGTCTGTACCAATTTTAATGTGAATCAGGGTTCTTGCGTATATGACCCACAATTTACACATTACAATGGAATTCGTCAAGGATATTACAAAAATCCGGATATCATTTTTTTTAAATCTTACAAAATCTATGAAAAACATTATATGACGAATGTAAAAAAAGTAAGCCAAAATGAAACGTGTATATGTAACACCGTTTCCTTTACATTTATGTACGTGGTTACGTGACAGATGCAAGCGTGACGCTTACGGTCCATCAAAAACTAATATACAGTAGAAATCGGTTATAACGACATCGGTTAATACGATATCGGTTTTAATGACTCAAAATAAAAGTCCAACTGAATCCCGTATAATTACGTTTTTATCGGTTATTACGACCATCCGCATTTTACGACCAATATGACCGGTCCCTCCGATGTCGTTATAACCGGTTTCTACTGTATATAACACTTACGGGTACATACACTCATCGCTTTATATAACGACGTCATCGGTACCTAATTCAACTGTTCTATATAACGACACGTCATCGCTCGCCCCGCCGACTTTAACGACGATTGGTGAATTTAAATTTCGCGCTAGGAAAGTCGTCGCTAATTACAAAATCTGGAATTTTCATTTATATTCCTCTAAATTCGATATTGTAGTTACAAAAAATTTACAATAAATCAAATACAATAATTACATATGTATAATTAATGAGGATTATAACTGATGTTATCGACTAGTGAAATGTCTCCGCGTAGATAAAAATGATTAAATATATGGAAGCTTATGAAGAACCTATGTTTAGAAACTATAAATGTGTAACACTGTCTGTACACTTTTTTGTAGTGTAATTCACTTCTCTTTTGTATATCCGCCGAAACGTCGACACACAATAATCTGTTGTTGCAGGCGAATAGGGTTGCAACTTATTAACGCGAGTCGCACACGCGATGACCGCTTTTTAAATCCGAGTCCGCTGAACCTAATATGACTTGTCATAATTTATTTTCTATATCGCAAATATTTATGATACTACTTATATACAAAGTACGTTATGCAGTAGAAATTACTATTTCAATACTGTGCATGTTTTATAATAATCACTTAAAGAAAAAAAAACAAGTTCAAAGAGTCATTTCGCGTAGATAGTTGTAAGAAACAAATGTATACAATATGAAAGTAAATAGATAACATCTCGATTAAATTAAATATATTAATCAATCACAGTCTATTAGTGTATTATGTTTTTTTTTATATTATTTATTACATGAAAAATAATTATAGCTAACATAAAACATATGAATATAGGTCCATATAAAAATAACTTTCATAATCTTATTTTTTGAACATATCAAATTGTATTGTGGCAGTGAATAAAATAAGAAAATAGTATTCCATGCGTGATGGCACAGTACTCCATCGTACTGAATTTCTACAAAGGAATATATTTTAAAAAATATATATCTTTCTAATGGAATATTTTACTACAAAATTTTGAATCACTTTTTTATAGAAATTTGAATGCTCTAAAAAATTATCTTGCATATTTTTCTCGTAACTTGCATTGTTTTTGAGATATTTGAAAAAATGGGATATCACTCCTAATTTCAATAATTTTTATATAATACCAGTAAGAGCCAGACTAAACTATAAATAATATTATAACAACATATTTCATTTAAATTATGCGTATGACAAGGATTTAGGAAATAAGACAATTCCGGCTAATGTGCGAATTATTCCATTAATTCATACAGGATGGCCAGTATTTCTCTGGAATAAATTTCCCTGACTTTTCCCGGTTTTCCAGGAGAATTTTTACCGCTTTTCCCTGTTTGTTATAATTAAAATTTAGATAAAAAAGCTAAAAAAAAGGTAATTTAAATATTTTTGCAGAATTTGCATTTTTCCCTGACGTCCAACCAAATTCCCTGACTTTTCCCGGTTTTCCAGAAACTGGTCACCCTGTCATATTATCCATAACGGTATATTCATTCGGTAGTTTAAAATAAATATATTTAAATCTCCACTCTCACAAAATAATGTATTTTTGTGCCTATTATTATTCATGTTTTAAATAATTCATTACTTCACCTATTTTATACATTTGTAAATAATTCTAGTAAATAAATCTTATGGAAATTAAATGATAAAACATTACATATTGTTCGTCCAGTCATGCCTGTTTGTATTTTGTTTTACGACGCCTGTACAGCATCTTAGTTTACAAACAATGCCCAGTTCTCAGTAAAATCGTATCAACTAGTCTCATAGAAAGAGGCGTAACCAATCATGTTATACTTTTTTAGATTTTATATCAAATTAAATATACTATGAAAAATTTATATATTTAAACTTTTACTATAAAGAAATATATACAAACATATATCGTATAATCTTCTATCAACTATTAAGTATTGTTATTTTTTTTTTTAATTTTTTTTTTTAATATTTATTAATATGTATACCGGGTGTCCCAGATAACTTTTCCAGCATGGGGATCTCAGTATCTATAAGAGATACAGGTTTGGTTAAATGAGATGAATTATTTGTAAGAAAGGGGTGACTATTACTACATCAAAAAATATTCATAATTTTATGTGGTTTAGGCAGTATACACAAAAAGCTGAAAATTCGGAATTTCTTTAAATGACTATAACTTTTTTGTCAAAGTACATAGGTACTTTTTGTAGGCGGTTTCTTAAAGCACTTTTTTGTGTAGAATTGACTGGTATATTTAGATTTTTTATATCACTTTTCGTTTCCGAGTTACGAGCCCTAACTTTAGTTTTTCTTATGGGCCGCTAAGTTGGCTATGGCATATTTGAACGTGTTTTTTACTCTACTTTACAACGATATGTCACACGCCACATTTATTTTTGAAAATAAGTCGATGTACTAAATGCCAGTGATATTTATTAAGTATTTTATTACAAACATTTAAGTGAGCCATGAAAAACAAAAATTGTAAACAAAAATCACAATAACAACAATCAAAATAACAAATGAATATTTGAAAACAATGAACTATTTAAAAAAATACATTATAATTTTTTTTTGATAATAAGTATGGCAAGTGACAAATCGTTGTAAAGTAGAGTAAAAAACACGTTCAGATATGGTATAGTCAACTTAGTGGCCCATAAGAAAAACTAAATTTAGAGCTCGTAACTCGGAAACTAAAAGTAATATAAAAAATCTAAATACACCAGTCAATTCTACACAAAAAAGTGCTTTAAGAAACCGCCTACAAAAATTTCCTATGTACATTGACATTGACACAGGGTGACATTTAAAGAAATTCCGAATTTTCAGTTTTTTGGGTATACCGCCTAAACCACATAAAATTATGAATATTTTTTGGTGTAGTAATAGTCACCCCTTTCTTACAAATAATTCATCTCATTTAACCAAACCTGTATCTCTTATAGATACTGAGATCCCCATGCTGGAAAAGTTATCTGTGACACCCGGTATAGAAGAATAACTATTTAAAAAAAAATACATAAAAATTAAATAGAATGAAATAAATGAACTTACTATCAGCAATAATTTATTTCATTTCTTACATTATGTTCACAAATGCCATTTCAATTATACAATTTGAATGACAAAATCAATTATAATACACCAAATATAAATTGGTTATCTCTAGCATTTCCGTATTTTTCATTCCACTTATTCATGCAAATTATCCATTTATTTGAAACAATAAAATACAAACGTGTGTTATCGTAATTTTCTAAACAGTGGATTAATTACTGGATCAAGTTATACCAGAAGTTACCAATAAATAAAATCCATATTTGTTAAAATAAGTTTACATTTTCTGCAACTATCATATTCATAGATAAATTAATTAAAATTATATTATATATGCCATCATCTTCATAAGTATAAGCATTTTGAGTCTTATACCACAGAGATCATAAAAAAGTAGGGGAATGTCATCAGGGTTGGCACGTCGTCTAGGTCTGCGATTTTTTAGTTTTGACCACTAGCTTCACCACTGTGCTAGCGCAGCGAAACTTCTCTTAGCGATGGCGAACTTTTCGCATTAATACAAATTCCCGATCGTAAAAACAAAACATATGCTGTGCACTCAGTGGCTTGCAAATTACGAAAAAAAAATTGCATCAGTGAATACATGATCAGGAAGTGAAAAGAAAACTTGCAACCGTCAAGTTAAGCATTTTGAATGTATAGTGTTTGAAAACAAACCAAGGGAAAAATTCAATCCCGTGACGTGTTTGGTTATGGTGTTATGTAATACGGTAATGGCGCTTGTAGTCAGGGTTGACCCACTGTGATTGTGTGTGATAGGGCGCGTGCCCAATTGAAAAAAAGTATTAGTAGATATCGGCAGCCGACTTAGGTTGAATATAGCTGCTCAAGAACGAGGAACTATTGGTCACTATGACTCTGTTCGCTGGAACTGCGATTCCAAATAATGTGCCATTCAATACAGTTTTCTGCAATATTTTCTTGTGAAATTTTGCTAAATCGAATAAAAAATAGAAAAATGCAACAAAATCGGTTTTTATTTCACTCAATTCAATATTTCGTCGATTTTAAACGATGGACCACCTTTGACAACATTCCTTTCATTTTTTTTCAATGCCTATAACTTTTTCATTTTCCACCCAATCAATTTGCGATTTACAACAAAAGTGTTTCTTTTTCCCAGATCTTTCCAACGACGTGCTTGGATTTACCAAATTCGTACTTAAAGGGAAGTTATGGGCAAAATTAAAAAATGTGGCCAACCCTGACGACATTCCCCTACAACTTTTTAGATATGCTGAACTAAATGACGATTCATAAAAACAAAAGTATTTTATCGTTAAGAAATGCAGTTTACATCTATCATATTCGTAGAATGCCAAAACTGATACTATATCAAGATTTGGTATCGGCAAAATGATAAAACAATACTAATAAATACGAATAATGTATATGTATGCATATTGCTTATACAATAAAATTTATAAAACAAATGAAGAATTAAACTAGAAAGTGTTGATTTTAGAATTTTTATATATATTAATGAATTAATTTAAAAATATTTTAATTATATCGATATATTGATTAGATAATACAGTCGCACTACACATTTCAGATAATAATTTGATTAACATATACTTAACTGAAGTATATTCATGTACTAAATATAGATATTATTCTATATAGGTAAATAAATGATTATGATGAACCGTATACAAGCAAATGATTTAGTGCATAGAAAATTTATTTGGTTCATTATAAACTGTTTACAAAATAGGATCATAAAAAATGAATTAATAAAATTAAAAACTTCATATCTATCATATATGTTTGTTTGAAACCATAATTTTAATTTATATACGATGATATCACTATCTAATGAATTAATTATTTATATTTTGTTTAAATAATTAGTCGCATACCATGTTTTAAAACAATTTAAGTTAGATTATTTTTACGCCCCCACAATATTGCATATATTGTTGAACATAGGTATTTAATTTATAAAATTCGATTACAGTAGCTATGAATAATCGATTTAATGGTTATTTATTTTAAAAATGCGCATTCTTAAGAAAATACTCCGTATTCTATATGAGTTATCTGATAAAATACTACATGCTCTAATTTATGTAAATCTATTTCTATTATTTAAATCAAACAACGATAAAGTAATTTATGATATATTGAGTTCGTTTATAGAATAATGGTCCAAATTATATAAAGTTAAGTGTGTAATTTTACAATGACATATTTGTTTATGTTTATTTTGATTGAATCTAATTTATATTAATTTTACCTCTAATTAATTGACATTTCATACAGAAATTGTCACATCGATTTTAACTTTATTGTAATTTGTCGGTACAGCATTTGTATTCAATATTATTTATTATGTTTTATATTTTCCCACAACATAGTATCGTCTAAATGTGCTAAGAAAGTGTACTAAGAAGTCACTGTTTGTAAACATATTTTTAAATTTTCAGTATCTACACTATTAATAATAAGGATTTTTTAAAATAAAAAGTATGTGCATACTTAATAATTAAAGTTTCGCAATATGCCAACTAGAAAATCTATGCAATGTCAAACTTTAGACAAGATAATGAAGCACAGAAACTACACCTTCACGTGTTTAGTCTGTAATCTTGGAAGATACTTCAGTATTCAGCAGAGTTTGTGAGATTTTTGTTCAGTATTGTTTGCTACATGTTACGTCAATGTCATTTGGATTTAAATATTAAATAACAAAACTCTTGGTAAAACTACAGGATTTGAAAATCTACATAGTAAAATATGTGCTTAATTTCGGAGACAAACTTATACATTAGCCAAATTACTTGTAATACTTATTTTGGCAAACATTTTAGAATCCACGGCTTTTGGAATCCTACTAGCTGATGATATTATTCAAGAAACCCTAATTTGGGGAAATGCTTTGAATCAAAATATTTATAATTTTAACTTCAAAAAATGTGAAGCCATTTATATATCGATTGGGAAGATACAACAAAAGGATTTTGAACCCAAATAAGATTTTCTGGCTGAACATGAAAAATATTTCGATAAACTTTTTTTTATTTCAATGCATTGAAGATTAAAGTCTTGGCATTTTAGGACGCCGCGTCGACCGCGCTAGCCGCTTCGACCGCCAGACACGCAATACTGATGTGTGTTTTTTTAACCTTGAAAATAATATACACACATCAGTATTGCGTGTCTGGTGGCCGAAGCGGCCAGCGCGGTCGGCGCGGCGTCCTAAAATGCCAAGACTTAATACTGCTCTAATCAATTGTATTGGTTCACCGAAACGAGACTTTTATTAGTCTCGTCTCGATCTCGAAATAACCGAGATAATGTCACTCGAATTTTAACGAGGTGAAAGCGTCTAAGTTTCGACGAGACGAGACAGATACGATACAGTTTTAAAGTATTTATTAATATTTACAAATGTGTTAAGATATTTTAATAAAACAAACAATTTCAATAAAAATCCGAAAACTTAAGGCTCTTGCTATAGTTTTCAATTAATTATTTCATACATATTATTAATTTTAAAGTTAAGTTATTATAAATTTTAATACATTGAAAACTTTTAAAGAGATAAAGTTTAATTAATTCACAGGCTACCTATCTGGCAATATTCTCTGCAACTTACAAAGCTCGTAAAACAAAAGAGGTTTTTTAAACACACTTGTCTACCACACGGTAGATAATCGTTTATATCGAATTACAATAATTCAATAGAAAGAAACGTACACAGATATCATAGATTCGGCTTTATTGACGGTTACAACGCCAACTTGGATGTTGATTGGTGATCTATAACACGCTATCATGACGCGGGCCGAGAGGTTTGGCCCCCCGGGGCAAACGTCAAGTCCAATGCACACTGTAAAATTACTTGTTCTCATATTGTTTTACAAAGCGTTTCGTTTTGTTTGTACCTTACAGTGTTGTTTCATGTTATTTATTGTTTGTAACTCCAAAATAAATAAAAATATATTTTGTGTTACTTCTACCAGTTTAATGTCCGGTATCATAAGGGAGCTAGCAAATTTGCTAGCTAGCAAGCACTCTCAAATAAGGTATCAAACTTATATGACGCACTTCTCTTGGAGTTTCATGAAGACTTTGACAAGTTTCGCGCTTGCCTTCTATAGTTCTATGTAAACACCAACAGTATTAAAATAGTGTTGATATTATGAAAATTATTTTATACGGTCAGAGTTGCCAACTGTGTTACAATACGTTGAAGTATCACTGCTCTAAATTACACAGCAAATCTATAGATACTATCACAAATTTAATACCTCATTTGAGAGTGCTTGCTAGTTAGTAAATTTTGCTAGCCCCTTTATGATAACGGACATTCTATTAGATGACTTTTGTGACTAAAATGTAAAAAAATTTGCTTTCACACAGAAAAATTTACTTTAAAATCCCATATACAAATACAAATATAATATATAAATATATTCATGAAATATCGATTTTCCTGGTAATAAGTTAGTTAGCTTTCTGATTTAAGTCCAAATAAAAATAGTCATTTATATATTGATCAAACATTTACAGAGTTACAGTAACATAGCCATAGACAGACTTTGACAGTGATAAGTATGATTGGACAATTGGACATTCTGATGACGGTTTTGCATTAACATGAGTTAATTAAAATTCAAGTTATAATGTAATATTATTGCAGAATCAACCAGAAAATGTTATATCAGAGACTAATGACGACCATCCTTTAGAAATAAACATAATTGTATTAAATTATATTAAAATTAATAGCATTTCAATGGTATAGTTAGATAAGCATCAGTAATGAGATATTCCAGAGCTTTTAATTTATGAAATGGGCAACGGTCACTGAAATGCACATCTCGGACAATATTTTACGACCCTATTACCATGCTTCCATTTCTCGGACCATGAAAGTAAAATTTTCGAAAAGTTTCTTAACAAAGATATAATTCAATGGAAATCACTAACCATGTAAACATATATGTAGTAAATTAATAGACATACTCTTCAAGAAGTTATAACAACCTTAAGAAGCATTTTCATACATATTTATATTCTTGTTACCTCCACTATCACTTCTCCAAATATTGACCTTTCCTTCTGAAATATTATGTATACATAATATGTTCAATATTTAATACATAATATATGTATATACCTATAGAAAAATGACAAAATGTTGTAGTGTACACACGGCTTGACGGCGCGACTCGAGGAAGAGGTGGCGGAGGACAGAGGGAGCTAGAGCGGCGTTGTACTAGCAAGACAGGTTTTTGTGACGGTGCTAAAGTGTGCAACACACACATACAAACACATTACATAATATCCGTTATACAGAATTGTGGTAAGTTGAGTCATGTTAGATTTATAACACTGGTGTACACGTTTGGATTATTATGACGATGGTTATGATGATAATGGTTGTTTTTTTCTTGTGTATGTTTTGTTGCAAACGTTTATTTTTTGTACTTTTTATTAAAAAAATTCAGTTAATATTATTGTTCGTACAAATAGCTTTTTTATAGAACAGGAAATTAAATAAATATTTTAGTTGTTCGTATATATTATATGGCTGTAAATACTAGTTTAACCTTCAAAGTTATATTTTCATTCTGACTTGATATGAATGTAGGGTTGCCATTCGTCTTCTTTTTAAGGGCGTCCGAGGCGATTTTTCAAATGTGTCAGGGTTTTTTAAAAAGTTTACCTACGTAAAAAATTAATCAAAATTACTAAAAAAAGATCGTCAAGGTCTAAAAATCTAATTCGACAAACACTTTCTTATTTTTTTTTTCAATTTATCCTCTTTTTTAAATGAACTTATCCACTTTTCGCACCTTAAGATACGTATGTAACACATATTTAGATATTGAATATGTTTTATAGATTTGAAAACTATGTAAATTCTAAATTGAACATCATGTCAATTTTGATGACCTTTCTTAAGTTACGATTGTTAAATATATGCAATACCATTTCGTCACATGATATAACTAAATTTCCTAAAATCTCTGGACACATTTGAAAAATCCTCCCGAACGCCCTTTTTTAGAGTTTTGGCGTTAGGGTGGATACCCTCGAACGCTCTTCAAAAGAGGGCAGTGTCTGGGGAAAAGAGGACGGATGGCAACCCTATCTAAGTATGATATTTTTTTATGTTTTTGTAATTACGGTGGAACCTCGTTATTCGTACACAATTCGTTCTAGCAGGCAGTTCGAATGGCGATTTGTACTAATGGCGAATCATCAGTCTCTGAGGGTGAGTTCTGTGTCAGAGGTCACTTCGAAACATCTTTGAAACAGTGCTTTTGTATTAAGTTTGCGGTGTAAAGTTGCGCTCAGTGACGCAGCATGCGCGCACGCAGTCCGAATCGCGAAAAAGCGTACGAATGGCGATTTAAATTTTACTTGAACAAGTTGTACGAGTAGAGAGACGGACGAATAGCGGAGTTCCACTGTATAGATAACTACTAATGAAAAATTATAAATAAATATTTTGAAAATGAAAATGTTTTTAGCACGCTATCAAATACTATTTACCATCCCATCAATCGCATCCTACTCTTACATCTGCGATTTACGCGATACTATTTTTACACGAAATATGTGTCAGATGTTATATAATTATTGTCATTCAAGCAATAAGTAAATATAAATTAATTTTATTAAATTTAAATGTATGTATATTACATACAAAAATGGGATTAAACAATCCCCCCTTAAAATGGAAACATTCAATGCTCTAAATTAAAATTGTCAGAATTAATAAAAAAAGCATTGTTTAACTCAATATTTTTTTGACTCGCCCGTCTAATAAGGTTGCCCACTCCTGGTGTAAACGTTGGTAAAAAAATGAGTTTGTTTTGTTATAGTGTAGACTACAATCGAAAAAAAATTCAACGTATAACCAATTATTATATTGAAAAGAAAACCACAAATGTTAGCTGTTCGTACTTTTATACAATTATTATTACTTATAACAAATTGTAAAAAAATGACCGTATAAATTATAATTAAAGGGTTAAAGGGTTAAATATACGCTAAAAGTCAACCCACGACCACAATTCATATTTATTGCTATTATCATTTCATCCATTGTTTATCGCATCAACAAGACAAGTACACACACACACAGACATACACACATACACAGACAAAACGACTTCCGGGTTTGAGTTAGTTATTATTATATAAAACATAAGCTGCGCCCCTCATTGTCCCTTGTATTGACGCCCACGGCATTCTCTTTGTGGCGACAATATACAACACAGTCAGTCTAGGTCATAGGCTCCTTCAGAAAATGGCCAAGAGACAAATTTTCATTTCTTATTTAAAAGGAAAATGTTTTATTATAATCCTCCCAAATTATACATATCAAATATAATGAAGCTTATAATCTTAATAAAACAGTCAAGTAAGTGTTGGGCACGCACATGATAGGGTTCCGTAGTTATTCTCACTACGATTTATAAAAAAGTTATTTCAAAAATTTTCATAAACTATTTTTGCTACAATAATCGTTATAATTTTCAGTGAAGGTACTAATAAAAAGCTATATTATGAATTTTTTTCAGATTTTTTGAATCGATATTTTAGAAAATATAGGGGTGACGCTCTGATAACGACATTTAAAAGCAAATATATCGTGACTGAAGAGTTGAAATCAAACAATCCCATTATATTTTTTATTTTATTTTAGAAGACCTATCGAAAGACTCAATGTGTTAAGTGAAAAAAAAATTAAAACAGTTTTCATTCTATGGAAGGGAGGTCTAATTTTTTTTATTCTTATTCTGTTTTTGGGTCATCAATCTAGGACCGTATATATAATTCAATCTCATTATGTCAAAATTTTCAAGGCGGACGGACATGGAGAAACTATAAGGGTTCCTAGTTTTCTACGGAACCCTAAAAATGAGTTCGAAATATATTTCATTTCATATAAAGCTATAATTTTTATTGGTTAATAACTTGCGAACTTTATTTAATTCTTTTTATTACTCCTATAGAATTTCTTGTTGTTTATCAATGCCAATTTATAATTTTCACATTTTTCATAAAAAAATATAATTAGTGCAATATACTATTCATAACTAGGTTAATAACTTCATTCCAGTAAAAGTGTTTTCAATTGCTACTCCCTCCTATAAAATACGTACAAGCGCCCTAGAGTTGAGTTTAGCTTTGTCGTGCGTTTTAATATTTTTATTTATTTATTTTCTTCCAGCGGTTTCCATAAATGTTACGGTGACTGTACCTTATTTATACACAAAATGATTCATGTACGCAGGATTATAGAAAAAAATACGTCTCAATGTAGAATAATTAACAGTAAACAAAGATATCAATACAATTTATACAAATACACGTCACCCGTAATGTATTGGGGGAAACAATTGCAGATATTCAGGCTTTTAAGAAAGAATGTTGTTTATAAATAGATAAATAAAATGTATGTCGTGTGTTCTGAAATAAACGTGAATTATGATCCGTGTTTGAAATTTTGCGTAAACTAATTTATATCAGAAATGTAAAGATTTAAAATTTTCTCGAAATAAGTTTTCGGTATTAGTTAAATAATTGTATAAAATCAAATTTTATATAATTATTTAACACATTAAGACATTACTTTAATATTGAAAACATCAATTATAATTTATAATTATTATAAGGTTGCCAATATCGTACCATTATTTCGTTTTTTCATTCTATCGGACTCAATTAATAGATTATTATTAAAATTGTTCCGTGTAGTTTCATTCTTTATGTACTCAAACTATTTTTTAGGAGTGATAAATTGATCACAAATACATTATATTAACGTTTTTCTAAAGCTTTTCAAACGGTACAATTTTGGAGTCAAGTTTCCTAATTCGTACTTCATATAATAATACACAGAAAATGGATAAAAAAAATGCATTCATGTAATATATCATGTTTTTATCTGGAATTATTAGTGTTATTATTATAATAAATATAATTAATAGTGTTATTCCTAAGAAATGTTTTTTTCGCTAAATTTTAATTACCTTTTTTAGGTCTTTCATAAAGAAACAAAAAAAATCACAGGAATGTTTGTGAACATTATATGTGATCTTTTTTAAGTACGATTTCGGCAACAGTGCATGGTACGATATTGGAAACTCTGACATTTTATAAATGCATTTTAATTATAACCTCAACTGAACAAAATAAAATGGAATTTGTAATTATTACATATTGTAGATAGCATTCATTAACTTAAAAATCTACTGAATTTTCAATGCTCTGAACTCTTACAAAAATTTGTATAATATTACATCAAACACACTTTTCTTTAAACGATTGTCGTTTTAATATCATATATTCTACATGTGCAAAAATTATTATGTTCACATGGAATACGGTTTAGTTTCTTATATTCACAATAGATAGTTAATATTTATAATGGTTTTCTTTAAAATAGTGGTGGTACGATTTAAGTGTCAGTACGATTATGGCTACTTTTCCCTAAGTTTTAATAAATTACTTTAAAAATAAGTAATGAGTTCTAATCTATAAAAATATAAGTATAAATATAATAAAAATAATAATTATAGGAGGTAGATTGATATTGGGATTATTGAACTATAATAAAACATTGTATATTTGTAACTGTAACATAAAGTAACGAGAAGTTGTGTTTTATTTATTTTGACCAATCAGAACCAAGATCCTGGAGACACGCCACTAGATCTCAGCTGATTTATTTCGCGAAAGTGAAAGAAATAGTCCACGTGTTAAATGTTACCATAGATAAAACACTTTGACAGTTTGACAGAATGATATTTTTTTTTTATTTCAGATATATTTTTATCACGGGTTACTTGATTGAACTACAAAAGATTCCTTCACCGATATTTTAACTTCTTTGTGTCAATGACTTTCAACTTTTAATTTATGTATATAACATGTAATATACGCTTTTGAACTTTTATTTTCTGAACTATTCAAATACTGTAGATATGGTAATAAAATAATTACAGAAGAAAAAATAAATCTTAAAAATGCATATTTAATAAGTTCAACACTGCCCACAAACATATTTCTTTTTTTAGGTACTTGTTTTTCTAATCGCTTCATTTTGTTAATTAAATAAGAAATAATTTCCGTTATAGTTACCTACTCCCTAAATATTTTACAGGATGAGTCATATCATATGGAACAAACTTGAACAGTTGATCGAGAAAAATGTGTCTGGTAACTCTTCGCGAAGAGAATACAGACCCCGAAAGATTTAGCTTTACTTAGTTTTTATTTAATATCTAGAACTAGATAACCCATTGTATTACAATTATGAAATTTGATACCCAGTTTAGTATTAATACGTGTTATCGATTTCCAGTATCAACACTATCAACCAATGATTATTTAGACCTGATATGACTATCACCCTGTATAATACACTGCAATTTGTGTATATTTTTTAACCAAAATTGTAAATATGTTTACTTATTTTGAGTAACTTCTTTAAAAACTTTCGATTTAAAACTCTCCGCTCAACACAATGAGGCTGGATACATTTTTTTAAGACAACATTTAAGTTAGTAATGAATGCTGATGCAGAAATATTTTTTGTATATGCGCGCGTTAATTTCAATGGCAGTGTCTGAAGAATTTTCAGTCGCTGCTTTAGGAATGCGGTGTTGAGATGCAGGCGCGATTTTTGAAAAAAGCACCGCGCGGTTTCTTTGATTTCTCTCTTCCCCGCTTTGTTTTATTTCACAATGAAAACGAACGCAAGGTACTGAGTTCATGAGCGGCTACAGAAGATGAAACAAGAGACAATATGTATATCGGTAAAGGAAAGCTGAAACCAAATAAGCGACATTTTGGTCGATATTGAGTTATTATATTTATATCATTAAAATCTGAATTCGAAGCCATGTCAATAGTATATTCAAAATAGTTATATGATGAACAATATATATGTCACTTGTTTTAAGTAAAACAGCTGTCATTTTAACTAAATTGAAAGAAAACATTTATTAAAGCTTAATAATTTAAAACGTGACTAACATTAATAAAATTAAGGAAAACATATTTAAAAATGTTACTACATATTAAGGAGGCATGGGAGTATTTTTGAAAACATTACCATTCATCTGAAATTTTGTAGAGTGAAAGATAACTATACCAAATGTTCACTGTCAAAATTTGAGAATGATTGTCCACACCGTTTTTGAGAAAATAATTTTTAAATATTTCTGTTATACATGGTCGTAAATGAGAAATATTTTTGAATGATTGTAGAATCTATACAAACATTACCATCAACTCACAATTTACACCAAGAGTATATATATGATATTTATGAATCATTAGCCAAAAAATCGTTGACTTCTACCACACCGTTAAAATTATTTTCAATAATAAATACAAAAATTTGACATAACCCCAATGTGATTAAAAAGTATAGCAATATCGCAAAATCTTCGAACGGCGCGAAATTTAAAATATTTCTGTCGAAGCATAAAATTAGTATTTATCATTTAATGTATCTATATATTTATATAAAAAAATATGTTTTTAACTATCAAATTATGCATTATTTTGTAAATGTTGTATGATACGTTTAATAACTTTTGTACTTTTTATTTATTTATCTGTTAACAAATGTCAACTGACGCGTATAGCTTAATTATTGCAGCCAACGTGCTGTTGCAACTTATTTTATAGATTTTAAAAATATTTATTTTGATATTAAATTGCTTTACATTCACTACTCCCATTCCTCCTTAATAAGAATAAATAAATTTTTCTGGTAGCTGCTCATGTGCCCTAAAGTATACAAGTATAAGTTAAAAAATTATTGGTTTTGAAGTTCTGACTTTTCGGGATTCCAGGTTATCCCGTTCTCATGTTCCTGTACAGAAGTTATCAATATTATGTCTCATTATTTTACGCGTTAACTGCTGCTTGGTAATATTTTATAATTGTTCCAAAAATACTTTTTATGATACGCGCCTGACAAATGTACGCACATGTATACTCTAACAAAGAGATATAGGGGCCAATTTAAATTGTTGCTTTATTTTTATTTATTTACTTTTATACACACATACACACAAGGGAGAATACATAATTGAAATGTTTTTGTTCTTAGATCTCCGGCAACATTTAACCAGGACGGTGTTGTTCCTTTTTGCATTTACACAATTTATTATGTGTATAACGTAAAATGTCCAGTGATATATACGACTACTTGATTATTTAATAGAGCCATTTAACAGTATGAAAAGAAATATAAAAAATCAATTGCTATATAAATTACGAAAATGTAATAAGATGAAATAACATAAGTAAATTAACAAGTATTTGACCCACGCACTGATGGTCTCTCTATCAACGTTAATGTGAGTAATAATCATCAAAGAGAAGCAACATCATTATGAAGTTATGAAATTAGAACCCCTGATTATTATCACAAAAGGTAATGTGATAGTATAGTCACTCAAGCAATCTCCCATTACAGAAATGTGTCTTGTCTGATTTATGGAAAATTGTATGTAAAGTTAATATGAATAAACATACTTTTCTTGTTAAATGACATTGCCAATGATTTTTTTCAAATCGAATATTTAGGCATTTAAGCGTGTGGAATTATTAATTATTTTGAAAAATGTTTTGAAAGTACGAGTATATGGTATACAGAAGTAGGGTCGTACTAACACATTTTGTGGTCAGAAACGCAAATGAAAAATGAGGCCCCATTGTAATATTTTTTTTCTAAAAAAGAAAATTTATAAAACGATGTATAAAGAGTTCTATATAATTATTTTATTTAAATAAAAACAATTTGTCTATTTTAGAAAATTTTATAAGAAAAATAACAATAAACGCAAACTTTCGATTCACAGAATCGTCGTCAGGTTATTAATTAAAAAGGAATAATGTGATAACGATGTCGTTATCTCAATAAAGTATTCTCATTTTTAGTTAATAAATTTTTTAGAGACAAACAATATTTCAGTGTATAAGACATATACATAAATACGAAGAACATAATAACTCAATAGAGTATTTGATTAAATTTTAAAATATATTGTAAATTGTGTGTATGTATTTAATAGATACTTCCTTAGTACATTTTTCCGAAATAATGCCGAAAAACCCCTGAAAATAATATTTTTCTATTCAAATTTAAAAATTCCCGCCAAAACGCGCATTCAAAGTCACGTGGTATGCGTGACGTAACTGTTTATCAAACAAACTGAAATCAACCAATAGTAAGCGAGTATTCTGACGTTTTTAATAAGTAACTACGTCATACCAGTGGATCAGTGGCAGTTCTGCTAAACGCGTTTGCGATCACGTTACAAATAGGTTAAATATTACATTTTAAAATTAGGTTTATTATTAAAATACTGACTTATTTCACGTAAAAAAACACATGATTGTAAATTATAGTAATATATACTACACTATTTAGAATATTTTAGTCATTAGATATTATTAAAAGTGTCAAATACCCTATTAAAACTTCGATTTATGATTTGAAATAAAATAAATCTCAGAAATTAAAGGGCAATAAAAATCGATCAAAATTACATCTCAATTAAACAACACTTGAGAATGCAACCGATACAACACACACAATCATGTGTCTACATCTCGACAACAACAAGAAATCAAACAACATAGACCAGTTTCTGTAACAATACTTTTACTGTTGTTATGCAATTTGCCAATATAAAAAATAGACAGTTTCAATTACCATATGGCTGTCGCGTGTGTGTATTTTTTCGTATAACCGTTACAGAAGCAAGTAACCGGTTGTCGGGACCCGCGTGTGTCAGTCGCCCAACAAGTAATTGTTGTAGATTTGCGTCAATTAAACTACAGATTTATAGACCTGCAATGTTTTTTGTTCACGTAATTCCAATATTGTTCGATTTCGCACAGTGCAAATCATTTCATAAGTACTTTATATTGTTTTAGTTATTTAATTGTCTTCAATGTAGAGTAAAAAATAATTACTTATATAACTTATGTAGACCAGTGGTACCCAAACTAAAAATTTGGCCCTTAAATAATTTATAGACAGTCTACGATTATTTTAACCTGATCGGAATGTTATGTCTGAATTTTTTTGATCAATTTATTTTTTGTAAGAAGATATTTAAAAATCTTATTCAAAACAATTTTTTACATGTTTTTTGTTCAAAATATTAAATTATTGTACAAAAAGTATGCCTTATGCCGGGTTTACACGGGTCGATTTTCGCCGTGCGGCCTAGTCGCACGGCGAAAATCGACCATTTCCTTAAAAAATTTGCAATATCCAACTTTTGTAATAATGGCCAAATGAACACAATGAAATTTAAAAAGAGGAAATAAAACTTAAAATCTCCCTTAAGATTCTTTAAAAAATTATTGTCTTATACATTTTAAACAGTGACTTAACTTTAAATTTTTTTGCGCCAAAAAATTTCAGAAAAATATGTGCAACTAATCGTACGTGTAGTGTAAAAAAAATTTTTTTCATCAAATTATTGAAGTTTGCTTCTAAAATCATCGTAAACGTAAAACTGATCATGCAACATCCACTTGGATAACGCTAATGCCAACAATTCAACATTCATTATTTGTAGTGTAGTTGCAGTAAAAACCGATCAAACTTTAATTATTTAAAATAATTGAAAAGTGGACATTTGTAACTTTGAAATTTTTTTTTCATTTCTACAGTAGTACAGAGGCTCGCGAAACAAAAACGACGATTTTAACTAAAAACTTCAGTTACTTGGTGGAGAAAAATCGTAGAATTTTTTTTAATGCTGATGGTCTAACTAAGCTTTATAAAGGAAACAAAGAAGATGTTTCAAGTATTAATTTCCTTTTTGAAGAAATATTTAGTGATCATTTTTTACTCAAGTGACAAGTATTTGAATATTGCACCTTATATATTTAAAGAAAAAATCTTATTGACAAATGTACCTTTAATTTAAAAGAAACTAGCGTGCAGCTTCACAGGGGGGGCGAAGCCCCCCTGGTATATCGTCTAGGGGGCGATCGCCCCCCTCGCCCCCATAGTCGGCGCCAGTGGAGGGGACCTGTCATATAAAAACTGGGGTAATTGAAACTGTTTTTTACAGGAAATGAAATACTCATTTTAAAGAACCAACCACTTGGTATCGGGTTTTAATAAACTAAAAATTCAGTGTTATAACTTTCTATAATTCTTAATTCAATATTAACGAAGTTCGTACTTCCTAATGTTTTATTTCTTTCCTTCCTGTCCTAAAATTATCAAAAACTACTATAGCTTCAATACAAACATAATATAATTTTAACATAAATACAAGCGACCTTAAAGAACATGCCATGTTTTGATGTACAGCTTGTAATTGATGTTTTCCAACACAAGGTAAACTTGGATAATACACAAGGAATCTGATCTGTCAACATTGCTAATATATGAAAGAGGACATAAACGCCAAGCTATTACAATTTCATTACTGATTTAAAAACACTACATTAACTTAATTGATTCTATTAAATCTTGCCGTTTTCTGATGCGGTATCTTTGTAGATGTATTTCAAACTTTATATCATCACCGATTTAATAAATTACTTCATTATTTGTTTAAATGTATACTGTTATAATAATTAAATGTAATATGATGATGTTTCTATATTTGTATTTAATAAAGAGATGATAGTATTTAAGTAGGTACTTCTTTAATTTGCGGTAGTACTTAAATAATAATTATATTTTAACAAACGTATATGTTAAATCAGAAAATATCAAAAAGTTTATTTCAATAAAAATAATAAAATAATAAAATTTTTACACGCCAATCTCAAAATTTTAAACATTCTTTTCCACGATTTCTAATTATTACAATTTAGCCTTAGAGAAAAATATCTTATTTTGTAGCATATGCTAATTTTTTTAGTATAACAATACGTATAACATATCTTTCAGACTATGTAGCTTTTAAAATAACATTCTACTACTCGCACAGAACTCCGAAGGGACAAAGTGGAAGATAAGTTTATTTATTTATTATCTAACATTTCTATTTTTACTTCCATGTTCGAAGAAATGGAAGTATTGTAGTAGGTAAGTAGGTACTACCGTCGAAAAATCGTGTCTGAAATAAGAGCAGATTCTGATTGTACTAACTTAAAAACGTAAAGAATAGTTGATTTCCGCATGGCGGCTGTGCGTGTGTGTGCCTGGGTATAGAATTTTCTTTCGATCACGATTACTACTATAAGTATGCACCGATTTGAATTATTTTTGGGGAAAATGTTTGTCTCAGTGAGTAATCCAGATGTATTGATTTTGGTGCTAATCGGATTAAGGATTTCGGAAATATTCGAAATTTTGTACTTATTATCGTCTAAAAAGTGAGCATTATCTCACTAATTTTGATAAGACTTGGTACACTTAGTAGTTTAATCCAGTCTAAGCGGCACTTATTTCATAAACGTGCCGAAATAGCCACTGAAGGGCTAAAACTACCCTCAAAATTTCAATTTTAAATACTAATAAATTCATGTTGCCATTATGTGTATTATACAACTGACATTAGAATATTAATAAACTAATATTTATAATACAAAGGTGAATTTCATATTAAAAATTATTGTAAAAGATATTATAGAACATGGAAGTCATGTATGGTTCTCCATACCGTTTTTGAGCTACTTAACCCTTTAATACAAATAAACATAGAAGTAATAAAAAATACGAGTATTATTATACGTTTCAAGTGAATATTTAATAAATAAATACTGTAACTATACAAAACTAACAATGCTATTTCAACAACATAAGAACAAACTGAATGAATAAATAGTATTCAATAGGTATACATAATTAAAATTCAATGAGAAAATAATAAATAACCATTAATTGAAATTAAGAATCCTGTCACATAAATTATAATCACAGTACTGCAGAAATAGTGCAAGCGAGCTATACTCGAATGGCCATATCTTACAGCAGCTGTAGACATAACTGGTTTGTAAAAAAAATCACGATACATTTATACGCGTTGCCCAACGCTCGTAATGCACGCATAGGTAGCTGTGTTATTACCAGGAACCTCCAGGTCACTGTGACGGAATAGCTTTTCCTCATCGTGAAAACAGATGACGATTTTAACAAGTCAAGATAACGTTAACATCCGTTGCATTTAGTTGATTTATTTTGTGTTGATTGCTAAAGATGACATTACTGGAGCTGAATGCTGAGACAAGCTTAAATTTGGACGAAACGAGACCCCAGTGATATTGCTAGTTAATTTCTTATGATGAGTGATATTACACATACCTTTATAAATAAAACTGGTCTACAAAAAAATCTCCTAGAGATCTGAAAAGGTGATTTAGGAAGTTTTTGTAATACCGAAACTTAATTCATTGCCTAAATGGTTTCATCACGTCAGGTTTTTGAGATATTCGAACCTAAATATCCCAAAAATACCTAAGTAATTTTTTCTGAAGTTTTCTTTCATTATTACAAATAGTAATATCTCTTTTTAGATAATACTATTTGTTACCGCGACCGAAAACTTTAGAAAAAATTACCTACTTGGTAATAAATTCATAACATTGTCTTCTTCTTCTTCTTCTTCTTCTGTTGGCGTTCTTTTTTTCATAATACAGCCAAAAAATGTCTTATCTTGATTGTCTTGTATGTAATTGTATTAATTTTATTTTTATTATTGTACTTAATTTTATCCTGGATCATAACATTGTCAATATCGTCATTTTCGGGTCTTTGAGGTTATAGAATATCTCAAAACCCTGATGTGATGAAACCAATTGGACAATGAATTCGATTTCAGCATGCCATAAACCTCCTAAATTACATATTCATATAGGACATTACAAAAGTATTTTTTGTAGACCAGTGTAATCCATCGTTCTTAAAAAAAGAGCACATTAATAAATTAAATCATATTTATTACTTCAGAAAATTCATAAATTAAAAACACAAAATTTACCCAGATACAATTTATAATACCATTATCTTCATAATGATTTCCATACACTTATAACCAAACAGATGAAAAATCGCCACGTTATTAAATTTTATTTATAGGGAAAATGCCACGTGTACAATAATCACAAAAAATCCACCAGTGTATTTAAAGAAAAGGACAGGTAATCCTGCTCAAACATATCCCCCATATACCATCTCATTTACTCAAAGCGCAATATAAAAAGCTTTGCTCTAAAGCGCACGAACCTTAGCTGAAAATTAATATAAAGAAGGCAATATTCAGGTGATAACCACATATTACAAAATATAATTTATAAGCATCCTAGGAATTTCAAGGGCGGTGTTGAGTAGGGTGAAACAGCGAACACAGTGACTGTTAGGGGGTGAGGACAAAAGGGGGAGAATTGCCGCCGCTCTCTGTGTGTATGATCAAATATACAGGGGTCGTTCATAAAAACGATTAATGCTGACCCCATAAACCAATATAACAAACAGTGTACGCTTATACAGAGGACAGGGTTGAACGAAATGTGTTTGTTCATATTTTAAAAAGGTTTGTATTTAAATGCACTTTTTTTAATAAAAACATTTTTTATTTAATCGTTTTCACTTATAATAAATATACTGCACGGAAAATTAATTATTTAACATTAACCAAATATGAACTAAAAACAAATTATATCATTTTAAATAAATACCTAGCTTCCACTAAAAATAAATACTTTGCACTAAGAAAATACTTTTCACTTGACCTAAATTTGGATCGGTCTGAATTAAAAATTACATATTTTTTATGTCTTTACTGTGATTTTTGTTATTTTCTATATTTTTACCTAACCTACCTGCAATCTCCTTCCTTTGGCTCGAATAGATTTGATATTTTTTATGTGATTTTTGTGATTTTTCATATTTTAAAACGATTAAATATTTGGCTTATGCATTATTAAAATAAAAAAATATTAAAAATTATATACGTGTATAAGTGTAAAATAATAAAATTTATGTTCGATGTATAAAAGTGGATACTATAAAATTTTAAGTGTAAAGTATTAAAATTTAAATTCGATGTACAAAGTGAATACTATAAAATATAGTACGGTGCACTTAAATATAACCCTTTGAAAAATAATTTTAATCTAGGATGCTTATTTAATTTAATATTTGACACTCGGAAATATCCGCACTGTCATTTTATATGTTGGAAACCGATCCGGTAGAAAAAATGGCGTAAATTAAAAATGTTAATAATTGTACAGCGATGTAAGTTGAGACGCCGTAAGACGGGGTATCTTTCCTTTCCAGATGTAAAAATACATAAAATAATAACCACATTTACAACCTACAGTAGAAACCGGTTATAGCGGCATCTGTTAATACAACGTATCGGTTTTAACGACACAAAATAAAAGTCCAACTGAATCCCATATAATTGCATTTTTACCGGTTATTACGACTATCCGCTTTTTACGACCAATATTGACCGGTCCCTTCGATGTCATTAGAACCGATTTCTACTGTATAACAAATTATAAACCTATCCGGCGGAAAAAATAGCGTAAATTAAAAATATACATAATTGTACAGCGATGTAAGTTGAGACGCCATAAGTCGGAATATCTTTTTTTTTCCAGATGAAAAAATATAAAAAATAATGATTACATCTACAAATTATAGAGACCAACTTTTTTCGGGAGACAAAGAATCTAAAAAGTGAAGAACTGCTTAATGTAAGTAGGTAAACAATTTTTTTAAACCGTTTTAGGATATTTTATTAAGAACCACAAAATAGATGAATACCTACCATTGATATAAAATGTATCAAGTTTTATTATCATACATTATAAATCAAATTAAAAACAGATACAGTTTATAATACTGCAATAATACCCATTTAAATAGAAACTAAATACGTGCCTGTACATACGAGCACAAAGGGGCGGCGTTCCACTTCATTATAGCGATTTAAAACAATTATTGCGTACTGCTTTGCGTGAACTTGCATGTGCTTTGGGTTTTTATTTTATCGCTTTGATTAAAATTAGAATTCAGATGTTTCATCCACACTCACACATACTCACAAACGTGTGTATGTGTGTGTATGTGTTGTATAAAATAAACGAAATATTGTTTAGAGATTCGCAGTGCGTTTGAATTATTTTAATCGTACTCACTTTGAATATAAATATACATTCTAAACAAAAAGCACGCATGATTATTTACAGTTTTGTGAGTTCGAATATACGCTTGATTTTTTTTATAAATTATGTTGGATAATGTTTATTTATTTAAAATTGATATTTGATCGGTGCTAAATTTTTGTGCCAATTTTTTTATAATTAGAAGCCATTTATTATTGTATTATTTATAATTTATCTGATCTTTTGAATATTATGCATAATTTTAACCAACAATAAATTTTCGTAATGAATGTTTCTGCATAATGATAATACGAGACGAGAACTATGTTTTTGTAGCTGAAGTCTCGTATCGATCTCGTCTCATGAAAATTAAAGCCATTTCATCTCGTAAAAAATTAAGCCGGTCTCGTATCGTTTGAATCTACGATAACAATTAATTTTGAAATATATTAATATGTTCCAAAATTATTATATGCTGAAATCAATTTTTAGTGACTGGTGTACGGGACAAACGATATATATATAAAATTATAACACTTTGTAGTTTTGAATATATTTATTTATTGTTGAAAGTACAATGATGATTGTTGTAAGTTGATGTAATGTTTTGTAACGTAGCGAGCGCGAGAGTACTGCAGCGAGATGTTTACTGTCTTAAGAGCGAAGACCAACTAACCGTTTTAGAAAATGAACTATCCTGTCTTAGAATCGGTAGACAAGGATAGCGATAGATATTTAGAGAAGGGGAAAAATAGAAAGTGGTTTGCTTGGGGAAATCCAAAAGGCGGCATCTACTTTGACCCTAGCACTACTGAGCTTAGGATAAATTAGACGTTAGCCGACCGGAAATACCCAAGCGTACGTGTTACTAATAAACTACAGAGGATTAAGAAAGATTAAAGAATTTGCTGAAAAATGTAAACGTCTAGACACGTTGTAAAAGTAAATAAGTTGTCGGTAAACTTAAATAAAATAGTACGAAATATTAAAAATAAAATTTAAGAAATTTGAACGTGTGAGATGTCGCGAATGTCGCTACAGTACCCCCCTGCCAGTGATTTAATTCACGAAAAACCTATCTGTAGACGGTCCGTGAAGCGGACGCGTCTACCTGACCGTGTTCGTCGTACTCCTTCGTCTGGCTGAACTTCGGGCTGGTGGGCGGGAACGACTGGAACTCGAGATGCAATGTCTGCGTCGTTTGTCTTCTCGCCGTGGATGTCGTCATCAATTGCATCGTCTGATGTGATGTATGCTGGCTTGAGTCTATCGATGGATACTGTAACGTCGCGGCCACGCATATGAACGATGAAAGTTTTATCACTTCGTTTGACAACCTTGAAAGGGCCCTCATATGGTTTCTGGAGTGGTGATTTTGGTCCGTCATGGCGAACGAACACGTGTTGCGTTGTGGTTAAGTCTTTAAAAACGAAAGTGCGTTTGTTGCCATGCTGCGTGCCATTGGTTGGACGCAAAGTCGTTAAATGTTGTTTTAGGTCTTTAATGAATTGATTAGTTGTGTCGTCGTTATTGTTGTCCGAGAGACGGTTTGATAAAAATTCTCCGGGAAGGCGTAGAGGTTCTCCGTAGACTATTTCGGCTGCTGAAGCTTGGAGGTCCTCCTTCCAGGCAGCGCGAATCCCTAGCATCACCGTTGGTAAAATTTCCGTCCATCGCTCGTTGTGACATTTTATCGCAGCCTTCAGTTGACGGTGAAAACGCTCAACCATGCCGTTGGCGGCAGGGTGATATGCAGTCGTTCTCAGGTGAGTCGTACCAGTCAGGCGGTTTAAATGCTTAAACAGGTATGACTCGAACTGTCTTCCCTGGTCGGTTGTTACTCGGAGTGGTGTACCGAAGCGTGCAATCCAGTTAGCGTAGAATGCACGGGCGACTGTCTCTGCTTCCTGGTTTTCGAGAGGTATGGCTTCCGGCCAGCGAGAGAAGCGATCGACGCAGGTAAGGCAATATCTGCAGCCTTCCGAACTCGGCATGATGATGATGTCGATGTGCACGTGCTCGAACCTCGCAGATGGTAACGTGAAGGTTCCAGGAGTCGATGAAACGTGTCGTGTGACTTTCGATTTTTGACATTCTAAACAGCTACGGGCCCACATTGTGCAATCCTTTTTTATTGACGGCCAGACGTAACGTTGCGTCACGAGCTTGACTGTCGCTTTAACACCTGGGTGAGAGAGTCGGTGCACTGCGTTAAATGCGGCTCGGCGAAATTGCGTTGTGACGAATGGGCGAGCTGTGGATGTTGAAATGTCGCAAAGTAATGTGACATCAGTATTTGGTATTTTAACAAGTTTCATTTGAAGGCTCGTTGTGTTTGCGTTTTTTAACGTTTTGATCTCCTCGTCAGTTTTCTGTGCCCTTGCGAGTGCTTCGAGGTCGAGAGTAGCTTCAACCTCTTCGACGCGTGACAATGCGTCGGCGACAACGTTGTCTTGGCCGGCTACGTGCCGGATGTCGGTGGTGAATTGTCCCACAAAGTCGAGGTACCGAAACTGCCGAGGAGTGCACTGACCATCCTTCTTCTTGAACGCAAACGTAATTGGTTTGTGATCCGTGAAAATGGTGAATGTGCGAGCTTCAACCATATGACGGAAATGTTTAACCGCAGAGTATATCGCGAGTAGCTCGCGGTCGTACGCACCGTATTTTCGTTCGGCGGAATTCAGCTTCCTGGAGAAGAACGCCAGTGGTTGCCAGGCGTCGTCGAGTCGTTGTTGGAGTGCGGCACCGATGGTATAATCTGATGCGTCGCAGAATATCGCTAACGGTGCGTCGATTTTGGGATGAGCAAGCAAGGTAGCCTGTGCAAGACTTTCCTTGCATTGCTCAAAAGCACGTTCTGTTTCCGAATTCCAGTTGATCGGAGCTTTCCCTTTTACATTCCCCTGGAGAAGGTCGTTAAGAGGTGCCTGGACTTGAGCAGCTTTGGGTATGAATCTCCTATAGAAATTTAGCATACCCAAAAACTGACGAAGTTTCTTCACGGTCGAAGGCTGCGGATAATTGCGTATAGTTTCAACTTTATCCTGTAGCGGTCGTGTGCCTGCGCTTGAAATAAGGTAGCCCAGAAATGTCACTTCAG
This sequence comes from Sialis lutaria, assembly GCA_949319165.1. NCBI lineage: Eukaryota > Metazoa > Arthropoda > Insecta > Megaloptera > Sialidae > Sialis > Sialis lutaria. The sequence goes on along the minus strand of OX439231.1, from coordinate 19,441,660 downwards.
GCTGACCGAACACGCACTTAGCCGGGTTCACAACCACTCCGTATTCCTGAAGGCGGGCGAAAATAATCCGCAGGTGGTCCAGGTGCTCTTCTTCTGACGAAGACGCTATGAGTATGTCGTCGATATAGGCATAGCAGAAGTCTAGGCCACGCAGCACCTCGTCGATGAAACGTTGGAATGTTTGAGCCGCGTTGCGTAAACCAAAGGTCATAAACGGGAACTCAAACAATCCGAACGGTGTGGTGATGGCTGTTTTAGGGATGTCCTCCTCGACGACAGGAATCTGATTGAACGCGCGCACTAGGTCGATTGTTGAAAAAATAGTTTTTCCCTGGAGAGCCTGTGCGAAATCTTGAATGTGACGGACGGGATATCGATCCGGCTCCGTCCTTGCGTTCAAGCCACGATAATCTCCACAGGGTCGCAGTTCTTCGTTTTTCTTGGGCACCAGGTGAAGCGGAGATGCCCAGCAGCTTTTTGATGGTCGAGCGATCCCGAGCTTTAGCATCGCGTCGAACTCTTGTTTGGCCGCTTTTAATTTGTCTGGTGCGAGACGTCGCGGTTTGTGAGCGACGGGAGGTCCTGGCGTCGTCTTTATATGATGTCTTGTCTGGTGTCGTAATTCCTTAACTGCGCCGACCGGACGTGTGATGTCGGGGAATTGCAGCAGCAGTTCGTGGAACGTCGATGTTCCGGACACCGTTTTGATTCCCAGTACATCGTATTTGGCTACGACAGCTTGTCCCTGCGTGGTTATGCGTGTCGTGGCGTCGAGCAGGCGTCGATTTCTCACATCCACAAGTAAATTGTAGTATGCCAGAAAATCAACGCCAACGATTGGTTTTGATACGTCAGCGACCACGAACCTCCATGTGAAGTCGCGGCGTAGTCCGAAGTCGAGTGTGAACGTTCTCGTACCGTATGTCGATATGGGCGTTCCATTGGCTGCAGCAAGTTCATACGGAGACCTTTCTTGCGGCCCTCGTAGGTATGAACGAGGAAACACACACAAGTCGGCTCCGGTGTCCACCAAGAATTGTGTTTTCGTCGTCTTGTCCGTGATGAAAATGCGGCGCGATGTCGTAGGGCAGGTGTCGTCCGTCGCCATTAACGACTGCCCGTCGCGTTTCCCGAATTGGCCTGGTTAAATGAACATGGCTGCCGACATTTGCTTGCGCCTTGGCCGAACGTACGGTGATACCAGCATACATCTTGGACGTGGCTGCGATCGCGGGACTGTGATCGTGTACGAGACCGCGATCTACTTCGATGTTCATTTATCTCACTTCTAAGTTCGTTCACTTCCCTTCGCATAGCAGTAACTTCCTGGCTTAACGTTAGTGCCAGTTGCCGTAATTGTGTTGATATAAGGTCGCTTGTCGCGACCTGGGTTGTGGTTTCCGCGATCGTCGGTCGATGCGATGTTAACTCCATGATAGAGTCTGCTAAATCAGCGATTTTGTTGAGACTGAGGTCTTTGTGTGCAGCGAGAATAGCCTGCACGTTGGCGGGTAGTCGTCCGCACCACAGGGTACGCAGCATACTCTCTGGCACCGATGTTCCCGCGAGTCCTTGGAGATGGCGGAGAAACTGTGACGGCTTCCTGTCACCCATTTCCTCGAGCTCGAGAAGGCGGCGAGTCTTTTGTTCCTGCGACGTGCTGAGGCGCTTAATTAACTCTGATTTGAGCGTCGCGTATGCATCTGTTGCCGGCTTATTCACTATTATGTCTCTCACTTCGAGCGCGAATCGCGGCTCTAATACACTCGTCACATACCCGAATTTTGTAGCGTCGGTCGTTACGCCCGCACTCGCGAAATTCGCTTCCACCATCGAGAACCAAAGTTCTGGGTCTGATGGAATAAACGGCGGTATACGGACGGTTACGCGGTTGACAGCTAACGCACTCTCTTCGTTCTCTGCGAAATTATGTGTATCTTGCAACGCCATGTTTAAAAAAGTTCTCTGTTAGTCACAACACACGAAAAGCACGATTTACAAAAAAAAAAAAAATTGTCAGTTGCACTTAATAAAAGTTTGTCGAATACACAAATCACTTTTTTTATTGTCACTGTCACTATGTAGGTATCACTTCGGTCGCGAAAAAATTACATAGGGCGCGGACAAATCACGTCGGTTGCGATCAAATCACGTCGGTTGCGATCAAATCACGTCGGTTGCGATCAAATCACGTCGGGTGCGATCAAATCACGTCGGGGTCACCACTTTAGTGACTGGTGTACGGGACAAACGATATATATATAAAATTATAACACTTTGTAGTTTTGAATATATTTATTTATTGTTGAAAGTACAATGATGATTGTTGTAAGTTGATGTAATGTTTTGTAACGTAGCGAGCGCGAGAGTACTGCAGCGAGATGTTTACTGTCTTAAGAGCGAAGACCAACTTACCGTTTTAGAAAATGAACTATCCTGTCTTAGAATCGGTAGACAAGGATAGCGATAGATATTTAGAGAAGGGGAAAAATAGAAAGTGGTTTGCTTGGGGAAATCCAAAAGGCGGCATCTACTTTGACCCTAGCACTACTGAGCTTAGGATAAATTAGACGTTAGCCGACCGGAAATACCCAAGCGTACGTGTTACTAATAAACTACAGAGGATTAAGAAAGATTAAAGAATTTGCTGAAAAATGTAAACGTCTAGACACGTTGTAAAAGTAAATAAGTTGTCGGTAAACTTAAATAAAATAGTACGAAATATTAAAAATAAAATTTAAGAAATTTGAACGTGTGAGATGTCGCGAATGTCGCTACAAATTAAATGAAGCCTTTTTAGAAACAATATCAATACCGTCGATCGCGTAATGATTTTTATTTGATCGTCAATCTATAAATACTGAATATGGAAGTTTAAATGTGATGCCAATATAATTTTAAAATTATAATATATTTTTATAGAATAAAATTTATATTTCGCCTCAATTTTGCAAGATGGATTTTTATTGGAAAAGACATACCTGTCTTACAGAAAGTAATTCGGTTTCAGAGAAAATTGGATACCGATACTATCGAAAGTCAAACCCCCATTCCATTAATAAAAGATCACGACCAAATCGATGCGGCTTACTCCCAGAAACCAAGATCCACATCAAGATCACCGCGGAAGCCCCAAGACTTGTATTAAAAGATCATGTTAATCATCAAATAAACAATTCATTTCAATAGCTCTTGTATTGAACATAAACCATACAACAAACCGTTCTATATTTATCCCAGGAAGTAAAATTTAGTATTATCTATTTTAAATATCACAATCTTTAATACAAACCATATTTCTTTCAGTCGTAAGTGAACATTTAACGGCTGGTCCAATAACATCTGACTAAATTAACTACAAAACACGTCTCTGAGAATCTGCCAAGCGCATAAAAAACAACACGAATAGAGAGGCGTCAAATTGGCAGATCCGTCTGTCAAATCGAGATCGATTCCCAACAGCTATAAATAACCCACGTATATGACACGTATATGATTAAATCCAGGAACCAATTACTGATTTATACTACCAGTGGCGCGCTTAACATTATTCATTAATCATGCAATTTGTACTGCAATATTACATCGGGTACTAACTAATTGTTTACACACAATAATTTATGTTCATTTTGATTAGGGAATTCAGTATTATTAGATGTTAATTGTCATATGATTTTATATAACACAAACCATACTCACTTATAATTGATTTCACCTATGTAAAATTTATCAAAAGCACTGTATGATTTACGGGTCTTATTTTTAACTGCTACAAAGGCAGAATAAATCAAAAATATTTTGGTATTGTTCAAAAATGATGCTAGTTTTATTTAATTAACTATAGCTCTACAAATAATCATCAGCATCATCCAAAAATAATTTAATTATTATAATGTTTCAATCTTACATAAGACAAGGAAAAATATAGGACTAATAAACTAATAATACATTACATAGCGTTGTTACCATATCGCTCCACAAAAAAATTCTCCACGATTCATTGGTGTATCATTTAGATTTTAAAATAAATATCAATTGTTTTGAATTATAAAATAATTTAATAATTAATGTTTTATATTGTCTTTAAAAGTATTTCAGCAGAGAAACGTCTATTTAGAACTAGCATCTCTCATACATAGGTACCAAATTCAATTGTAATTAAAGCATATTTGCATATTATATATTTTCAAATGACGCCTCTGGGATATATCTATGGAAATAACAAAACTGACGCTAAAGTTAAGGTAGCCGCCGTAAAATTTGGTAACACTTTCATATACAGACTACACAGAAAAAAAAACTGTATTGGACCAAGAAAACCTTGTTTTTTATATAACGAAAACAATATTTTCTTAATATAAGAAACATAGTCTTATAACTACGTTATTCCTTAGTTCAAGAATACTATAGTTGGTTTAAGAGATTATCTTAAGAAAATATTGTTTTCGTTATATACAAAACAAGGTTTACTTGGTTTGAGAAATCCTGTACTATTATTTGTTATATATCCATAAGTCTTTCCTAATCTAAGGTTTCAACCATTAATAAAAATTTGTATAAAATATATAATAATTTATTTTTTATACGCTATATATTATCTAAAATTAACCGCAATGGTTTTTCGATTACATCTCAGAGGACAGTTTTTTTTATTATATCCTGCGGTTAAAAATCGTCATTATATAATATTTTGTAGTTTTTAATTATTTCTTGTTTTATCCGAATTGAGGAAAGTTGAGATAAAAATTCAATTAATTCTAAAAATGAGTTTCTCGATAACGCGTTATAAATCAAAATACAATGCAATTGAAAACAATGAAAAAATGTATATTTTATTATTGGAGTTTTCATTTAGATATAGAAAAATGAGGTTAATAATGTTATGTTTTATGTTCAACCTGATGTTTATTTTCAAGCAATATACTTTTTAATCAATCAATATTTAATAATTCGATCAAATAGCATTAACGGAAATCTCTAAAGTAAACAAATTTATGTCTACATAAACTACTCTAGTTTTAATTTACTTATAAATTTCACAATGAATTAAAAATAATATTTCTGTCATCTAAGCAGTTACGTAAGAGTATGTAGTACCAACGCTCCAATAATTATTCACAAAAGTTTTCGCCAGTATTTTGAAACGTTAATGTATCGAAAAGTTAAGTTTATGTACATATAGCTAAAATAGATTATTACCTCACAATAAGAAATAATAATCCGTCTTTATTAACGCATACTCCGTGATGTCACCAAGAAAATCTGCAAACATTAATTTCCAGAATCTTCAACTTTGTTTTAGATTTGTTCTTAATCTTAAATAATCAGTTGAATTTTAGTACTATAGCTAAAATTTATGTACCAATAGATACCAATATGTACCAATAGATACAATACAATAATACTCTCTCTCTGTTACGAAATAGTTGTCTTTAAAATTTATTTAGTTTTTTAAACAGTTTCTATATAGGTATATTATTTATTATGTGTTAATTCATCAAAGCAGGCTGATGAAAAAATCACAAAACCTAATGTTTTTGTCAAAAAAGTAACAATGGATTAAGTAAATATGTATAGTTATGAAAAATGTAACCATACTAGCTGGAAAATGCACAAAAACTGAAACGTAAAAAATGCCTTCCAAATAGTTTTAAATGTTAATATTAAAAACAAAAAAAAAGTATATTAATTCGCTGTTAATATTAATAAAAATTAACACAATTTCCTAAGGACATCAAATTACAAGTTCGCCGGTTCAACATTTATCATCAAAAAATTTAAGTTGACTTCATATTTTCAAACTAGTTTACGACACATTCTGTTGAGATTAAGATTTAACAGTCTGCAAAATCACTAGGGTCATAAAACTACATCCTGTCCGTAATATTTAATTACCTTACCTTATTTTTTCTTGGTATATGTGCTTATTTACAATAATATTCTAGCCCGTAATTTTAATATTGTACCGAACTGTTAGTGTTTAGATCAATTAATTATTAAAAACATAAAAACCTAACAAAATTATTTAAATCTCATGACATTTTAAAAAACGCGGATATAAGCGAAAACAGGAAAAATAAGAGTGAATTGTTGTATTAATATAGATATTTTATTTAGTTTTATTTAAACTGGTAGTTTTTTGGGGTGAAGAAAGTTTGATATATGGTACATATTTACAGACAACAAATGTAATCACAGTAACCAACGCCTACTGTTCAAGCCAGTGGCGTAGATAGCTTTTTGCGATGAGGGGGGAGGGTATGGCAGTATTAAATCTCATAAAATTATATTTTTTATTATGTAAATAATCTTTTATGTGGTGCAAAGTACAAAAATTGGTTATATTCTTCACTTAGATGTATTATTATTGAAAAAATACTCATCTCATCTGATAATTTTTGTATACTCATGGGGGGGATTGATCCCTTTAATCCCCCCCTAACTACGCCATTTGTTCAAGTGACTAAGTGCCAACTATTTAAGAACAAAGAGAGTATTAAACAATATTAATAAGATTTGTACGCATCCAGTATATTTGAATCCGAAACTTCGTCCACGAAATTTCAGATCGGTCATAAAGTACTACTAATAATAACCAAATACGAAACAAATTTAGGTTAGTGTACGTTACGTAACACTGAACTTACATAACATCCCGACAACACAATTATCCGAATAAACACTGCAAAGTATCCAATATAGAAGACAATAATAGAGATAATAGCGGCCGTAAGGAGAGTGCACGGCATTCAGCAGCAATTGCAGGGAGTATGGGAAACAGGAAGAATGGAAGGAAGAATGGGAAGGGCAGAGACAGGGAATGGGAGAGGACAAAAGACAATAGGTTCCAGACATAAAGAAACATAATATTTCAGAGTCCCTTGCAATAAGCGAGTTGGGTAGTGCGAAATTCTATATATTGGAGAATAGGGTAAGGTCGTCCCATGTCCACTTGTGTGTGGAACTATTGTATTGTAGGCAACATACACTGCGTTATTATTGTTATTATTGAACGTGTTTGAATTGTTTTCGTCTTGTAATTGATGTTAAAACTGTGGAAGGTTTTTATTGTATTGTGATCGTTTATAGATAGGATTATTACGATAGAAATATGGAAAGAGGGTTAGGGATTATATTCAATTAATATTTAATAACTGGCATAGGATATTTGAAGCTTTTATAGAAATCGATATAACTACATGTAGTTATGCTTATGGTTAAGAACATTTAGCAACATTCTGAATTTCTGACTAACTAAAAAACTCACTGAATGTCGAATCTATGTTTGTAATCATACTTCCCAAACTAACGTTAGAAAACCCGCTAGTCAATCTTCACAACAATTATACGATATACATATATATTTGTGAAGTAACAGTAAAAGAATTTTCTGTTGCTAGTAAACCAATATTGATTCCTAATTCTGTTAACATGGCCACTCTGTTCGTCTTATCCTACGATGATCGGTCCATCAGCAACTTTCATCATTCAACTGGTGTCCTCGTGAACCTTATTAAAATCACGCATACATAACACAAGAAGCTGTCAGTTAAAAAATGTCAAGTGCTAGTGTCCCATATCAATTTATTTGATTATGTTAATTTAATTTAATTTTAGCAAAGTTATATTTATTAGTTCGACTATCAGATGGTCCCCAATTCACTGCACGTAAAAAAAATTAAATTATAAAATTAATTTAAAAAAACTTAAATAATCTTCTATTTACAATATTTATTTATAGATGTAAGAACTGTAATATAATCTTCTAAAATACAGAATTTTCCTAACGTCTATATAACTATACACACATTCAAGTAGATCTTATGTAGAGCACGTCCATTTGGCCAGAGGCGTTCTAAGACACACGGACAGGGATGCTGTGGGTGGGTGCGTTCGGGTTGTGGATGGGCGACGAGACATGGCGCGCTACGATGCAAAATTGTTTCCTAGATCACACTTTAAGCGTCCGTCCAGTGGAGCGTGTCTGGGGTTGTATATGACCGTAACGAAAATTTCATGGGCGTCGCAATACAAATATCAAAAGGGTAAACCTTTAACGGTTAGTTGTAATAAAAACATCTATCCATCAATCAAGTACATTCTTTTCAGAAATAAAACAAAATGCCGGTTAGTTTTTACTATTCGATAGTAACAAACAATTAGCTGTAATTTATAAAGACAGTGAAATAATCCACTAGGGTACATAGAGATTTCAATATTTGATTCTTGATCCAAATGTACTGTCAGATTGAAATTATGTTTTCGAGTTTTACCATATAAGTAAACATCGACAGAAGTTATTAAAAATAAGTAATAAATTGAAGACTTGTACTGTGAATGAAATTAGTCGTAAAGCAATACTGTTTTCTGTAATTTATTTATTACTTATTTAAGAACCTACATTGGTGTTTATGGTCAAACCCGAATATTTGTTTTTAAATTTGACAGTATATTTGTATCAAAAAATACTTATTAATTTATCGTAACATTAACAGGAGAGCAAATATTTGGATGTACTATATAGACTATAGCTTTTAGATTCAGAGTAAGAGAGAAATGATAGTTTCAATAGACGTTTTTCTGTTAAAAATTGTTACTGAAATACTTTTGAAGGCAATATAAAACATTTATTATTAATTCATTTGATAATTCCAAATAATCTATATTTATCTTAAAATTCGAATGACTTTTTGGAGCTATTTTTATGGAGAATAATGGTAACAATGCTAGGTACTGTGTTAAGAATCTTATATCTTTCCTTGTATTAAAATGTACTTTTCTGAAAAACATTAAAATCTCTATGTACCGTAATGAACTTCGACACCAGATCTCTCTAAAATTGAAAATCATACACAAAAATGTATTTTAAATAAATTACATTACAAAAGTTTAAAATTAACGCTTTTATAAATGAATACCTACTTATTTAGATACAATTTGTTTATTTCATTTCGATTCCGATTTTCTATTCAATGAAAATAACGTTTGAACTGTTTAGACATGTTTTCATTCAGTCCTATATTTAAAATGTATTCAAATCAAATTACTTTCATAATACTCTCTTTTATATACGCCACTGAACAAAAACGGCCACACTGGATAGCAGAAATCAATAGACGTACAAAAGTCGTCCTTACGAATGTACCGTAAAGGACAAAACATCCAAGGCATATAAATTCTACAGATCAAAGAGATATTATAATATCCGGGATAGGTTGGAGGATGTATTTTTATTTTAATGTCAAAACGTAGATACGCTGTGATGAAATGATTACGAAAAGCGAGAGAAAAATCTCGGTCGTTTTGGGAATTAAAACGCAACAAGTAGCTCTTTTGCTCGATGTTTATCCATGTTATTGTACAACGCTTTTCACTATTTCCATACCACGTTGAGTAGGAAGGAGGAAGGGGAGAGAATTCTCGGGAACTTCTCGTATTTTTACTTTCGAAGAAAAGGAAAATTGCCTATACTTGTTTTGGAATATCGAAGGCTATATGTTTACATTCTGTAGGTGTTTATTCACAATTTTATCAAAAAATTTTATTAGATATAGTATTTATTACTTTTTCATATTTAGACAATTCTTAGGAAAACCTTTGAGTAGGTATTTATTATTTCATAACAGTTTTAATAGTATCTTATTTCTAAATTAAATTATTTTAGAAATTTGTTTTAAAATAAACACTTTTTATTTAATCGTTTTCATTTATAACAAATATACCTACTGCACGAAAAATGAATTATTCAAGATTAAACAAATATATTGAACTTAAAACAAATTGTATCACTTTAAATTAATAGTTTCCACTAAAAATAATAGTTTGCATTGAAAAAAAATAATAGTACCTACTATGCACTTGACCTCAATTTGGACCTGTCAGATTTAAAAATTACATATTTTTTATGTATTTATTGTGATTTTATGATTTTCTATATTTTAAAACGATTACATATTCGCCTTATGCATTAAAAAAAATAAAAAGTATAAAAAAATTGTTCACGTGTATAAAGAGGATACTATAAAATTTTAAGTGCAAAGTATTTAAATTTATGTTCGATATACAAATTGAATACTATCTAATATATAGTTAAGTGTAATTGATATAACCCTTTTGAAATGTATAATCTTTCCAATAAACAAAAAAAAAGTTTACTTAACTATCAATCAAACCAATGTTATTCAAAATAGCATTTTCACAGCATCACAAACATCCGTTAAATCAATTTTCAAAATAAATAAGTTTCGTTATAATAAAAAAAATATGCTTTTCTTACTTGCCGATAAATGAAAAAACACAATCGATAATTATTTACAATTGTACTTCTGTTTTGTTACGTGAATTTATAAAATATCCAACCGAATCGCGGCAGTGAAAATTGGTAAATTTAATTTATATTTCTAATTTGTAATAATTATGATCATTGTTTCTCACAAATTCGATATTAAAATTATTATTAAATAACTAATTTACAGATTTAAGACTATGTGTGAAAAATTGAATTAGGATTTTCATTATTGAAATTTATAATGCAGTGTAATAACATAATTATAGTTTTTCTGGAAATAATATTTACGTTTGATTTTTAATATCATCTTGAAGTTTTGTCTAAAATAAAATTTAATATTTACTTACTTATTTAAAATGATCAGCGCAATAATTCAATAACGGAGAACTCACCTAAAAACATAAAAACAATATATTAAAATAACGTTTACAAAAAATAACAATAAATAATCATTAAATAATTAATTGTAGTATTATTGTTAATTGTATGAGATAATCAATTAAAATAGAGGTTACAAGAAACCACAAAAATAATTGTCTTTATTTTCACAAAAATCATTTTGTGGTTGTATTACTTTTATCTATTTCACAGAATACTCTTATCAAAATATTTTGTAATAAATAGCATTTCCACATCCTAAATGTTAATTACTTCCTCTAAAACAACTGTCAAAAATAGATTACCATTAAAAATTTTCTAAATATAAGTTATAAATTAAATAATAATTATGATAAATATTAAACCTTCAAAAAAATTTTTTATGTTTAGATTTAAACTAGTTAATACGCTCAGTGCCGTAGAAAAATGTCACATATGCACGGTGGCAGTAATACGCAACTATGCCTCCGATTTTTGAGGTCTCAAATTTATAAAAATACGTATGAATGTTTTTTTTTCTAATTCATAAAAATACAAAAAATATCTATCAAGAACGCCTATATTATAACAGAAAATATGTTTTCAAACATGGTGACTTGAATAAATTCGCTACAATAAAGAATAACTGTGTATTTTGGATCTGAAGTCCTACTGTGCCTAAATGTCTTGAGTGATATAAACACGCCAATAGGTGTGGAAGCAAATGGGGATTCGACTTTTTGACAATTATCTGTAGAAACAACTATAAAGCATTTACGATTTTTTGTAAAAAAATATTGATTAAGCGTAATGCACTAACTGGAAATGGCCTGTATTTAAAAGCACTTTTTTTAATAATAAACCATTTTTATTTAATCGTTTTCACTTATAACAAATATACTGCACGAAAAATTAATTTTCAAATTTAACCAAATATATTGAACTTAAAACAAATTATATCACTTTAAATAAATAGTTTTCACTAAAATTTTCTATATATTTTACCTAACCTACCTACTAACCTCCAACTTTTGGCCCAAATAGATTTGATATTTTTAATGTGATTTTCTATATTTTAACCTAACAAAAAACTAACCAACCTCCTTTCGCCCTAATAGATTTGATATTTTAAATGTGATTTTCTATATTTTAAAACGATTAAATAAAAAAGTATTAAAATTTATTTTTGATGTCCAAAGTCCAAAGTGAATACTATCTAATATACAGTACAATTAAATATAACCCATTGGAAAGTATATTGTTTCTTTTTCAGTTTTTAAATTCGCCATTTTTTCTAAAATTTTGTAAAATTGAAATTCATCTGTGTTGAATTTGAATTTTAAAACAATAAATTCTTATAAATATATAAATAACTATGACTCGTAAGGTAGAAGTAATACAGTTTGTGGTTTGACTTGATAGTAGGTATATATTAAAACATGATTAATACATTTATAATTTCGTCATTCAAGAAAACATTTATTAATAAAGATTTACGTAAATTTAAAGCAAATGTCAAACTGTATATTGCTGACAAGTAGGGTTATTTTAACTTGCACTTAATACAGAACACTCAAAAAATCCAGCTACGATATTAAAGAAACTTTAAGCAAAAAAGTATTCAAAAATAACCGTCAATACTAAAGATAAAAATAAATAAATACTAAACGTACTTTTCACACGTATTATTATCAAACACAGCATCCAAGTTTTGCGACCTTGCCAAAATACGTGACTCAATCAATGAGAAAATAAACAAAACCCCATTTAGTCACAGGTACAACACGAGTGAAAAACACGACCTGTACTGTTATAATAAATTGGCTGTCATTTCTGTTTAAACATTCAAGAGGTAGATGTCAATACAGGTAATCCTCGGCTTGTAAAATCTCTGTAAATGACACTTTGAAATGTACTAGGTAGGGTTGAAGTTATAATCAATGTATCATTATTTTTACAATATAACGAACCAAAATATCAAATTGGATGTATCTTATACATAATAGAATCGTGGAATAATTAACTATACATAATTTATAAAAATTACAACGATAGATTTATATTGAGTTGACAAGTTTTCTAAAGTAATACTGATTTTTGATAGTTACGTTTCAGTAAGGGTTTTCTACATTATCAGTTCAAACCTACATATATTATTATTTTAAATTATACCTTCTTTAATTTGTATTTTGTAACTATTGTATCGAAATAATCATATTAAAGTTATTATTCATTTTATTTTAAAAGAACAATGTACAATATCAGAAATTAAATTAATATTATTGAGTATCTCAATAACATTTATCACAAATAACATTCTAGTTATTATTCAATGAAGTAGATTAAAAAAATACTCATTTATGCCTGGTTTTGGCTATTAATTAAATATTCTCTTAAAAACCTATTATTACTGTGTATAATCAAAATTATTAATCTTGATTTAAGTGTATTAAAATACATTCAGAGTATAAAGTGTCTACATTTAGATTATCTAAAAAAGTATTGTTTGTTAACTGTATCGCTTACAATTTCAATTATTTTGAGAATTATTGTTTTGTTTAATATCTACCTTTTTTTAAACTCTTCTTATTTTTAGATAAAGTAGTTCAAAAATCTTGTATTTGCAACAATAAAGTTCAAGTTTGTTATTTTTCTTTTGAAAAATATATTTAATAAAAATATTTTCAAAGTAAGGATGGTATTCGTCTATTGAAAGGTCCAGGTATTTTGTAATATTGTCATAAAAGATTTGTTATGAATTTTTAATATGCATACATATTCTATAAAAGTCAACATAAAAGGTATTTTTTATTACAAAGTTCACCGATACTGACTTATTCAAACTTGATTTCAATATCTCTAGGAAATATGTTTTCTTGAAATATCTGCAAATGTAATACAGTTGACAAGCTATAACAAGATTGAAGTTTTCCACGAATAGTGTAATATGAAACCTGACTTTCGAATGTTAGCATAAGGCAAAAATAAAATAATTGAAGCCAAAAATAAATACAAATAAAAATAATTAAAGGTTTAGGATGTTTTTATTTAATTGCAGAAAATGAGAACAAAGATACTTTAAGGGCAGACTAACGTATTTAAATTATTTTTTTTCCAATTTTTTTTTATTCGATTTTCTGAATGAAAAACTTTTCAAGAATAATGTGTGAAAATTTTACACGGATCGGAGCAAAACTAACGAAGTTACAGCAGTTTAAAGTGAACCGAGCGCTCATGAATGGGCGCGATCAACTGACTCCATGCGTATAAGTATAGCGGAAAAAAAAATAAAGAAGGCAGAATTCGTCGGAGACAGGAGCAAAAAGATGCATTCGACATTATAGATGATAGCAACATCCTTTATGGACCTGGCATCGATGATTCAGTGTGAGGTAAGCCGAAAAAACTCGCTTATGAACGTTTTATTCTAAGTTAGTGTTTAAAATTTCAAAGCGTTTTTCCCACAACTCACGTTTTCAAAGTCGGTGCCCCTCATAATTTCAAAACTACTGCACCGATTCTTTTGAAATTTTAAACACTATTTCTGTACATAATTTACGAGGTAACGCTGGAGAGTTTTTTTCAAATTTGTCAATATTTTTTATTTTATAATAAAAAATTACCCGATTTTTTTGGGCAAAAATCGCGTTTTTCACTTCAAAGTGTTCCCAAAAATTGAAAAATTTAAATTTTGAAAAACCCCCCCAGCGTTACCTGGGGAAAACGATTAGGTAACGAACAAATTTTTATTTTTTTATTTCAGATGATCCAGGACCGAGTTATGAGGGGCACCGCAATTCAACTTTTTTTCCGAAACGCCTCCAAATAATTGCCGCCATTGCTGTATTTTAAAAAAATAATTATGAAAATTTTACAAAATATTCTTCGAATGTTATACTTTGATGTACCATTAGTTTAAATAAATAAATATTTACTGTGTTCTCGGAAAAAATTCACAAAAATGTGCCTTTTTTTGTACGAATTAACGTTAGTCTGCCCTTAATAAAAATTCAGAAAGAATATTTTTACTAAAACATTAGACGGTCTTATAAATCTTAACATGATTTACATTTTACACATTTTTGATAAACACTTATTCCAAGATTTTATGCGGTGTTTACACAAGAACACGGCGTTTTAAAACACTAAAAATGTATGAGGTTTATTACACTTTTGTAAAGTGCTGTTTTGTTTCTTCGGTGTAAACACGGCATTAGACTTCCACGCTGATTTTAATACTGGGTATAAGCTAAGATTTATACACTTCTACTCACCGCTCTGTAACAATGGCATTGGGTTTTCAACCGATCTATATAACGCCCAACGTGCCAATTGCTAAGTTTAAAATTCGCGCTAAAAAACGGACGCTAAATAGAACTGTTTGTTAGTCGTTGTGTGAAGCGGTCGTTGTATAGAAGGTCGTTATATTTAGAGTGGTGAATCTATTCCGATTTAGTTGTGTTATTTCGTATGATCTATTCATGGTACCTGTATATTCATTCGAGAAATACATTAAAATAAATGATAATTTAATATCTGAACAAAACATTTGCACTTTTAAAACACTTTCCTGATAAATCATATTTCAGTTATCATATAACCTAAACAAGACGCATCTGTCAAAATCCCAGAAATAATAATCATAAAACGATAATATAAAAAATCAACTTTTTAGAACTTCTGCTCACTAACCATTTAACTGATTTGATTTTTTATCACGGTTGTTATATAAAAAGCAAGTGTTTTAAAACTAAAGCCAGCACCATTTAATCTGTGTGTATATAAAAATCGACAAACAATAAAAAGGAAAACAGGTAATAGCAATCACGGCTGACCAAGCCCGGTCCTAGCCCAATTCTAAGAAACGGATACAACAGGTAGATTGCGCTGTCGCCGCTCAGTGGCGTCCCGTCTCCCCTCTCTTTCTCCTCACACTGTCCACCAAATATCCCGATACACAGACGAGTATTTTATAATGTATGTGCACGCACGTATTTCTAGATACATATGTATACCTATCTAATCGTTCAGAAGCTAAACAGATTTAGTTTTCAATATTAATAAGATACTTTTAAGTTTGTTTAGAAAATATATCATAATACTCTATAACGCTGTGTATATTTATTTATCTATTTAACAATAAATACAAAAATAGGTCCTTCGAAAAAATAATAATGATTTTGAAAAGATGGTTTGAAACTCGAGTAAAGTTTTGATATCATATTCGTTGATGTAATTTTAAAAAAAAATTATGTTTATTTGCAGATCCGGTAAAAATTGTTGCAAATTGGCTAGGTTATCTTTTTGATTCCATTCACCCACCCTCAGATTAACATTCATTTCACTCCATACGAAATCATCTTCAAACCAAGAATTACTACGACGGCATAGGTTTTTCAATTAACCTATATAACGATAACGACACGTTGTGCCCCGTCCACCGTACCAACTTTAACGTCAATTGGTGAATTTAAATTTCGCGCAAGGAAAACGGTCACTATATAGAGCTGTTTGCCAGACACTATATGGAGCGGTCGTTGTATAGAATATTGTTAAATAGAGCGGTGAATATACTATGTATTAAAAAATTTACGAATTTCTCGAACAACCCAATAGATTTTTTATCTCCCATTTTTTGTACATTCTACAAGTGTGATCATAAAAGAATCTATTTACTCAAATGTTCGTTTACAAGACACTTTGACTTTTAGTATACACGCATTCGTAGATAAAGGTTATTACTTTAAAAACATGTTAAATATGTATAGAGAGATGAAACGTCAATTAGAAAGACTTATAGTGGGTTGCATGTTGCATAAAGCAAAAATAACTACAATTAGTTAATCATACGTTTCCGAACTCCGAACCATGATAAAGTTATTCCTAAACTTAATTACGTTAAATAAAATAACGATTCACTAATCATGATTATTTTTTACTTCATATAATTCACCAAATTAACGTTATGATGGTTTGAAATTGGACAACTAACTAACAGTGATTATTTTTGTTTAATGTAACCCGGCATTGAAGGTAAGGGTTTGACTAACAATAAGACATCTAATTACGTCTAGACTAGGACCTTAAATCAGAAGGAATAATGTTGGCAAGATATATATAACCTTACCTAAAAGTCCCCTAACTATCTTAACAATATCGAATACTATAAAAAATAAAAAACTTAAATAAACTTATAGGTATATTACTAATACAGTTATATACGAACCATCAAATAAGAGTTTTCACCAAGAAGTCCAGATTAATAAATAATAGTTCAGATATTTTTTTGTCAGTTACTTCTTGTAAAATAATTACACCCATGCAGAAAAGGGAAATATTTTTTATATAATATATTCATATTTACTCTTTGAACTAAAGGTAATTAATTAATAAATAATTATTCACGATTTTAATTTTTACTGTATGTACCTACAATTAAACATTATATCCAAATATTAATAATTTTTAATTGTAACTCCTGTAATATTGTGTGTAGAATTAATAATCAATATAATATTAAATTCATATTCAATTAAGTGAATAATATATTGTATAGAAAGTTGCTAAAACTAAAATAGGTAAATATGTCGTCTACATTTCAAAACTGTTTAAAAATCCTTTTCGATCTGCGCTAGCTTCATTAACTTTTTACAACAAATACAAGGCTATATATTTCATGCACCGATGGACCATTTTTGTTCCAAATTCCCACGGTTAGGTGTGCGGCAAAAACGGAGGCAAAAGTAGCTCCATAAGATACAAGACCGGTTACAGTGAGTTCAGTGGTAGTCAAACATTTTACATAACGTCTTGTATACATACTACCACTGCAAATACTTGAAGAAAATATTCTGACTTTTGTTTTGTTCTTTTGATTGATTTATTGGTTGTGTTGTATTCATTCGAAAAATACGTCAAAAAAGTAATTTAATAATATCTGAACAAATAGATACACTTCAAACTTTCAAATCGCCCTTCTGAGAAATTACATTTTTTCAGTACATATGACTTAAGATCATCTAAATTGTTTCTAATTTATTTTATAAGAACCTATCTACATATATCTATCTCATATAAATAAATATATTTTTTTGTCGTGTTCGTAACTGTCAGGACAATTTTTATATGAAAGAAGTTTTTTAGAAAATCCACCGGAAAAATCGGAAATTTGGATGATTTTTTCATTCTAATTTTAAAGTCATTATATAGATTTTAACACGCTGATTCTAAATCCGTCGACAAAAATCAAATCCGACTACATGTTCAAAAGTTACAGCCATTTTATCCAAAATTTTGAAAAAACTAAAACTTTGAGAGGCTGTATCTCGATAACATTATAAGATAAAGCCCTGTGGTTTGAAAATTTCAATTTTTCTTATCATTTTCTATATAATTAACATACTTTAACAAAATCGAAAACACAAAATTTTTCAGTCATGTTTCATTCATCAGTCTTCGATTGAATAAAGAATATAACGGTTTGAATATTTTATTAATTAATTTAATAATAGTTCTGTGGATATTAACTCGAGTAACACCGGGTTCAATCTAGTAGGTCATAAGAAATAATCTCGACTCATATGTTTTAGCTTAATATTAACATTCTTTAACTTTTAAAAATAATTTTTTATTTGGAAAATACGTCTTATACTTTTCAAAATACACAACAAAAATGTTTGAACAACTGATTAATGGCAAACATATTTGTACAAAATTAAACTATCTTACAAGTTTGTTTTTTTTTTAATAATTAAGTATAAAGTTACAACATAAAATCTGTCCAGCAAATTTACCTCCTAGTTAACAACATGTACAATGTCTAATAATAACTAATTAGAAAGTTAAATTGCCGCACAGGCCGCAGTAACGTTTGAATACTACCGACATGTTTATGTGTGTGTGTGTGCGTGTGTGAAGAGTTGGCGTTTGTTTTTTTACCCGAAGCCGTCTCGTTTGTTTCATCAATTAATTCATCGTGATTTAATCTACTCGATGACTCACGGCCAACTCTGACCGCCAATGTAGCATATCTGTGTATATGTTTAATATTATGTGAATGTATGCGCGTATATACAAGGTGTTTAAAAACTGTGTACATAATTTGGTAGTTTCCAGAAATTAAATATTTTAAACCAAATACATTATTAGAACTGTTTCTAATTACTTCTAAAGAAACAAATAACTTTTTGTTAACGATGGACATTGTTGATATACATACAGTAGAAACCGGTTACAACGACATTGAAGGGACCGGTCATATTAGGTTGCAAACGCAGATAGTCGTAATAACCGGTAAAAATGGAATTATAAGGGATTCAGTTGGACTTTTATTTTGTGTCGTTAAAACCGATACGTCGTATTAACGGATGTCGTTATAACCGGTTTCTACTGTATATGTTACCGGCAATGTATGAAATCCGGCATTGTATAGAATTCCTAGGTATTCTATAGAATGCCTAGCAATCACCAGGCAATGTATGAAATGAATTTAATTATATACATTTCCTAGACATTGTGTAGATTAAAAATATAAGCATAATTAGAGTGAACCAACCAATTTTGGTTCAGGCACAGATATTGGCTTACTTTATGTAATAAAATACATACTTTTGACCATAAATACCTGAATAGTGGAATATAAAATATAAATATATAGTGTACTAATAAGTAGGTACATGTTCATTTAAATTTATTTATCTATTCAATCAAAAAAACAATAAGTACTCATTAATTATCCATAGACGAAATGCACCAATATTAATACAACTGTTTTGTTTAGAACAATCTACGGTTGCAAAGCTAGGGGTTATTTTAGTTTAAAATAGGGACTAATCTTCACTACAACTATCATTGGCACAGTATTGGTGCATTATTATTACACTTATAATCTGATCATTTGCAGGAGGATAACAATATAAGTTCCGAACAATATTTACAAAAGTTGTAAAAATATGAAGTAATTATACATTACATATGAAACACAAATATCGCTCTAGAATTACAAGGTTCTATGTAACTTTTAATTATTTATATACAACAATTAAATCATTGATAATTGTATCAAAATTTAAAAATGTCATATAGAACATTGTAATTAAATAATAATATATAATATCCAATATTTTTGTATGTTTTTTTTATTTTAACAATTTTAAATCATATACTTAATATTCGTCGGAACTAATATTTTATTTCATTTATTATAACAATAAATAAAAATTATTTCATATGCCTGAAATCGTTAGGCATTGTATAGAATTCCTAGGAATTATATAGAATACCTGAATTAGATACTTTGCCGGTAAAATATATATATTTTTTAGGAATGTATAGCAGTTCTTCAAAGCTATAATTATACATAAGAAATGTCAAAAATGTAACTTTCGTGTATATTATTTTTTTCAATCCGTAAATGGCAAATATAAAGTTATCGAGCAGTTGTATCAATCAGTTCGTTATTTCTGATAAGCATTTGCTATTTGCTAGTTTATACATACTGAAAGCATATATATACTTAATAAGATTCAATTATCTACGAGTATTCAGAAGGTAAAACGATAAACATAAAAATTATAATCGAGTTTTAAGTAAACATCGAACTTTTTTGATTAACAATTAAAATAATATATCAGGAAGATATGACGAAATCAAATAGATAATAATACGTTAAGCCTAAAATGAACATATCCAACACATGTAAAGCTTAAAGGCATAGTGATCCACTATATGTGATGACATGATATTGACCCAGTGCAATCATACCAATACTATTAACAGCCAGAGCACATGAATGTCAACTCTCCTATAACGCGGTTTTCATATAGTACGGTACGAATTAATCGCGTTAAAAGAGGGTTAACTGTACCACAACTCTCATTAGCATAATTCAGATTTATTAAATCAATAGAATTCTTAATTATTAAATCAGTAGAATTACTATTAGAGCCGTCTAAGCAAACTTATGAGGTTACCTAAGACATGAAGAAAAAACAAATCAGCTAAAATTATTTCTAAACACATTTTTACCATCTAATAAAATAAATGTTTTTTGCAAGCAATTTCCAATTACATCAGCCTTAATACACGTTAATAGTATCATGTAATTTGTAAGCATCCTGTATATATAAATGTAAATGTATATTTGTGCACTCGCTTCACCCGAAATGTCATGTTGTTGATACTTTTATACACCAAGAACAACACTCGTGCGGAAAATGTAGCTAAAACATATTATTGTAACATGCGTAAAAATAAAACGCTACTACAGTGGACAACCTAGTTTTCTTTTACTTGTAGTTATTTAAATGCACTTTTTTTTAATAATAAATACTTTTTATTAAATAGGTTTCACTTATGTATAAAAAATATACTACACGAAAAATTAATTATTCAACATTAAACAAATATATTGAACTTAAAACAAATTATGTCACTTTAAATAAATAGTTTCCACTAAACATAAATACTTTGCATTAAAAAAATAATACTTAGCACTTGACCTAAAATTGGACCTGTCAGATTTAAAAATTACATATTTTTGATGTACTTATTGTGATTTTCAATATATTTTACCTAATCTACCTACTAACCCCCAACTTTTGGCCGAAATAGCGATCTACACAGATGAAGATTAATTTTTGATGTTTACTATCAACTTTGTCTATGCTAAACTCTCATTTTTCTTTATTAAGTTTAATGTTGCATTAAATGATTGTTTTTCTACAAAATTAGACAATTTTGTGGAATATGTTTGAAGGGAAGATTTAAATTCACCCATATGGAAATCCAAGTGAAGAAAAATATTATTTGATGCCTAAAATCAATTCATGTTATTATTTTTCCTTATTTTAACGCAACGAATAAAAAAGTAAACATTAATTTTTGTTTTCCTAAAACTAAGTTTTTGAATTATTCCTTTATCCCTTATTGAAAGACTGTAAAACGTTTGTTTGTATTTATAACAATAATATTCTGAATTTTTTCAGACAATTTAAAAAAAAAACAGGTATTCGAAATCATTTTAATATCGATATCAATTGAGATAAAACCATTGACAAATCCTTTCCTTAACAACAATCAAGAAAACGTTTTACTGATGAATCTTCCGTTTCAAACTAATTTCCAAGAAATAGATGTCCTTTGATGTCAAGAACCAAATGCTATTACGATCAAATACAATAACTTCTTGAATTCATATATTTTATATCAAACGTTCATTGAAATTCACTTGCAATTTATACATCTCAGGTTACAATAGATAATGGACACTTCCATTATGACAACTACACCCCTGGAAATGACTATTTGCGTCACTGAATACAGCGGACATTTACCGAAATAGAGTTGGCAACATTTGAGACACAAAACGAACACACGAACATGTACAACTTGTGCTAGAAGAAGACGCATTGCTAATTTATCAATGAACTGTATTAATCTGTCTTTGTTCTAAATGTGACTACATGGACACCCACTAAACTACTACAGTTAGATGTTCTCTCGTACAACTCGTTTTATTTTCTTTAAGTGTCAACGACTAATGATATTATTACTTGGGTTTTGAGTATTTTCTATTTTTAAATTAAGATTTTTTTCTCTCACTTCGTTTTGAATTATTGTATAGTTGTCGTACAGATAGGTAAATATTTACTAGATATTCTTTATGATAAACTATAATTTTGTTTTAAATATTTGATTCTTCATGAAAAAAAAAATAAATAAAACTTTTGTTGGGAATATTTCTTAATTCAAGGAGACTAACATTTTTTTTAGCCAATAAATGTATCAAACGCGATTTTTGTCATTTAAAATAAATGAATTAAGAGAAAATCTAAACAATAATTACAAGAATTTTTAGCAAAAAAGGTTTCAAATCGAAAAATAATCGTGTCGGATTAAAAGATGTTTCCAACATTCTACATTTTCACATATAATCAAAAACTTAAAAGAAAAATAGAAGTTCTAATTTAAAAATTAAAGTTTTCATTTAAAAAAATATAAAAACAGTAATAGGTTATAAAAAATGTATAAACAAATGATATACCATTTAATATTCTCAGTTTTAAATGAATATTAATTAGCTTATAAAAAAGCGGCGTCCATTTAGAAAAATTAGCAAAAATACAAACGGTTACATCAAATTTTATATATACTCACAGAATCAGTTAATTTTTTATGCGACAAGTAATAAAATAAATGCATTAGATTTTGTAGAGAAACAATAATTAAGTATAAAATTACGTATTACCACCATAAAATCAATAACGGCATTAGAAGGTTCCATTCGAGTTGTAACCTTCCAAAAAGAATGAAAAGAAATCGACAAAGTGTTTAAGTCAAAACTTACATCAGGGCAATGCCCTAGACACGATATAAATAAACATGAGACGGACTGTTGTAGTCATTGTTACACAACACATAACAAAAAGAAGGTTGCGTTTTGGCAATTCTTCGAAACCAATGTGTTTTATAGTCATTTTTCTACACACCTCATTGAATCCGTTTTGCATAGACTAAATAATCATTGAGGACACATGTAGTCCCACATTAAATAACATGAATATGCTATTCAATAATAGTGTACCTATATGTCACTTCGAAACTAATAAAACAGTATTGTTCGAAATTCCCTACGTTTTATTGAAATTAACATGGTTAATGATACGTTATCCAGGACCGTAACTACCACCGGGTCAGCCGGGGAAGTGTCCAGGGGGGCTGAGCATAGGGTTCCTCCAAACAAACGAAAATGAGGAGATAAAGGGCCCCTTGACCACGTACTGCCACGAAGCCTTAAGTTACGGTCCTGACGTTATCTAAAGATTAATGCCAGATTAGACAAATGCTGATATAGAAATTTAACGCAGGATTAAGGGTAATTATCCCTTAAATATGTCGCTTTACCCTTAAAAACGCCCGATTAATTTAAACGACCACGAATGATCAATTAAGATTTTTTACTTTGTTAAACATGGGTGGATATTCAACATTATTTCTAATACATACTTATCTCGCTCTAACCATTGATTGTCAAATAAAAATAAATAAGTAAAAAGCTTAAGTTGCTGTTTTATATAATTGTGTATATTGCTTACTCTCTGTACCAAGCCATCTGAATATTTACAATGTTGTAAAGTTTCACTTTGTTCAAAAGGAAACTAAATCCTTCATTATTTCTTCTTTATGCAAACCACCATAAAATCTTGGCATCTTAGGACGCCGCACCGTCCGCCAGACACGCAATACTGATGTGTGTATATTATTTTCAAGGTTAAAATTATTGCGTGTCTGGCGGCCGGAGCGGCCAGCGCGGTCGGCGCGGCGTCCTAAGATGCCAAGACTTAAATGTTATTTTAAAAACTACCTTTTAAAATTCATGTACAATATAACAGATCTATCAAATACACAGCCGATACTTATACCGACATTTAACTAGTTTTAGTTCCTTTATAATAATAATACCTATATAGTAAAATATATGACTCCAAGATAAAAAAGTTATTCGCCACTAGTAATAACAACATGCATTCTAACATTTCATTGATAACCTGCGAAAAATACTCACAGAGATAAGAACATTATATGAATCAGTATTATGTGAGATCTGTTTGGAATACAAACACTTTTATCATCATGTAATTAAATACTTTTAAATATGAACTCGGTTTTTTTCGTGAGTCATTTGTAACACGATGCTACTAACAGGTATTTTATTTATATAAGTATTTATTATCTAAATTATTCTACATGATTATCCAGCTCATAAAAAAGTATGAAAATTGCGTACCCACAAGCCCAAAAAGAAATACTACTCATGTAACTAAAAACCAGAAATATGTAAAATTAATCTTAGTGTTATATAATTAATGTAATGATACCAAGATACCGTGGAGGTTTATCACCCATTATAAAATACCCTCAAAATAAGTAGCGAATTTGAATCGTTATGAAATTTGTAGGAAATATAGCGAAATATATGTAGGTAGTCTTAAAATATATCAGTCTCTATTTGAAAAGACCGAGGATGTTCGATGACGGGTGATAAATTGCCACGGGCTTTTGATCTATAATGTACCTACAATTATTTGTTTATTAGTATCTACATAAAAAAATACTGACATTATTTTTATTTATTTTGTGTAACCAACTAAAAATTGAGCAAGTTATAAAGTAGTAGTTATTATTAAAGGATACTATGTATTGAAACCATAAAACATGTTAAGCACTTAACCTTCAGTAATCTACTGAGATAAAAAGTTATTAACTGATTTATGACTTCTGTAATTTAATAACAGATCAAATAAACCGATCATATTACTGAATGTTACTGTTTTGTTCAAATCAACCTGTCCAGAGTTTTAATCTCATTTTAATGTTACTATTGTATATTAATTTATACCATAGTACCTTATACATAAGTACAAAACATTTTAAATCTGCTCAGGACACAACAATTTCCATTATGTTCCATTTTTTTCACCTTCGCTCTTATGTTCAACTAATTTTTTTAACAAGAATTTATATTTTCGGTTTATAATTTACTTTTCTTATATCAAACCTACACGTAAACCAATCGTAATAGGTACTTCCAATGCTTTACATAATTAGTGCAAAACGTAGTTCAATATTTTATGAGGCGTTACAACGAAAAAGAAAAGGACAACTGTCGCAATTTTACTTCGCATGCATCACTTGCTGAAATCTTTATTTTATTGTAAGCATATTGAAGTAGTTGTAATGTCAGTGTTTATGACCGGGACCTAATAAAATATCTATAAATAAATCGCACATTGAATACAAATAATTAAAATCAATACCGTTGTTAATTTCGTATTTATTTTGCATTTTCTTTATATTTGGAAAAGTAAACCTAGTATATATACTAAGAAAACTAACGGACAACATATCGGTTTAAACGAATCAAAATAAAAGACCGACCGAATCCCATATAATTAGTTATTTACTGGTTTTTACGACTATCGGCTTTTTCGACCTAATATGACTGGTCCCCTCGATAACGTTATAACCGGTTTCGACTGTATTATTTCAGTAAATAATAACTAATGTAACTTGGAACTACTGTAGCGATTTTAAAAAACTTGGTAAATACGGAACCAATTTTATTCAATCATTTACTAAAATATGATCTGATCTAAGTACCTAGATCCCTACGTACAAAAGAAAAGCGCATTAATATCGTACTAGTAGTTCTCGAATTACAATAGAAATCGGTTATAACGACCTCGAAGGGACCGGTCATATTGGTCATAAAAAGAGGATAGTCGTAATAACCGATAAAAAGCAATTATATGGGATTCAGTTGACCTTTTAGTTTGAATCGTTAAAACCGGTACGTCGTATTAACAGGAGTCGTTATAACCGGTTTCTACTGTATAAGTGGACAGACATCTGAGAAGCGCGTTGTCGTTAAACAGAAAACATTTTTTATCCACGCTATATGTTAAGCATTAAATAATATTAAAAGCCTAAAATAATTTATTTATAAAAAAAAGAATGTTAAGCTTTTCTTATGCATAATTGCCTCGATTTTTGGTGAAATTTTTCTTTAACATTCCAACGGCTCTAAGAACAATCAAAAATGAAATGAAAAATAAAACAAACAAAGAGAAAAAAATAACAACTACAAATATCCCGATCACGTACAAATCTTGTCTCTCGTTATCAGCGACGCTTACGCACACACCGTTGGTAGAATTTAGCCATAACAAAACGATTTAGCAACGTTTTCTTGAGCACACCACAAGATTAGCATATCGGAGTGACGGACAAAAACAGCACGTACCGACCTACACCTCTCTAGAGAGGCAACAAAAAAAACACCAACTCGTTAAACATTGTGTTCTTTCTGTTTCCTACAACAACTACTGCCGAACACACTTTGTCGACTGCCGTGCCAATTAATTATACTCTTTTTTGTTTTAAATCTCGTTTCATTTGGTAGAAATGTGTGAGATTACTTCTATTGGTATACATATATTTGTCAAGGTGCACACTAAAAGTCGAAGCGACGATAAATTGTTATTTTAAAGATCGAATTTTAATCAAGATCTATAAAGCATAGTTTTTTTTGTAGAATTTTTGGAATGTTTAGTTAATAACATTAACGTTTAATACAAAACTATAACTTTTAGAGAAACATTTCGTTTACAGTAGAAACCGGTTATAACGACATCGAAGGGACCGATCATATTAGGTCGCAAAAGCGGATAGTCGTATTAACCGATGTCGTTATAACCGGTTTCTACTGTAGTTTGGACTGCAAATCGTCAAATTGAAAAAATCGCCAAAAAACTTTACTATTAAAAATTATCGTATTTTTGATTGTTAAAATAAAATAACTGTAATGTTACTGTGTATTCATTTTCATTTCCATTGTATGCGATTAATTAAAATTCCTCAAACTAAAGTTTAATAAATTAACAAATATATAAAATACATTCATCCCCCTCCCCATCCGCCCTCCAATAAGGAACGACACTGACAAAGAGTTAAAACACTTATGATGAGAAAGTCCGTCTGAATTTAACAAATAGTCACTATCAGTAGCAGCAGCAAGCTTTGCAATTTCTCGGGAGCTTAGTTACGCGACTGTCCCTTGTCCGCTGTGAGTTACTGCCCACGCCCCACCCCTTTGCTGCCTGCTGACGACAACCCCCTTGGGCGATGTATTCACTGTCAACCTACCTTCCCTAACAGTCACCCCTTTACCCTTTATCAAACAAAGAGTCCTTTACCGTTCAAAGAAGCTACGTCGTGGAAAATCTTGAGATAGATGAATGGTTTATGAATTTGTGACTGGAATTGTCCACAATAAAGTAACTATAGATAGAAAAATATAATATGTAATTGATATTTATGTTTAATTTTCAATAAATGTATGAGATGCAAAAGCCTCAATCTGAAATTATTTATGATTCGAGTTTTTTTTTCTGGAAACTTTTGAAAAAAAAATTAAAATTGATCCATTCCATAATTATCAAATCTGCGGAGTTTGTCCATTTAAAAATCTAAAAGATTTCATCTAGGGAGAAAACATTTTTTATGGTTGGCATTGCAAAATTTAGTAATCTTTGCTGTTAGACTGAAGTCATTAAAAATAATGACATGAGTATAAACTAAGTATCTCTGTACCTAATACAATTTCATGTGTCACAATATGACTCCCGAAGTGGATGATCTCTCGTGCTGGACCACTGCGCAACCGTATAGTTGTATGCGTAATGCAAAGTACAGAGTACTACAGAGTGGTGAGTGCGCACAAAGTAAATTTCTTACTTCTGCACAGAGGTCCAAAAAATGGGGACCGTCCAATCCAGGTTCCGTTTTTCAACATACCCCATCCACTAAAGTTTAATCTCATGTCTCTAATCTTCGTGATTTAAGTAAATACCTTCAAGTAAAATAAGTTTTTCAGGTTTCGGTTCGGATTCAGATATAATTCCTGAAAGAGAACCCTAGTTGCGAAATCAATTATATTTATTTTTAAATGGGTCACTTTCAAAAAACACATCAATATGTTTAATATTTTTAATTTAGTAGCCATACAACAAATAAAATAAAACATTTTTGTATATCTAAGGTACCTGCGGGTAATAAGGCCTAGCTAAGCTTAAAATTCAAATAAAATTAAAAATATTGCATGCAATCAAGAAAATTTATTATCAATCAGTCTCTCTGTGTCTTATAAATAAACTAAAACAAAAATAAGATAAATTCTATCAATAACCAAAATAAAAATAATCATTTTAAAAACTACCATAAATAGACCCATATCTCCCCCCCCCCCCACCGAGCGTAAGGACATTCAAACAAATTTCGTACTAGTAAAATTCAATTAATTTTCTGATATTATTTTGGTATTAACAATCAGGGGGTTTTTTAAGAATTTTTTTCATTTTTTTACTTTCTACCTACTTGTACTTTTTTGTAGTATATTTATGTGTTTTAAATAACCTATGTTAAAAATAGTATAAGTATTAAAGAATATGTAAATTATAAATCATTTTCAGGACGCCGGGGCCCCTGAGACACAGGGGGCCCGGGCCATATGGACCTCCTAGCCCCGCCCCGCTATCTGGGCCTGCATACGATAATTAATAATAAAGACTTTTTATTTAATCGTTTTCACTTATACTGCACGAAAAATTAATTATTCAAATTAAACAAATATATTAAACATAAAACAAATTATATCACTTTAAATAAATAGTTCGCCCCCAATAGATTTGATATTTTTAATGTGATTTTCGATATTTCAAAACGATTAAATACTCGCCCTTATGCATTAAAAAATAAAAAAGTATTAAAATTTATGTTCGTGTATATAAAGTGGAAGTGGATACTACAAAATTTTAAGTGTAAAGTATTAAAATTAAGTTCTATGTACAAAGTGAATACTATCATATTATAGTGCAATTAAATATAACCCAATTTTAAATATCAATCACTTCCCAATAATAGTTAAAAACAAATGTTATTATTTTCAGCTTAAATATTCCCAAAGTATAATGTGTTTTTCTGGAACAAGCTAGCATTGTATCTAGAGATCTACCATATTCTATATTGTATACTAAATTCAACATAAATTCATTTATTGTTTTATCAAGAACAATTAAGAACTACTCGTGTCGTATTTTAATTAAGGAAAAATCAAAACGCGATGAAATAAATCAAAACGACAACACAAACATTTGTGTTTATTTTTGAAGAAAACGAAAGTGAGCATTATATGCTAAAATAAATTTTCACATTGCGTGCAAGTCACCGGGATTCCCGATGACTCATAAACTATCGGAGAGAGAAAGATATAATAGATACACTGTGAGTTAGAATTGCATAGCTATTTTATACCCTTGACTTGATACTAATGTGATAACAGTCTTTTAACGCATATTATATCAATGTTGAACCCTTTCATGTTTGAAAATGTTTTATATTTAAATAATTAAAAGAGGTAATATGCATTCTTATATTTTAGACTTATTGTTAGTATTATCTCGATGTTTGTAACAGTAAGAAATTTAAACAATTTAATGCAACATAATACTAAACTACTGATTATATTGCCGTTAATAAATTATTGTTTATTTACATTATGAATATATCAATACGCATATAATAAATTTTATTTATCTGATTATATTGTTCCAATATCCAATACAAAAGAATGATATAATTATTAATTAATAAAAATAATTTATAGTTTCACATCCATAAGTTACCGGAAATGTATTTTTTTACTATACACCCAATTTTGTTTTTACACTGTTTTGATTTAACACGGTCTAGAAAAAAAATTAATTCCGTTTTTACAAGATTTCATTCGTATTTGATTTAAATTTTAAAGAATGATGAACCTGAAAAAATAACGGTTTTTGAAACCAAAAACATTGCACCGTGCTGAACCTTAACCTAAACCCGAACCGAAATAATATATTGAACCATAAATAAATTCCGGTTCAAGTCCCTGATTTGTATATACAAATAGAACCTACGTATTTTTATGAATATATTAATTAATTAAGTAATAATGATTGCCATTTTTATTACTACAAAAATAATTTTATATGTATTCATCATACATGTTATATTTATGAAAAAAAATCACAAAAAAATAACGGTATGAAAGTATAACAAACAAATCTATTTTTTTTATATTTACTTGGCTTATCTTTCACTTTCAAAGTTAACGTACTTCAAATAATGTACGCAAAACATTTGTATTATTATTTTTATCGCATTTCCAATAATCGTAAATTAAATAATCCACTGTATGACACATAATATTATAATTAAATATTGATATTATTTTATATAGTACTTATACTATATAATTATTTACCTATATAGAACATATTAATAGCAATTTATCAAGTATGTTTGTATTAAAGATATTTGATATGTGTTTTAGTTTTAATTATATAAAAATTAATAATTAAGTAAACAAAGAATTATGATGACAAAATATTAGTTACATATACGCGTTATTATCTTCAATGGAAATACAATTTCATCTATAATATAGGTAAACATGGATATACATTATGGTCCCCATATCCTATAACGGGCCCCCAAATAATTAAATTGGTATTGATGACCATAATTCAAAATAAATAGATATGTGAAACAATAAATTTAATGTTTACAAGAAGGTGGCGATGGATAAAAGTTACAATGATATTCTACTGTAAAATAAGAAAAAATCGATTTAATGTGATCATTATTCAAAATTGTAACATTTTAATCTAAAGCGTTATAAAACAATGCATTCATTTTGTATGTAAACAATAAAACAAAATAATAAAAAAACATCCTCGATCCACGCCTGTGTTTTGAACGAACAAAGACAGGCTGAAGATAACCTGCAGTGATTTATCTCTCTCGTCTGCCGGTGTTCTTTGGCTTTGTCCGGTTCCGACTTGGAATTGTTTGAAGCATGGAATTTAGGATATTTACTTTTTTAAAAGAGTTGCTGTTGTTCGTTTTTACTCAATTGCAAGCAGTTCGCGATTTAAAGTAAACTCGAAAACATTTACTACATTAATTTGATAAAACTGCACTCCTTTTATGCTGCTTTATCTTTTCCAGTTTTTTTTTTACTTTCTTATACCTATGTATATGAAATATATGTACATATAGATAGTATAAGTAAGTATTGTAAAACCAATTTTTTTAGAAATCCGAATTTTGATTGAATTATCCATTTTGACCTTCTCTGAAACCATTCTGACTATTTTCGCTATGATATATGTGTGTATTAGTCTGTCTGTAGGCGCTGTAACTCAAATATAATCGTAGAAGGGTGTAATTTTATATTTAAGATTAATTTTTGTCTGGGAAATAAACCTCCTATTTTTGAAAACGATACGGATGTTTACTGAGTTCGATTATTTTTTTTATAATAAAGAACCCCGCAATAATCTTATGGAAATTGGATTTTTGATATGTTCTAGATATCGGTGTTCTAAGCAAAAGTCCTAATGGGCACAAAGCTCAGAATTCAATTCTTTGGCCGCTACGGAGCTTTAAAATTTAAAGCTCCATCACAGATTAACTTATTCGCAAAGTCTTTAGAGAGCTTTAAATGGTTTATATTGTTATTTTTAATGTCTGGGTTTATGTTTTCGAGGTCGCTGAATTCAAATCTGATGTCAGATTTTAAAAATTGACAGTTGACAACTGTCAAATAGCTGTCAAAAATCGATTAAATCTTAAAAATCTTACTTTTATCTTATTACTTTATGTTTTCGAGGTCGCTGAATTCAAATCCGACATCAGATTTGAATTCAGCGACCTCGAAAACATAAACCCAGATATTAAAAATAACAATATAAACCATTTAAAGCTCTCTAAAGACTTTGCGAATAAGTTAATCTGTGATGGAGCTTTAAAACTTTAAAGCTCCGTAGCGGCCAAAGAATTGAATTCTGAGCTTTGTGCCCATTACAGGGATGATAGTCTCTTTTTTCTTCAAAAAAGATGAAAAGAGGAATTTTTTCATGAAAAAAGAGACCAAAAAGAGGAATTTTCTAGTTCTTGAATAGGTTATCTATAGATATATTTTTTAACGTTTAATCTAGAAATATATTTTTTTACGTTTTTGCGCTATTATTTCTTACTATTAAGGACAAAAAACATTCCAGAAAACATTAAGGACCTAAAAGACAACAAGTTCTGGGTATTTTATAAGAAATCATAAAACCATAAGCCATCTTAAGACTAACGCGCCGCGTTTGCGTTACGACTTTGCAAATCTATTATATGTGATTCAATACAAGTGGCATTTTACCTTCGTCGAACGCCATGACGTTTTACATATAATACACTCATCAAAAAAATTAAAGGATAAACAAGCAATTTTTTTACCAATTTTCAAACTGTTATATTTCCGCGAAAAATGATTGGATTTGCATGATCTAGAGCTCATTCAAAAGTTTGTATTTTCTAGTTTTTTAATCAAGAGACCAATTATTTTTATCATCCCCTGCTGCTCTGGGCCAAAGGTTAAAATAGTTCGAAAAATTATCCCTTAATTTTTTATAAACTTTGAATGTGTAAAATTTTTGCATGATTTTTTTCAATAAAAATTCAATTTTTCGCGGAAATATAACTGAAAATTGGTAAAAAAATTGTTTATTTAAAATTATCTTTTATTTTTTTTTATGAATGTAGATTAACGCTAACGCGGTGCGCTATTCTTATTATGCCAAGGCTTAAGAAATAAATAATATTATCAAAATTTAACTCGCTTTTTACTTTTCTGTCTTCGCCTCTCTTAAATCGAACAATTTTATTTTAAAAATAAAATTATAAACTGTATATAAGCTAAAATTAAATAAAATAAAATTATAAGCTAACAAATAATTAAACTCAACTTGAAATCAGTCAAAAAAGAGGAAAAAGAGAATTTTTTTTGAAAAAAGGGTGCTTTAGGGCCGACCTCCCAAAAAAAGAGGAAAAGAGGAAAAAAGAGGAGCGCTAGCATCCCTGCCATTAGGACTTTTGTTTAGAACGCCGATATCTAGAACATATCAAAAATCCAGACATTTTGACCGAAACCCAATTTCCATAAGATTATTGCGGGGTATCTTTGTCTTTTAAGACCTGTTGGTCTCTTTTAGACAACTTTTAAACGGTTTCTAAGATTGATTTTTTTTAATTTTTCGAATTACATTGAAACAGTACGTAATACTGAGAGTGAACAGTGTGGGTAATTCTAAATAAATATTTTTAAAAATTATTATTGTCTATATCATAAATGTTGGAAAAAAATGTACAGGGAATAAATTAACAATAATATCATACTCGACATTTTTTATCCAAAACATTATTCATATCTATATAATGTCATATTAGGTCGTAAAAGCCGATAGTCGTAAAAACTAGTAAAAAGTCAATTATTGGACATTTATTTTGAGTCGTTTAAACCGATATGTTGTATTAACCGATGTCGTTTTAACCGGTTTCAGCCGTATATTTTTATTAAAAAACTGTCTTTCATAAATTTTCTTACTGATATTTCTGCCCTGAAAACTTGATTAATATTTAAGTATATTTTATCTTGAAATCTATTATATAACCCGATTTATTGGTGATAGATAAAAATGCATTTAAAATTTTATAGAAATTGTAACAGAAATGAAACATTAAGAACTACTGTATAATAATAATAATATATTATTTATAAAGGTAAAGAAATGGAAAGAGATGATTCTCCAACATTCCAAAAGCATCAAGGATTTAAAACCGCCAGGATTGGCACAGCTAGACACAACTTGGCAGACACATGTAGTTGTTAATGTTGTTTAATCCAAAATATTCCTTGTAAATAAGTTGTAAGCAAATCATATAGATAAAACCATTCATGTATGACCTATTTATTTCATAATTAAACACATTTATACTTGTGTATAACCACAAAAACACACACAGACGCGCGCACACACACACACTTTGTAAATGGATTCGTCAATTAATGTTGCACCATTACTTATGATGCAATGACATGTGCATCAGTAGGTAATATCATTTTTAAATAAAATTCATTATATATTAATTTTGATTCCCTTTATAAGATGACCTCCTCTAAAAAAAAAACAAACGGGAGTAGTCGTTCAAATCAAAAAATAAACAAATTTAATAATAAGAGTTTATTTATAGTGTACTGGGTGGATAAATAAAAACTTTAGACATATTCAAAAATTGTATGCATTAAAAATGTATTTAAATATTCATATAACGATCGTTAAATAAAACTATTACTAGTTATTTAAAAAAAAAAGTTTTTATTACATTTCCGAAACATATGTATATACTCTTCATACAATAGTCATTCATAATGAAAAATAATGCAATGCAGTGATATAATAAGTAAATGTTTATTATTAACATTTCCCTATTTAATAATATATTATTTTTTTATAATTTACAAACACAATAACGGACTAATGATTCCGAGAAGCTTCGGTACACTTAATATATTTTAATAATAAATTTATTCATATTAATATCTATATGTACGTATATACATATAAACAGGACCGGAATAAAATATGAGATAACTAAATATTTTGATATACAGTCGAAACCGGTTATAACGACATTGGTTAATACGACTTTCGGTTTTAACGACTCAAAATAAAAGTCCAACTGAATCCCATAACATTGTATTTTAGCCGGTTATTACGATTACCGGATTTACGACCTAATTTGACCGGTCCCTTCGAGATCATTATAATCGGTTTCTACTGTATATGAATAATATCACATTCAAAAATTATTTCTTCCCCTATTCTCGTTTTAAAAATATTAATTAAAAACTTTAGATCAATTAGAAGTTTGGCAAAATTACATGGCTTTGACATGTAAGATGCAACTTGAATAAAATCTCTTTAAAAAAAACACACAAAGCCATGTTCGATAACGGGTGATAAATTTCCACGGGCTCTTGCTCTATTTGTTTCTGAACAGTAGATAATGCTGGATTTAGACCAGAAAGACAAAACAGCAACACGATGTTTTGAAAACACTTCATATTTAAAAATGTATAGGGTTTGTTGCAATTTTGTCAAAAAATCACCGTGTATATACCGTGTATATATCTGGTTTAAATACAACATTATAGTCGAACCCTCTCTATACCTACCCAAACTCCGAAGTAAAACGTGATCTATATTTTAAATGTTTCCATTTACTTCTATCAGACTAATCAAACAACGACTCTGTACGAACATATATACACATTTGCTCGTACTCTCGCATCAATAAATTGACCGATTAGGTAACGCGGATTTCTACTTTAATTATTCATCAACAATGAACAGTGTGTTTATAATTACACTGTCGGTAAAGAAGTGCGCGCGTCGGGGGAAACCGTACCATTTTTACTGCAGCCACACGTCAATTTTCACATTCTAATTATTTCTGCAAAATTACTGAGTTAAACATATAAAATGTGTACATAAAAACACGCTTGATGGTTGTAGATAATGCTGCATTACGTTTGGTGTCTTGTGAAATTTTTTATATAGAGGGTTCGTTGGATTTTGTATTCAGTATTATTAAAAGAATTACCTTACCTATACATGCAGTTTATAATTATTATATAAGGTCAACGTTTCATCGTACATTAATGCCTGATTTCTTCTATCTATGTTACAAGTTTATTTGTGTTGACAACTTGATATACTTCTGTGAAATAGCAAATGCTGGGTTCTGATTTGTCCATTTGGAAATTTACATGGCTGGTACCAATTTTAGAATTTGATAAAACTGGGGATAAGACTTTTCAGAACGTATATATTCATATATACGATAATATAATAGTAGTGACGATAAATATAATAAATATATAGTGTCATCTTCAGGTTATATTATAGCCTGAAGATGATTCTGTGAATCGAAAGTTCGCTCTATTTTTTTCTCATTAAAATTTGACAATGAAACAATCTAGTTGTTTTTATTTATATAGGGTACGATATATATTTTAAATGTCATGATTCAATATAGAACTAAATTTTATTATGAATTATTAATAATAAATAATATATTTTATTTACTAGATATATAATAATTTCGATGTATTCAACTCAAACAGTGTATGTGTAGCGCTTTAATTAAACGTAAAAATAAAATAAAATTCTCACATTGTGCTTTTATTAGTAATAAAATACAACATCAAAATATTGATAGTAATTTATTTGATAATCCGCAAACTGACGTGTGTTCCAAATTTTACGGTCAAATTGTGAAATGGTCATTAATATAATTTCTCGTAGCAAGAACTTTAAAACATTCAACTTAACGATCCAAAGTCAGTGGTCTTTAATTTCCGAACTTTTAAAATATCTATTACGAAGAATAGAGACACGAGACGAACGAATTGCTCAGCGTTTAACAACTATGTCTCGTCGCATACCCATGCCCAATACGAGACTGTTGGTCTAGTGGATTTTTTTATGTAATAAACAAAAAATGTATAGTATTATCTCGGTCTCATCCCGTTAAAATTTGAGGGAGTATTGTCTCGTTCGAATGTTATTTCGAGACCAAGACGAACTCGAGAAAACATTCACGAAAATTTGAACTAAAACCGAAACTTTTTTGAAATGAATTAAAATACATTAATCTTTTAGAACCACTGTTACAAAATCACGTGTGTAGGTACTTTCAAAAATAATAATTTCGCATCGATTCAAAAATAAAATGCAATTAATGCAAATTACAACAGACAGAAAATCCCTATCCATTTATCTACACGCTAGCCAACTGTTGAAGAATTAAACACCAACACGGTGTACGATTTTAGATAGTCTACGATTACCTAATTATTTAATTTTATTGTCAATCTTTATGATGAAATTCATAAAAAGAAAAAGGTGAAATTTTATACAAGGTGGATGATTCTTTTAATCACTTTGTTAAGTGTAAATTTGATAATTAATCCCTATAATTTGTCATTTTTTCATGCTTTTTCTTTAAATACAGATCTTTTAAAAATATAAATCGTTTACAATTACAAAACTTTCTTTGGTCGATTTTTATTTAAATTGAAACGTGGTACCTATACTTGTAAAACTGTAAAATATATTAAATTAATAAATTACAAGGCTAAAATTATTATTACCTATACGTACATATTTATAGATCACAATTAAATGCAATTATGTTGATATAGGTATACTATGTATAAATAAAACGTTACAAAATTTATTATTAAAGAATAAAGTATTTTAATAAATTATTTGATTACTTGAGTATATTAAAATTGTATATTTCAACAGACTTAAAAAAAAGTATATAATAATTAAATTTTATAGTTTTTGAATACCGTGACAAGAGTAAAAAAAATATTTAAGAAAAAAAATAAAACTTTTTGAAGATAGTTTTATTTTATTAATTTAATATTTATTCAAAAAAATTAGTTTATTTCTGTTTTTTTACACACTTATTTAGTACGTCACTGATTTAAAAGAATAAACTTTTTTGAAATATAATAACATACTGTCCCAGATAACTTTTCCAGCATGGGGATCTCAGTATCTATAAGAGATACAGGTTTGGTTAAATGAGATGAATTATTTGTAAAAAAGGGGTGAGTATTACTACATAAAAAAATATTCATAATTCTATGTGGTTTTGGCGGTATACCCAAAAAACTGAAAATTCGGAATTTCTTTAAATGGCTATAACTTTTTTGTCAAAGTAGATAGGTATTTTTTGTAGACGGTTTCTCAAAGCACTTTTTTGTGTAGAATCGATTGGTGTATTTAGATTTTTTATATCACTTTTAGTTTCCGAGTTATGAGCCCTAACTTTAGTTTTTCTTATGGGCCACTGGGTTGGCTATGGCTTTTTTGAACGTGTTTTTATTCTACTTTACAACGATATGTCACTTGCCATACTTATTGTCGAAAAAAAATTATAATGTATTTTTTTAAAAAGTTAATTGTTGTCAAATAGTCATTTGTTATTTTGATTGTTGTTATTGTGATTTTTGTTTACAATTTTTGTTTTTCATGGCTCACTTAAATGTTTGTAATAAAATACTTAGTAATTATCACTGGCATTTAGTACATCGACTTATTTTCGACAATAAGTATGGCAAGTGACATATCGTTGTAAAGTAGAGTAAAAACACGTTCAAAAAAGCCATAGCCAACTTAGTGGCCCATAAGAAAAACTAAAGTTAGGGCTCATAACTCGGAAACTAAAAGTGATATAAAAAATCTAAATACACCAATCGATTCTACACAAAAAAGTGCTTTGAGAAACCGTCTACAAAAAATACCTATCTACTTTGACAAAAAAGTTATAGCCATTTAATGAAATTCCGAATTTTCAGTTTTTTGGGTATACCGCCAAAACCACATAGAATTATGAATATTTTTTTATGTAGTAATACTCACCCCTTTTTTACAAATAATTCATCTCATTTAACCAAACCTGTATCTCTTATAGATACTGAGATCGCCATGCTGGAAAAGTTATCTGGGACACCCGGTATACTATACTACAATATTTAATATACATATCAAAGCAATTATATAATAAAATTAATATAAAACTAACAGATGTTTTATAGTTTCATTATATATATTTCTCATATTTAATGAAATCAAATGAAACATACAATTTAAAATGTATACGACAAGAATAAAATACAAATAAAACATCCAAAAACATTAGCATTGTTTTGAAATACTATAGAGATTCGTTCATATTCAATAAACGAACGTTGTTTACATTTTTATAAGAATACTTTTGTATTTGACAAACAATAATATGTATTCCTACTTACTACATGCATACGTACAAATGTACACATGTATAATGTATATATTGTATACAGTCAAACTGCATTGTAGTCCGTATCGTTGCTATCCGTTTAACGTTATTGACCGGCCCTTAACTTTGTTGTATTTCGATTTTTTACCACCTTCTCCTGTTTTTTTGTCGACCAATCATCAAATAATATTCGGTTTGGGAGTTTTAATTTATTTTTATTTACAATTGTTTTTTACTTTTAATAATTTTCTTATATATTATGATTTTTTTAGGAAGAAAATATTATTATCGATAATGCATGTTTCTGGATTAAAAAAATCAACGTTTGAATGAGATGCAGTCAAAATATGTATAAGAAAAAAATAAAATGTAAACAAATAATTGCAAATAAAAATAAAAAGTAAAATTCTCAAAACGAGTTTCGAACCGGCGTTCATCACGTATATATATATTTAAAATGTAACAATTTTCAAAATTAAATATCTTTATTAATAATGCCTATGAGATTGAATGCCCGGACACATGTATTTTTATTTTTACTCTAGTTTCACCTTCCAAAAGCTGACTGAAATACCCCAAATATGACCGTGCACTCCCCTGTAGAACATTTCAATTTGAATTGAACAATATCAAATAAAATAATTAGCCATATAGAATAATTACATTACTTACTTTTACGTAAATTAATTAAATTTTGATATATGTTTAATTCATTACATTTTTTCTGAAGAAAAAAAATACTTGCATGTTTCAATACATATATAAATATCCATTGTTCTTATACAATATTATTTTGACAAATATAACATTAATGCATAACATATTGAACGACTTAAAGTTATAAATTGAGTTTTCCTATATTGGTTGTTAAAATGATTGTTTTTATTTTGTATAACAATTAAACCTACTTACATAGAATCATATTTTATTATCAATTGTTTAAATAGTAATTTATAGAAAACTAAAAATAGCATCCTACAAATAAGTTTTTCTAAAAATCTATTTTAGAAGTAACTAAAAAACATAATTGTTTTAAATATGCAATAAAAATTTAAACAAATACAAAACCTGTAATAATAATAATAATAAAATTTAAACATTGTTAATTTTTTGTCAGAAATAAAAACACCACTACTGTATTCCATTCTATGGTGTTTGTGCCTGTAGGCTGTGGCTGTTGCTTTTGTTTTTTAATGCGTTTATAACTCACTTATATTTAGATCGTCTCTTCTATTCTTATTAATCTGTTTTCATAACGAAGATACACACAAATGTATCTTTTTTAGTTTTACTATCTTTATTTTAATCTATACAGGGCCGGATAGCATTTTGCAGACTGAAATCATCATTATAACAACAGCACAATGATATAATAAAAATCTACTTTTATATATTATTATAATCTATTAAGTTATTATTTCATTCTAAACTATGTAGCAACAGTATTTATTTGAAAAAGAATAAGATAAAAATTTTAATTTTTGAACCGAATGCGGTGGGGGACTGAAACCTCAAAAAAGGCACTTCTTCAAACCTAGACGTTTTGAATTATACCTATAGGATTGCCATCCGTCCTCTTTTCCTCGGACACTGTTCTCTTTTTAAGGACATCCGGGGGGATTTTTCAAATATGTCCGGGGTTTTTAAGAAGTTTACCTACGTAAAAAAAGTCGTCAAAATTACTTAAAAAAATAAAAAAAAGGTCTTCACACTTTATTTTTATATTTTTAATAAAATGGAAATAAAAATGTAAAAATCTCAAAAACGTCTTCAAGATCTAAAATCTAATTCGACATATACGTTTTTATTTGTTTCAATCTGTCCTCTTTATTTATTTTTTTTTTTTTTATTATTTGACATTTATGTCGGCTGGGTCTTCTCCTCTTCCGACAGCTCTTCGTGTATTGTTTTGTGTGATATGTGTGTGTGTGTGTTTTTTTTTTTTTTTTTTTGGGGGTTAACGGGGACACAAGATGGATTTAGGATGTTGCTGATGGGCCGATCATCGCAGGATAAAACGTACTGGGTGGCCATATTGACGGGATTGGGGTGTTGGGTTGACTGGGGAGGGGTTGACATATATTTGTTTTTGGTTTATCTTCTATTTCCTATTGTTATATTGTTAGTTGCGTTTTGTTTATAAATTCGAATAGATTGTTATAGAATTTTGTGTTTTGTAGTAGATCTAGGATTGATTCTGGGATTTCCCTGAAGATTGCGTCTCTTTCTCTTTTCCATATGGGGCATTTTAATATTAAATGTTCGGTATTAGCTATGCTTGTGTTATCGCAGTTGCATGTGTTCGTGGGGCTGATTTTTATTTTATGCTGGTATTCTGGTGTGAATGCATGGTTAAATCGGAGACGTATGACTGCACTTATTAGTCTTCTTGGTTTTTTTATGTTTTGGTACCATGGTGTTGTGGGTATTGTTGGTTGCAGTTTTCCATAAAAACGTCCTTTTGTTTGGAGTGAGAGTTGGTAGTGATTTTGCCATTTTTCTTTTATTTTCTTGTGTGTCTCTGCTTTGAGGTCTGCGATAGGTAGTAATATTGTAATCTTTTCTTCGCTTCTTGTTATCTGTTGTGCTAAATGGTCAGCTGTTTCATTCCCTCGTATTTGAACATGGCTTTTACACCAAACGAATGTAATATTTGTCTTGTAGAGCTCTTTATGTACTATTATTAAATTTAGAATTTCCATTATTATATAATTCGTTTTTTTGCTTGTTCTACTCAGGTTTTGTAAAACGCTTTTACTGTCGCTGATGATAACTATTTGATTTTTTATATATCCCAGGAAGTCATGTAGCGCCATCTTAATCGCCATAGCTTCTGCGGTGAAAATGGAGACTGTGGATTGAATTTTAATCGCTTTCGATTTTTGTATAGATGGGGCGGTATATGCGGCCCCTACTCCATCTAGATTTTTCGCTCCATCTGTATATATTAGCAAAGCATTTGGCCATTTTTCGGATAGTGTTACTTCAAAGAGTTGTGAATTTTCTTCTGCTTCTTTGTATAGATCGAGAATTGTGGTCGGATGACAGTGGTGAAATTTTGGGGGATAGTTGTATTCTAATGTATTGCTACACTTATATAAGGTATTTTGCTGTTTTATATTATTGATTGCTTGGACTAATTGTGGTTTCTCTTTCTTCCTCCAGTATTTTTTATTGTTGACGGAGGTCTCTAGATTCGACAGAATTGAATTTAATGGGTGTTCATCGTTTGAGTTTTTGTTGATAATGAATCTATTGGCTAGCATTTCTCTTCGTAGATGTAGAGGCATTTCTTTTGCTTCTGCTAGGAGGATGTTGGTTGGCGTGCTTTTCATTGCTCCTAAGGCTAGTCTAAGGCTTTTGTTTTGTAGGATGTTCAACTTTTGTAACGTAGTTTTGGAAGCGTTGCTATAGAAAATGGATCCGTATTCGATTTTTGATCTGATCGTAGCTCTATATATTTTGAGTGCTATGCTAGGGTCTGCACCCCACCATTTATTGACCACTGCTCTGATTACATTGACTGCTTTTTCTGCGTTATCTACAATCTGGTGTATGTGCTTCTTCCAAGTGATCTTGTTGTCCATGTACATTCCTAGGAATTTTGTTGTACTTTCTACCGGGATTGTCCTGTTATTTATCTGTATTGTTTGCATGTTAACTGGAATGTTGTGTCTAGTGAAGATTATCGATTTGGTTTTGTTTTCTTCTAATTCCATGCCATTGAGGGTCAGCCATTTATCCAAATTATTGAATGTTTTTGATAGATTTTTTTCGGCCGTCTCGATATTGTTGCTAATGTTGAAAATGCAGAAATCATCAGCGTATTGTATAACAACGCAATTGTTTGTTATTATGTTTTTTATATCTTGTGTATATATATTGAACAAAATAGGGCTTAATATTGAGCCTTGTGGGATTCCATTTCTAGCCATGGATGGTCCTATGAGTTTATCTTTATTTTTTATATATACTTTTCTCTCTGCGATTAATGTTTTTATGCCGTATATGAAGTTATTAGGTAGTTCAAGTTCTTTCATTTTTTTCAATAGGGTTGGGATATATACTTTTTCGTACGCTTTCTTTAGGTCCATGAAGACTGCCACTAGATATTTATTGTCGCTGAATGTATTTAATATGCTATTATGAAGAATTGCTATGCAGTCTAGAGTACCTCTGCCTTTTCTGAATCCATACTGAAAATCCGGTAGGATTCTATTATGCTCGGCCCACCACTCCAATCTATTTTTTATCATTCTTTCTAGTGTCTTTATCATGCATGATGATAGTGCAATTGGTCTATATGATTCTGGGTTGTCTGGGTTCTTATTTGGTTTTAAAATGGGCGTTATCAGTTGTGTTCTCCATTCCTCTGGTAGTTCTGACTTGGTGAATAACCGATTGTATATCTGTAGTAATTTATGTTTAAATGTGTTTGGAAGGAACTTAATCATATTGTAATATATTTCATCTTGTCCCGGAGCTGTTGTAGAGTGGTTCTTGAGGGCTATTTCGAGTTCTTCTATATTGTAGTTTGTTAGTAAAAAATGATTTTCATCCTCTTCTTTTTGAATTTCTAGATTTTCCGGTACACTTGCGGGGCATATTATACCTAGGATCTTTTCTAAAATTTCTGTGTCTATAGTTCCTTTATATTGATTTTTGTTAAAACTTCTATTTAATTTTTTCACCATGTTCCATATATCTGATAAAGGAGTA
The DNA here is from genome assembly GCA_949319165.1 of Sialis lutaria. NCBI lineage: Eukaryota > Metazoa > Arthropoda > Insecta > Megaloptera > Sialidae > Sialis > Sialis lutaria. The sequence continues at coordinate 19,397,991 of OX439231.1, read as the reverse complement.
TCTTTGTTTATTTTATTGCAATATTCTTCCCAGGAGTTTCTTTTTGCTTCATTGAATATTATTTTTGCTGTTGCTTCTATTTTTTTATATTTAATAAAATTTTCCATGGTCATGTTTCTCTTGTATTGCTTGAACGCTTCCTTCCTCTTATTGAATATTTCTTGGCATTGTGGATTCCACCATGGGTTTGGGGTATATTTGGTTGGTTTAATTTTTGGAATGCTAAGTTCAGATGCTTCTGAAATGGTTTTTTGTATATATTTGACTTCTTCGATAGGGTCTTGATTTTCTGGTAGCGGTATTTTCTCAATAATTTTCGAGTATATATCCCATTTGGCTTTTCTAATGTTAAATTTATAAGGTACGTTTTTTTGATTTTCTGGCAGATGTATTATTTCATTGTTTATTGTTATTTTGATTGGTAGATGATCTGAACCCATGGGATCGTTTAGGACATTCCATTCCATTTTTGTTGCGATTTCTGGTGAGCATAATGTCAAATCTACAGCTGATTTGTGTTGCAATGGTGTGGTGATTCGTGTATTTGTACCATTATTCAATATTACTAAGCTGTATTCCTCCATGAGGTCTAGTAATACCTTGCCTGGGTTGTCTGTTGTGTCACAACCCCATGCTGGGTGGTGGGCATTAAAATCTCCACATATTATATACGGTTTTTTCATGGTATTTAATATTCTTCTCCAATCTTGTATTTTTGCCAGGTGGGGGGGTGGGCAGTAGACACTGTATATGCTGAGATTTTTTTTCGATGTTTTGAGTTCAATACCAATGATTTCAATATGATCTATTTTGTTGTTGTTTGGTATTATTTTGTAGGGTAGGTCGTTATCTATTAGTAATGCCACTCCTCCTTTTCCGTTCGGACGAGAAACATGTTCCAATTGATATCCATGAAATTTGAGGAAGTTTTGAGGTTTTAGCCAAGTTTCTGAGACAGCGATGATATTTGGTGGATCCGCTTCTATGAATTGCACCAAATTATGTTTATTTTTACTTAATGATCTAGAGTTCCATTGAAGTATCTTGACAGTTTTCGTAGCCATTTTTAGATGTTGGTGTTTGTAGAGTATCTAGTATTGTCTTTTCGATTATGTTTTTTATAGTCTCTTGTGTGATTGGTACTTGTGTGGTTGCAATGTTGTTTATTATCGTAGAGATGGCTGTTGTTATGTTTTCGATTAATTGTTGATTTGAGCTAGGATTGTTGTAATTAGGTGCATATGGGTTTCTTCCAATTGGTTGTGTCAGCATTCTTAATCAATTATTTGCTGTTGGTAAATTTTCCTTTGGTGTGGCAACTTTATTCTTTTTTGTTTCTGTTTTCTCTTTTTCGTATCTTGCTTTTTTATTGAGTTGATGGATTTCTTTTTCTGCGTTTTTCTTGTTTTGTTCCTGATTTCTGATTGTAGTTGTCGAGTCTTCTGGATTTAAATGCCAATAATTATTGGAGATTGGGATGTTGAAATAGTCTTGGAGTTTGGGGAATCCTTTTTTGTTTTCAAGGTCAGGATTGACCAATTCGCTGTATGTTCTTTTTTCAACCATATTTTTTGCTTCTTTATATGATACTTGTTTTTCGGCCATAATTGTTTTGATTTTTTGTTGTTTGGTGAATTCAGGGCAGTTCTTATCTATGGAGTTATGATTTCCATCGCAATGTACACATTTGGGTTCTTTTTTCTTACATTCTTCGGTTTTATGATTTTCTGAGCAGGTGTTGCATCGAGTTTGACTTTTGCATTGTTTACTGGAGTGTCCATACCTCAGACAGTTCCAGCACTGTATAACTCTCTGGTAGTATGTATTTACTTGACAACGATTGCTAAATATATGGACATGGGATGGAAGAAATTGATTTTCAAAAGTTACTACTATGACTGGTGTATTTATTATGTAGATTTTGCTTTCTTTTTCAATTCTTTTAGTCATTCTTCGTATACTTGCTATTTTCACTGGTGATTCAATTTCTTCCATGAGTTGTTGTTCTGTTAAATCAGTATCGACATTTTTAATCACACCTTGTTGATATATCAAGAAATTTGGAATATAGCCTTGTAGGTTATGATTTTTGAAAAAATCTGAGTCTAAAATTTGATTGGCAATTTCTGCTGATTTTGTTTCGATTTTTATTCTGTTTCTTCCTGTACTAGATATTTCTTTGATGCCTGTGTAATGCTGGGGACATGCATTTCTAAGCATTCTTCCAATGCGCATTGGATGAATGCGATTTGCATCAGTATTATTAGTTGATTCGACAAACATATAAAAAGGACTATTATGGTTGGGTTTAAATCTATTTTTAATAGATTTATTTGTACTTACGTCTTTATTGGTGTCTGTTATGGGTGGTGTAATGTTTTTGTGATTTTTTTCATTGTTGTGTTTTTTTTGCGGTTCTTTATTTGTCGTGTTTTGTATTGGTGTTTGATTTATGTGTACTTTTCTTGTATCCATGTCATAAATTGTTTTAGGTGAAACTGTATTTGTATTTTGTGGTTGTTTAATTGTTGTATTTAATGTATTTGTATTGGGTGTTGAAAAGTAGCCTGAACAAATCTCTTCATCATGTGAATACGTCCTTGACGTCACGCCTAGTGTCGGTGCGAACAGGTCTCCGCTGGTTGACGGGACCGCTGCATGTTTGTGCGGGTCGGCTGTATTACCACTGCTTGATGCACTCATCACATTTTATTATGTTTATTTTTTTTTTCACTAACTTATGTTTAAATCTACTTTATACTAATTATAACTACTAAATCTATTTTAACACTTAAACTATAATGGTAATCTTAACTTATATTTACTACTATTGTAAAATGTTTATTATTATTTATTAATTAATATTTAATACATAAATTATTATTTCCGATAACACACACGTCTATACTATACGCTTGTTCGATCGAAACTGTGTCCTCTTTATTAATGAACTAAGCTTCTGGCAACCCTAATTATACCTAACTTGGCTACTTTCAAACAGTACAGTTCTTACAACACTTATTTTCTTAAATATAAGTATATATTGATTTTAATTTTAAATTGTTTAATTCACTTATCGTATTTTATTATTAAAGAAATTTCATTAGGTCTCGATATTTATTTCTCAATAATGTGATCATGAAAATATAAAAACACCGTTAAATTCAAAAAACCTTGATCCCGACTGTCATTGCGTCACAGTTAACGCATTTATTATAAATATATAGAAAAAGGAAAAACGCATTAAATATTCAAAAAACTGGTATTATAGAATACTAATGATTCCAAAATACAATGTTTCTTTTTAGATATTGGTCAAACAGTAAAGTGTAAATACATGATGAATATTTTACAAAATAAACATATTTTATAAACACTTTAAAACTTATATTTTATTTTTAACGTTTGTCATTTTCCATATACTACATATTCATGAGTAACAAAAAACAAACACGTGCAAAACAAGCCCAAATAAATTAATGAAAATAATGTTATATTATTTATATGGGAAAAACGATAATCAAGAATAAATGCATGCAATTATTATAATATAATTTATGGCAAACCCAATTTATAGAAACTGTAAATAATTTTATTTTTTTATTTTTAAATCCTTAATATATATAAAGCTCAACGTCTCTCTGTCTGTCTGTCTGTCTGTTTGTCTGTCTGTCCGTTAGTGCGCTTATCACTCGAGAACCATTTATCCGATTACGTGAATGTATTAAAGAATTGTGTAGAATCAAAAGTGCTACAATAAAGTCCACGACACCATATGTCTAACTTTTATATTTAAGCCACAATGACTGCTTTTATGTTACAAAAAAAAAAACATAAAATATTTGGGTTATGTTTACATGGACTTATGACCTGCAAAACTTTAATCCTTATCGAAATAAATGATTTCATCGTCATAAGTACTTAATTTAGATATAATTTCCCTTTTACAGAATTCAATTTGGTCTTTTGGTTTAGGAAATAACGTGAAATAAGTATATACAATAACATTATTCGTAACAATTCGCGTGAACTACGACTATGTATGTAGACACCGCGCTGGGTAGAGTGGACATGCCAGTATTCTTTTGATTGTCAATTGTTTAAATTGTTTTCAATAATTAACTTTTAAATAATCAACTAGGTATATACATATTTTTAAATCCTAAACAATAATTCCGTAGTCCACGCGAGCGAAGCCGTGCGGGCCAAGCTAGTATATATATAAAAACTAAGTAGGTACTTTTTATTAGAATTTAATAAATTCAAATTAAATAGTGATCTGAATTTGCGAATAAAACGCAATAAAATAAATACATTAATAGATAGATATTTGAAATATTTTTGGTAATTTTCAGGACCGTAACTAGTGGCTCGAGGGTCTCGGGCAGTATGTGACCGACCCCCCCCCCCCCTCCTCCTAATATGTAAAATATAAATTGAAGATTTTTTTTTCGTTGCTACCTCACTATTTTTGCATGTTGTTAATTGTGGAAAAAAAATTACGGCACTACCTCAATAGTAGTTACAGTACCTACTAGTAATTTTCATTAAATAATAGATATACTTTTATTGTGAAAGCGCAAAAATACTATTTTTTAACGGATTTTTCAATTACAGTCAGTTTCAAATTTAGGTAATATTTGTAAAATTATAAATCAAAATGTGAATTAATTTTACTTTGATAATCAAGATAATAATGATGAAAATCATTTTGTTTTTAAAATTGCAAATATTTATGTAATATATATTCTGATCGCCCTATAGACACGTTCACGTACACGGTACAGCCAGCATAAAATCGCACATGCCCAACCATACAACGCAACATTATTTGTATATTTTAAGAATAAACAATACCCGATACATATATTCAACTGCATGTCCAATAATAACAAATATTGACCTTCGAAAGGTCGATTGAGTTTTAAAATAAATACAACGTGTATTGACACACTATCGGTGGCTAAGCAATCGTGTTACTTAAATATTTAAACAATGCATTTTATCGTGAAACCTGCCACATTTATTGTAACATTGATAACTTGTGATAGCATTTAGCGAGAATGTTTAAACATCCCTCTTAAATAAATGTTGATCGTGTCCATTCAGATATTTGATAAGTCAAAATCAGCTGTTCGAGTTTTGTAACATGGACTGATAAGAGTTATCAAACTTTTTATTTTCATTATATGTTCAAATTATTATTTATATTTCAGGTGAATAACGAACTTTATATTCGTTATTATTTATTTATTTTTCAGGGTATACTTATTAATTCACAAATAGTTATTATTCTTGTATATATGTAATATGCATAGTATTTATTTTAGCAATTAATAAAATCATTGAACCAAATTTAATTAATATATTTAATTACTCATTTAATGTACATTAACTGATAATTTTTCTACGTTTTTTCTACTTTTTAAACCTTTTAGTTTATTTGCATCATATTTATATACACTCACCGCTTTAACGACGGCATCGGTTTTTAAAACATTCTTCTTAACGACACATCGTCACCTCGCCCACCGTTGTAACTTTAACGTCTATCGATGATTATAATTAGGGTTGTTAGGGATATGAAATATCGGTTACGGATACGGATAAGGATATTTTTTTTTCTTGGTTTCGGTTTCGGATACGGATATGGATTTTTTTCTTTCTTGGTTTCGGTTTCGGTTAGGGATATGGATATTTTTTTTCTTAGTTTCGGTTTCGGATACGGATAGGGATATTTTGCCCCCTTTAATTTCGGATACGGATACGGATACGGATATTTTTTATTTTTTTTTATTTTTCAGCCCATAGTATAGTTTCCATTGAAATAAGATACATATACAGTCGAAATTGGTTATAAAGTTATAACGATATCTTTTAATACAACATATCGGTTAACGACTCAAAATAAAAGTTCCGTCGCAATTCCATATATGGTAATTGCCTAATTACCGGTTTTAAGGGTTCCGTAGAAAACTAGGAACCCTTATAGTTTCTCCATGCCCGTCCGTCCGTCCGCCCTGTTAAAATTTTGACATAATAAGATGAAATTTGGTATATGGTCGTAGATTGATACCCCAAAAACAAAAAATGATAAGATTTTTGAAAAACAAATTTTTGTAGACCCCCTTTCATAAAATGAAGTGTTTAAAAAAATCACCTACCCCATTGAGTGGGGTGTGGTTAGAAAGATCTCCTAAAATGCAACAAAAAATGTATCAGGACATTCAATCACGATTTATTTGCTCTTCAAAGTCATTATGAAGCCCCCCCCTATTTTCTATACCATCAATTCTAAAAATCTGAAAAAATTCCAGAATGTATATAGCTTTTAATTAGTACTTTCACTGAAAATTATAGCGAAAAATTAAAACTCCAAAACTTTAATTAATTTACGCTTTACTCAAGATATTTGATATAAGTAGTTTCTTGAAGATTGTTGTATCAATTATTAAACGAACTTACGAATCATACGAAATACGGAGTGACAAGTGTAATTTGTGACAACAATAAAAAAAGTCACGAATTCTAATAAAATTGAAATATGATGATAAAATTGATATAAAAATTGATTTTTCATTTACAATTTTTAAAAATTTTGTATAGTATTTAAAATATAGTAGATTTTCAAAAAAGTGATTATTGCAAATTTGAAAAATCATCTGTTCAATCCATGGTAGCGAAATTAAAAATAGAGAGACCAAATAAAAGTACACGATACGCCAATCTTTCAGGCGGTACCTAAATACAAATTTATAATATGCTCGTATGTTTTGTTTGTGTCTCGAGACTCGGGGAAATAAGTAAGAAACTATCCGAAATAATATCCGAAATAATTATTTCGGATACGGTTTCGGTTTCGGATTTCAGAATTTTATTATTTCGGTTACGGTTTCGGTTTCGGAGGTCAAAATTTAATTATTTCGGTTTCGGAGTTCAGAATTTAATTATTCCGGATACGGTTTCGGTTTCGGAGGTCAAATCTTTTCGGATATCCGATAGTTTCGGTTTCGGATACGGAGCTCCGTAACATCCCTAATTATAATTTCACGCTAGAAAAACGATCTCTATAAACAGTGGTGGACCAGTCAATGTACGGAGCGGTCGTTATATAGAGCGACGAATATAATTAATTCAGACAATTCCTCACCATAATGATTTATTATTCCTGCAATCTCATAATCACAGTCACTTTTTAATATTTGGAAAAAAAAAATTATTTATTGATTTTAAAGTACAGTAATATTATGATTCACACATACTTATTTCTTATTTGATATATTTTTCGGTTTAATATTGTCTCGATTTACTAATTTGCTAACTATTAACGCAATGCACGCGAAGGTACCTCTCCAACGATTGTTTTTTTTTTCAACTTGATACAAAATATCCACAAATTATACACCTAAACGTTCCTTGTTAAACATTTCATCCATTAGTGAAAACCAAACTAAAATCCGTTCAGTACTTACTAAGAAAATCGTGTACATGTTTTTATACTATAGAAAATAATTGAAGTTATATAAATTAGAATATATTATGTAACTGTCAGAGCAAATACATAATTTTATGGAATGAAAAGCTTTTTTACCCGTATTTATAGGATATTTTATATACATATCAAATGATATATAATTATTATCAAACGTATAGGTATGATGTTTCAACGGGACTTACGCTATTATAGCCCAGGAAATAAAGGTTTTTACTAAGAAATAATCTGCCGTGTGCCACAGGACTTTCTTATACGTAATAATGACAGTGAACAGTGTACGTGATTTTTATTTTAGTGAAGGATATTTCTGACAAACTAATAAAAGATAGAGTAAAATGAATGAGACATAAACTATAGAAATATTATTTTATACATTATGTATCGAACGAATTTTGTTTAACATAATTACTAACAATAAGATGGAAACAGATGTTTACTCATGTAATTTTTTTAATTTTTTGAAATAAGACAAAAATGTTATAGATAAAAAATGTCGAGTATGTTACTATCTATAATTTATTCCCCATACATTTTTTTCCAACACTTATGATTTAGTCAGAAATATTTTTTTAAAATCATTATTTAGAATAATCTATACTGGTTGCTGGGTGCTTTGACCGTACGGATCACGACTAATACCGTCATGTCACCGGGCGACCACTGCAAACTAAATAAAATAGAGTGTACAGTGTTTATTCTCAATATTATGTATAAGAAAGACCCATGGTACCTATAGCAAACACGTACAGTCTCTGTAATATGTATAAGAAAGTCCCATGACACTCATGGCAGATATTTCTTCTCTGTTATGAACCATTTGAAATGTACTTAAAATCGAATACTTAGTAAAAAAAACAAAAAAAAATTTGTTTTTTTCGAAAAAATGTATAGAACATAAATTATAGATAATAATATTACCTACAATTTTCAACTTTGTTATTTTTCTCTAATTCGCACTGTTTCAGTGTAATTCGAAAAATTCAAAAATCGATGTAGGTAAACATCCGTTTCCGGTTGAATGATCGTTTTCAAAATAGGAGGTTTTCATCCCAGGCAAAAATCAATCTTAAGTATAAAATTCCACCTTTCTACGATTTGTCGTATTTGAGTTACAGCGTCTACAGACAGACCGACAGACCGACAGACACACAGACATCATGGCGAAAATAGTCAGAATGGATTCAGGGAAGGTCAAAATTGATAATTCCATCAAAATCCGGATTTCGAAAAAAATCGCGTTTACTATACTTACTTATACTATATGTATATTTCATATACACTACCGCTCAAAAGTATTTGCCAACCTATTTTAAAATATCATTTTAATGAAGCATGTAAATGTTATTGAAAAAAATAAATCAAAATCGACGTAAAAATGTTTGATTATAATTCTTAAAACTATTTTACATAAAATTTATTAGCACAATCGTGGCATTCTTCCAATTAATTTATTGAGAGTTTCTGGTGTAATTTTTCCCCATTGTTCCTGTAATTTGTTCCATAGAACTGTAGCAAATGTGGGACATGGTTTCCGGAACTTTTTGTTCAGTTCATCCCACAGGAGCTCAATTGAATTGAGATCAGAAGATGGGGGAGGTCAAGTCATAATTTTTAATTTTTTTTTCTTAATTAAGTTGTTCTAAATATTTTTTATGTAACTTAGACAAGTGTTTCGGATCACTATCTTGCTGAAACACAAATCCACGACCACTTATTTGTGTTTAAGAGCCTAACAAATTGTTTTCTAGAATTTCTTATAGCCTTATTTTCTTAAACTTCGACTAATATTTGGAAGATCCCCTACATGAGAACTTCCAAAACGCCCCCAAACCGTGACAGAACCTCCCCCGTGTTTAATTATTGGGGCAATTAGTTGCCCAGATACTTTTTTTTCAATTGGCCTCCTGATAAACACACTTCTTTTTGAACCGAACACTTCATATTTCGACTTATTACTCCTTAACATTTTTTGCTATTGTTCAATTGTCCATGTTTCATGTTATTTTGCTCATTGAAAACGTTTTTTCTTGTTTGCCACTCAAAGTAGAGGTTTCCTCATAGCCACTTTTCCATGGAATCCACTTTTTTGAAACCTTCTTTTTACCGTGGTTACTCTAACTCCATTTAGGCGATTGTAATTTATTTGGGAGTTTATTTCTGGAGCTGGTATGAGTTTATTTGACTTGCTTGTAGTTTTGGTTCATTGATCCTCTGCAGAAGATGCTGCTTTTAGACGTTTAGAACAACGATTATTGTTCATATGCCCCGTGTTTTTAAATTTATTCACATTATAATCAACTGTTCGTCTTGGAATCTTCAATTGTTTTGCAATTTCATTATTACTTTTACCAATTTTATGAAAACTGATGATCCTAAAGTGGATCCCAATAGATAACTCCTTTCGTTTTGGCATTTTCGAGATAAAAATACAAAATTTGCAATGGATGCCACAAAAATTCACACTTTACAACTGAAGATGCTTGCATTTATAGAATATTCAAATTAAGGAGTAAGAATGTAATATAATTTATTAAGTGAACCCAGTAAACTATAAAAATATTATTTTGAAACTTCAAATCCACTTAGATTAGCTAGAAACATATTGAAATCCTTGTACGGACTATACGTAAGAAATCCCATTTTTCCGTTTTATGGCCATAAAATATTTGGCAAACATTTTTAAATGTCATAATTGGTAGAAATAATAAGAAATGAGATTAGGAGTATAGTATTTTACAAAGCAACAAAAATTATTAGCCTGTTTTGAAAAAATCGTAAAAATTGTGGGTTGGCAAATACTTTTGAGCGGTAGTGTACATTGGTATAAGAAAGTAAAAATACCCATAACTCCTAAACGACTGATGATGGAAGGGTGTAATTTTATATTTATAATAATCTTTCATCTGGGAAGACAACCACCTTATTTTTAAAATGATCACTAAACCGGAAACGGATGTTTACTCATGTAATTTTTTTAATTTTTTGAAATAAGACAAAAATGTTTTAGATAAAAAATGTCGAGTATGTTATTATCTATAATTTATTCCCCATACATTTTTTTCCAACACTTATGATTTAGCCAGAAATATTTTTTTTTTAATCATTATTTAGAATAATCTATACTGGTTGCTGGGTGCTTTGACCGTACGGATCACGACTAATACCGTCAAGTCGCACGACGACTACTGCAAACTAAATGAATTAGAGTATACAGTGTTTATTCTCAGTATTACGTATAAGAAAGGCCCATGGTACCTATGGCAAACACGTACAGTCTCTGTAATACGTATAAGAAAGTCCCATGACACTCATGGCAGATATTTCTTCTCTGTTATGAACCATTTGAAATGTACTTAAAATCGAATACTTAGTAAAAAAAAAAAAAAAAATTGTTTTTTTTTCGAAAAAATGTATAGAACATAAATTATAGATAATAATATTACCTACAATTTTCAACTTTGTTATTTTTCTCTAATTCGCACTGTTTCAGTGTAATTCGAAAAATTCAAAAATCGATGTAGGTAAACATCCGTTTCCGGTTGAATGATCGTTTTCAAAAATAGGAGGTTTTCATCCCAGGCAAAAATCAATCTTAAGTATAAAATTCCACCTTTCTACGATTTGTCGTATTTGAGTTACAGCGTCTACAGACAGACCGACAGACAGACAGACCGACAGACAGACAGACAGACAGACAGACACACAGACATCATGGCGAAAATAGTCAGAATGGATTCAGGGAAGGTCAAAATTAATAATTCCATCAAAATCCGGATTTCGAAAAAAATCGCGTTTACTATACTTACTTATACTATATGTATATTTCATATACATTGGTATAAGAAAGTAAAAATTCCGACCAAGCTGGATTTTGGTGGAGACCTTTATTTTGATGTCCTAAACATACCCTAAAAAGTCCCCTTAATTTGGATGGCGGGTTTTTATTTTTTAGGGGGTAAAGGGGGGCTGATTCTAGTTTTTTGCAAATATCTCAAAAATTATTAATTTTTCGAGAAAAATTGTTATGAAAAAAAATGTAGCTTATAAAATTCTACACAAAAAAGGTATTTATACTTTTTTCGTATAATCAATACTTTTTAAGTAAACTGTTAACCCAGTAAAGGGTGCAGCGAAGAGTGCCAAAATCCGAACTTTTAGGGGCAAGCAATTTTATGGTTGATTATTATGTAAAGTAGTGCAACACCCTTAAAAAGGGGGTTGAAGGGTGAAAACCCCATTTTCAAGATGATTATCAATTTTTCTCAAAATCTAAATCGATGACGGGGTGTTTTTATGATTGATATTTATTGAGGACACTTAAACGAATCGATCGGGACCACAAATATTGAATTTGACAGAAAAATACTCTTTCTAGAGGGTTTAAAAAAACGTATAAATGTATATTTCGAAGAAAAAATTTAAAAATTAATAATTTTTGTTTAAATCAAAATTGGTCTCAAATTGTTCCTGAAGTTCTAAAGAATACTGATCAACCATAATTTTAAAAAATATTAATATTTTAATCAATGAAAATTGATAAAAAAAAATTACGTTACCTACCCTTAAACATTAGCGATTTTCATTGGTTAAAATATTAATATTTTTTAAAATTAAGGTTGATCAGTATTCTTTAGAACTTCAGGAACAATTTGAGACCAATTTTGATTTGAACAAAAATTATTAATTTTTAAATTTTTTCTTCGAAATATACATTTTTACGTTTTTTTAAACCCTCTAGAAAGAGTATTTTTCTGTTAAATTCAATATTTGTGGTCCCGATCGATTCGTCTAAGTGTCCCCAATAAATATCAATCATAAAAACACCCCGTCATCGATTTAGATTTTGAGAAAAATTGAAAAACATATTGAAAATGGGGTTTTCACCCTTCAACCCTTTTTTAAGGGTGTTGCACTACTTTTCGCTAGTTCGGGTTATTTTTTTCGAATTCTACGCCCTAAAATCTATAATAATCAACCATAAAATTGCTTGCCCCTAAAAGTTCGGATTTTGGCACTCTTCACTGCACCCTGTACTGGGTTAACAGTTTACTTAAAAAGTATAGATTATACGAAAAAATTATAAATGCCTTTTTTGTGTATAATTTTATAAGCTACAATTTTCTTCATAACAATAATTCTTGAAAAATTAATAATTTTTGAGATATTTGCAAAAAGCTAGAATCAGCCCCCCTTTACCCCCTAAAAAATTAAAACCCGCCATCCAAATTAAGGGGACTTTTTAGGGTATGTTTAGGACATCAAAATAAAGGTCTCCACCAAAATCCAGCTTGGTCGGAATTTTTTCTTAGTTTGACCGTTTTTTTGAGTCTATTGCCTGGGCTATTATGTTTATAAACAGTGGCACCACAACAGTTTTTCATCTGGAGCAGAAACGATATCTGTCATCAAGAAGGGGAAGCAACGTTGTAATTTAAATACGAATTTTCCTTTATTTTTTTCTAATAATAACCTGCTTTAACCTGAACACCCTTATTCGCTTCATATTTATTTTCATTTAAATCAATATTATTACTACCCCATAATTAACATCTTTGTAACCTAAATAATATTTAGAAGAACAGCAACAAAAATATCAGAAAAATAAAATATATTAAACTAAATATAGTATAGGTAATATAATTAGTGTAATCGAAGTACCCATTTCAAATATGAAAAATATTAACTCACGGTCAATTAATTCTTTTAAATACATAACTTATACAATATATATACACGAACTACTTTAAATATGTGACAAATGATGTGAATAGTGTTTAAAACAAAGAAATTAATATATCGTAAACGTAAATAATAATAAGTAAACTTTATTATTGCATTGTTATATGAACTATAATGTTAAAATTATGATATATTCATACATTTTTATAATTTTTTACTGTAATCTTTAAAAACTTTTAAAGTTTTATAAAAACTAAGTTTTATAAATTTTAAATTAATGTCGAAAAAAATACAAAATTGAAATAATTAAACTTAAAATAAATAATTTTACTTTACAAGAAATTTGTAAATCGATATGGAATAAACCATATCAATATAATGACATTATATGATCAAATGATCACCAATGAAGGTATACTACAAATATATGTATATACTGGTATAATAGGCGGTTTTGGTAAGTAGGTACCATTATGTTATTACTTAATCGATCCTACTAAGACTTAATAACGTTTACATTTTCCTTAACTGTAAAAATGACGTCTACTGCATTGAGATCACACACGTATAGACATATCTCGTTAAAAAATATAATAAAATTATATTTTAGTCTATGTACCTGACTGCTACCATTTGGTCTGTCTTTCCGAGAAACTAGTCAAAAGATAGCAAAAATGGTCAAACGAAATAATCTAAAACTTGGTAAGTTTTTTTCTACAGGGAGAAATACTTTTACAACCAATATTTTTTTGTTCAAATAAAAATAATAAATTGATATTTATTTAAAGTAAATTGATGAAATATATTGCATAAATGTATTTGTAAAGTGGCAAATTAATTTGCCACCTTGTTTGTTATGAATATTTGATTATCAACATCAGTAAAACGTGAATCAAAATTTTCCACAACTCATATACATAGGTCCTTTGGCCCAGGCTTGCGCCGATGCTAGCCAACGCTGGGTCAAGCCTGGCACTCAACACTGGGCCAAAATACAAATGATAACAAGACTTGGCAATCCAATATTGGACTAAGCTTGGGCTCATCGTCAAGGTTGGCAATTCCAACATGGGAAACTGCACAATATACTGATAGAACATTTTATAAAATCGACACATAAAGAACCTTGACTTACGTAGACAGGTACTTTCATTAGAATTTTCACTGTTTCATTACCTTGCAAAATTTAAGGTTTCCGTGACTCTAGATGAATCTAATAATCCCATCATCTAGATTCTAGGTTATAATCAACATGTCGCAAAAAATTACAATGTACATATTCAATAAGTAAGGTCAATAAAAGCAAATTAACTAATCGTAAAATAATTATAATCCATCATACAAATCTGTTACTTCCATACTAATATTATAAATCGAAAGTAATCTGTCTGTCTGTCTATCTGTTTGTTACGTTTTCACGATTAAACTACTGAACCGATCTTGATGGCAAGGAGATAATAAATAATGTATAAAAACGTTATGTGGTGGCCACCGCAAAATTAGTCAGTACTGAAAACACCTGTCTAAAATTAAATGTATAGAATAAAATATTCTTATTGTGTTTATTTGCAATCTAATTAACAATGCAGAAATATTTTTCAAACAATGATTACGTAAGCATTAATTAATTATGACTAATTTTTACAAAACACCAGGACCTATTTTATTTAAAACAATCCTGAACATACACACAAGTAAAGTGGCAGGCGGGAAGTCATTACCATGTACAATCACTTTAGAGAAGTTTCTCTCTCTCTCTCGCTCTTCAAGTTGTACGTTAGCTTTTTCAAGGAGAAGTTAATGAGTGTAATATTATAGGTGAAGGGTGGTGGGCGTAGTTGTCGATAAAGATCCGATCGTAATGAACACATCGGTAACAGCACAATTCATTTATTACAAGTTCGAATGTTGTATAAATAAAAAATATTGGAAAAATAATCTTATATTTTTGTTACTGTTGTGTTCGTAATTGCCAGGACAAGGTTTGTATGAAAGAAAATTTTTGGAAAAGTCACCGGTAAAATCGGAAATTTTGATGTTTTTTTTCTAATTTAAAAGTATTATACACGTCATTATATAGATTTTCACACGCTGATTCTAAATCTAAATCCGACCACATGTTAAAATGTTACAGCCATTTTTCTCAAAAATGTTAAAAAAACTAAAACTTTGAGAAGTTATATTAAGAACGTTATAAGATACAGACCTGCGGTTTGAAAATTTCAATTTTTCACATCATTTTCTACATATATAATTAACATACTTTTAACGAAATTGAAAACATCAAAATTTTCATCATATTTCATGCATCAATCTTCGATTGAATAAATAATTCTATAGTAACGGTTTGAATATTTGATTTATTAATTAAATAATAGTTTAGTGGATGTTAACTCGGGTAACACCGGGTCCATTACTCTAGTACTAGTACGATATAAAATGTAATAACAATCTAGTACAGAATACAGAATATTTAATTTTAACATTATTTTTTAATTAAGTACCCAAGTATATTAAAATAATATAACAATGTTTTTATAACCGACATTCTATCTACCGCCATTCCGTACGATTCCACGAAATAATAGAAATAAGCCTCGCCCATACAGCCAGAGGACTTTTTGTTAATCAAATTTCGTTTTTTTACACATCGCTTTTTGTTGTCTATGCATGATTACCCGTGAACTGTCCATAATACAAGAGAGAGAAAAATATCCGCTCCAACTCTAAAGAGAACGGTCATAAGTACTAGAGAAAACTCTGATACAATATGTGATTTATGATACGCCACTACGAAACAGATAGTTACTAATTTGTAATAACGCAGTGCTTCCCAATATTTATTTAGTTGGAGTATGTTATTATGATTATTATATACAAAATAGGATTAGTACAGTACTCGGCCGAGTGAAATAAACGAGCAAATGAATAGAAACTGGTGCTCGGCCGAGCAGCATAGCAAGTACCTCGGTCGAGTACTCGTCCCATGTAAACAAGGCATTAGAGTTAATATTTTTGGAGCAAATAAGAAGCTCATATCGAATAACTAATTTTATCATTTTCTATAACTACTTACTAGTAACTTCAAATCAGACTGTTTTTAAAACATTAATTTTCCAGATTTGTTGGTTGCTTTGACATTTTAATGTGCAATCAAATCTACTGGGGAAAAGTCAATATTAATTTATATTTTTCACTATTAATGCCTAGTTTACATGGAACTGTCAGCTAAGGATTCTGATTGTTCAATGCTACAATTAATTAATTAACTATTAAATATATTTCTCGTTTGTGAAACTAGACATAAGTAATAATAAATAAATATTAAATTCATTAATTACTATTACTACTGAATTTATGTTTGTTATCACCACGTCCCCTTGTTTGGAAACTCTGTATATCGCAAACCATGTTAATTATTACCGCTAGTTTTTACTCGGTCACTGTTCAAATGATTCATTTTGCAAACGCGGTTGCTCGCCAGTTGGAAGTGTGATTGTTTTATTAGATATTTTAGACACGTTTAATTACAGTTTTTCTACTCGTTTATTTATATTATGTAACGTTATATATTTAAAACTTGAAGATAAGGAAACTGTCGTTCAAGTCTTACTTTTGAAATAAAAAATAGATTTCGTACATTCCTTATAAAAATATATCGATAATTTCTTAAAGGAGTTTGTAACGATGTCTCGTCTTTTTATGCAATATTAAAAAATTCTAAATGAAATTAAAATTTAGTCGTTTAATTTAAAAAAAAAAGTTTCCAAACGAATCAAATTCGATTATCAATAATTAATCTGATAAGTAATGTAAATAAAAGTAAAATAGTTCGTATACGCAAACTAATTTTCAGAAGAACATTTGCAACAGTTAATCGAATTCCAAAAATAAAAAGCAATTAATCCATTAACACCGGTCGAAAAGGAAGAAACTCTGGAAAACTTCAAAGAGGCAGGAAATCGGGCCCCGGTAATATCAACACATATAAGAGTCGACACGAATTAATTCTGTACATACATAATACTATACACACACAGTGGTAGTGAATCGCGGAGCTTCCAAGAGAAATTTCGCAAAATTAAAATATCTCTTTTGTCTAATGAAAGCTTCTGCGGCGTAATCTTAAAGTTTTTGAAGCCAAGAATCACTTATTTGGAGTATTTTTATGTTAATCTGACAAATGTATTAAAAACGTATAAATTATTTATAAAATAATATCCTGATGCCACTCTAACCATAAATTGATTAACGTTTTTAGATTGACGTTTCGACAAATATCTTAAGGTGTTTATATATTCTTCATAATTAAAATAACTTACAATCTAACATAAGTATTTAATATTAATATGTTTGAAACTACAGTAGAAACAGTACAGTAGAAGGGACCGGTCATTTATAAGGTCGCAAAAGCGTATAATTTTTATAACCAGTAAAATGCAATTATATGCTATTCAATTTGACATTTATTTTGAGTTATTAAACCCGATACGCCGTATTAACCGATGTCGTTATAACCAGTTTCTACTGTATATACATAACATATATATTTGATAAAAATCATTTGATAATTTTTGCAAAATAAAATATATGTTTTACACGTTTATTCTGAGCTGTCGAAGCATTTTAGAATTCGACATATTAAAAAAAATTAGTGTTGAAATTTTCAGTTAATTGGTGTGAATATAAAAATAAAATATAATATAATTTATTATATTATTCATTATTATTTCATTAACCTTTATAATTAGGTAATTCTGATATTTCAAAACACACTTTAGTTACCCGAAATACCTACATTTTTTCAGCAAAAATTTATTTTAAAAATGTATTTAATAATTAAATCGTACACACATGCCACGTCAAAAAAATACATTTGATAAGTATTATATTTTATCTTAAGAACATTTTTAAATAAACAAGCGAAAATATT
The DNA here is from genome assembly GCA_949319165.1 of Sialis lutaria. NCBI lineage: Eukaryota > Metazoa > Arthropoda > Insecta > Megaloptera > Sialidae > Sialis > Sialis lutaria. The sequence continues at coordinate 19,379,884 of OX439231.1, read as the reverse complement.
ATAATCTTAATATTTTATTTGAAACCACACTCTTTCTCTAAGAACTTACATTACGTAACAAACTAAAAACAAATATATTAATACCTCCTTTCATCCCTTACACTCACCCACCACTGACACACACACACACACACACTCACACACACACACACATAAACCGTCGGATCGGTTTGGCAAATATCGCACATTTTAATTACCAGAAAACGGCGGCAGTCGTCTCAACGCCGGATTTCTAAAAATATAAATTCGAGGTTACGGAGCTCTAAAACACAAACACACATACACACGTGCACATTACATGTGTGTGTATGTGTTTTAATGAGAAACACATTAATAAAGCAGTTTCCGAGAAACCGTACGAATCATATCACCGTTTAATCTTTTTGCAGGGAGTTGACAAACAAATTTATTTATTTAAATTACAGATTTTTATGGGAATAGTAAAATAGCATTCGATGAATTTATATAATATTATGCCAATTCATTCAAGTTTTCTCTTAACCGGAATGGTAAAAATAAAAACATGAAAAATATGTTTTGCCAATCATGAACGAAAATTATTTAATAGCGTCGTGTAATTTCTTTAATAGAATCTATGATATATTTTATACGTAAGGTAATTGTGATTTTCTTTAATCACATTAGATACAATTTTTCTACACGAAGAAAAATATATGTATAGTAATTTTTACTACAATAAATAAAGCGTGTATTTAAATGCACTTTCTTTAAATAATAAACACTTTTTATTTAATCTTTTTCACTTATACTGCACGAAAAAAATAAAATAAATAAATAACCCAAAGACATTGTGGTAATAAGTAATAATTGCCAATAACGTAGAAATCTTTCTTATACACTAAAAAAAATCATATGTGCATAGTAAAATTTACTATCCAGTAGGTAGGGTACAATTACATAACAATTATTATCATACAAATGCCCGGTATTATCAACTAATTTAAAGCTCTTTAAAGTAAATTTGGTGTATTACAAACGTGATTTAAATCAATATTTAAGCTCTCAATGAAAAATAGACATAATATACGTTGTAAAGAAATGCTGCAGATAATTTAAAATCTATTTAATTAAATGTATTATGCTTGGATCTGTTGATAATATTACAGCTAGTTAAAAGGAGCATTTAGTTAAACTTGATAATACTGGGCGAAAGTGTATAGTATTCCTCATATTATAGGTTACCAACATTTTGATTGTATTAAACAATTAACAAATATTCATAATAGCTATTTTGAATCAAATTGATTAAGAAATAACGTAATAGATTTTTTTATTTATTTTTAAATCAATTAAAAAATACATCAACAAAGATTTTCGTTATCATATTCATAACTGGATGATTTTTTAGGGAACGAGGGCCCCACCCGCTTTATATTTTTATAATTTTTGATACTTCAAGACTTCCAATATGTTTATCGAAATATTAATTGACATAACCAAAAAACCAGCCATAAAAAATATAAATATATGTAAATATCTATATTCAATAATCAATTAATTCTGCAATTAAAAAATATTTATTTATTCTATACAAGACAGATGGAATTGTTCGGTTTAAGAATATATACAAAAAAAGCATTTAAAACATAAATTATAGAGTCAGACTTCACTGGCTATGGAAACTGTATTTTCTGTTTTTGTCTATATATTCACAAAACATTAATAAAATAAAAATGAACTACAGTAATTTCTTGATTTTCCGGTCGATGAATGTATCAGCAGTTTTGATCTTTCGTTAATAACAACGAATCAAATTGGATTTACTCGAAAATAAATATAAAATACTTATTCACCAATTCACAATATTTATTACCAACCCAATTTCAATTCAAACCGTAACATTTGATAAAATTTAGTTATAAAGACCAAGAATGTATAACATATGAGCAAAACAATACTTAAGATTTAAAAAAAACATGTTCTAAAATAAACATAATCAAAACAAACTCTGATAATTAATTTCTAATAAGCTTGTCCACAAGATAAAGCGCTCCGTTGACTCTCGTCTCGAGACGTGACTTTAATTTTACAAGTGACAGTCTCTCAGTCGATCTTATCTCGTGAAAATTAAAACCATCTCGTGTCGGTCTCATCTCTTACTTTTTATAGTTCTCGCTTAAATCAGATCCCGAAAAAACCGTGATGATTCTACTAAACTAAACCACGAATCTATTATAACACAATAAAGAAGACACATCGTCAATATAAAAACACGTGAGAAAATGTACGTTGAAAATTTAAAGAAGCGCCATCTACAAAAGTCGCATACAAATCAGTGTAAGTAAATAAATTAATAAGTATTATATTATGCACTTTGTTAATAATCACAATCAGTCAACAACCCTGACATTCAGCATAAATAACTGTTATGATATTGGCAGTTAAACGAGGGGACGTACTTGTCAAAATCTATAAGTGCATTTTATCGAATTTGTTAATTTTGATAGCACAAAACCAAAAATACTGTAGTTATTGATCACTAAATTGAAAAATAAATAAATATTATTTTCATCAATATATTTTAAAGGTAAAACTAATTATACTTGATCTTTTTAAATAGCTCATAAATAAAATACATATAATAAATAATATAAAATAAAATTTTAGATAATTTACAGAATAATAAAAAATATTTTTAGAAACTTACATAACAAATATAAATGTTATTTTATTTATATATTAAATAATATAGTTTATGTTTAATACAACACTCAACAATTAAGTTGTTAACACACAACAATTATAAACAAAAGGTGAAATAAATACCTATTTCACTGATAAAATTTCAAAGAATTATATTTTTAATTAACTTATTTCATTGTATATCTAAATATCGGATTCAATTGAACACTACGTAAACACTAATAGATTTCTAGTAATTTTGTATTTCTTATTACTTGATATTTAATCTAAGAACTATTGTTCAGGTCTTATACAATATATTTGTAATAATAATCGCATATACAACACGATATAAAATAAGTTGTCCTTAAAAACAATGCTAAAGAGGCGGAAAGTATATTTATAAATAATTATTCAATACTTATAAACAAATAATTCAAGAAAATGAAAAATAAACAAAACAAGTGTACATACTTAATAGACCGCATAACAAAAACTTTTTAAAAACCAAGGGTAACCAACCCGTGGTTCACGAACAAATATTCATTTAAAAAAGAATTTGTAGATAGACCAACAAGTATATATTTTTAAATAAAACTAACTTTTTTTTGAAAAAGGTACAGTAGAAACCGGTTATAACGACAACGGTTAATACGACGTATCGGATTTAACGACTAAAAATAAAATACAGGCTGATTCCTATATAATTGTCTTTTCTAATATACCGTTTACAACGATATTGCTTACAACAAAATACCGCATTGAACGACTTTCTATTTACAATATTTTCGGATAATTTTATCGGTTGAACGACGGACCTTCTTTTGTTCCCATTTAGTTTTTAGTATAATCAATAAATAGTTTTTATTATTTTTATTTTTCCTTGAAATAAAAATAACAATATATTCAGCGTGTACGATTTTTAAATGCTGCACCAATTGTCTATACTTTACAGCGTTGTCATAGCATGTAGTGATATTTTTTTTTTCAAAAAATAAGTTTTTATTTTAGTTATAATTATAACATATAAACGGAACGCTGAAATTACTTGAAATTTTTTATATTAACTATAAATATAGTCATTTGGTTTTCCTCAAAATTTCATAAATTTCTTGATTTCCTTCGCGAAAAAAATTTTTGTTCGTTGTAAATCCGCATAAAATATCGTTAGCCCTGTACTGGCAATGTTAAATTTTTGATTTTATTTTAACGATATCTTCCGCTCACACTTTAAGATTTTGAATAGAACTTTTAATAACCATTTTTTTAAGTTTTTCTTTACAACATTTGAGCTTATTCATGAATCTTTTAATTTTTCCGAGAAATGCCTTAAAAAATCTTATTACCGGTATTTATGATTATCGACTTTTACGACCTAATTTGATCGGTCCCATCGATGTCGTTATAACCGGTTTCTACTGTATTTGTAAAAACTTTACTTTTTAATTATAGTGTCTATAAGACAAATATCACGAATTAACTTATTGATTAAGAACCAGATGTTTGACTTGACACTTTACACTTAAAAGGTTGGTCACCCCTAGTTCAATCATTTAAATCTATTCTTAAACGTTCATATAGTCGTTATCAAATATTTTTTTAAATAATCAATTAAATCATAACTGTTTACATTTTAATAAATTATAAACACACTGTTGTATCATCATTTAATGAATATTTAGTAATACGCTAAATCAAATATTTCTAAATAAATAATTTCTTAATAACAGATAATGGCTATTCGAAACTTATTAAAAATCTATCAATAGTAATTAAAGGTTTTAAAGTTCAGATTTCGTGCGGAGATAAGATATTAATGACTTTCTTTAGTCAGTAAGTAAAATTAGCAACTAGTAAGTACAATATTTACCTCTAAATGTGTTCTTGGAATAAGGTGTGTTCAAAAGAGTTTCATAAACTATTTACTTACATAAATGTGTAGTGTTTTAATGTAACAAATATTGATGAAATTAATAATATGATACACGTTTGAAATACAAGCAATGCATTTAGATATAAGTACATGTTTATACTAATTTATATTTAGGCCTACACGCCGAGATAAGACTTTTCTCGGTCTTGAAACAAGATATTGGTAATTAATCTGTTTTCATTAATATATATAACTATCTTACAAATTACCTATAAAAATAAGAAATTATAGAAAAATTCAATTTTAACTAAATAATGTACAACAAATTTCATGACACAATAATTATTAAGAAATTAAGTTTAACGAGGACCCATATCAATAATTAAGATTTAGTGATAATAAGAGAGATTCAGTGGCGGATTAAGGAAGATTGTAGCCTAATATGAAAAATTTTAAGATTTTTTTCTTCTAAAAAGAAAAAAATATATACTTAAATAACTGTGTCAATAGAAAACTATTTACTTAAAATGTGTATATGGGTATCTTTTATAACTTCTGCTGATTTTAATTTTACAGAATTGAATATTATATGTTGTTGTTTTTTATAATTCATTTACATTTAAAAATCCAAGACTCGAGATCGTTAAATCGGAAAAAATATCAATATTATAACTTTTTTATAAAAGAAACGACACCGTTAGGTGAGGGGTGTTCCGTCTTTCATTTTTAACTGGTTGTATATTATGAAATTTAAATAAAAAAATAATATAAACTAATAAATATATCTAGATGTGGGTATTAAGTTTAGGTATGTGATATTGTTATTTATTTTTCTATCATTAAAACAAAGTATAAAGAGAAAGTAATTCAGTTGCGAAAATGATTTGGACTATTATTTATTTATAGAAGTGCATGCATTAATAACAAAAACTTATATCGGAACATTAAAATTTCAATTAAATACTATTTTTTATGTTTGATATGTTCATTGTTATTGAATATAAAACAAATATAATCTAGTTTTTTTTTAATAAAGTCAAATAAATAACTGTTTTATATACCTACACTTTATTTAACTTTATTGACTATATCAGTGGGTATATGCATTTATGGTAAAACTTGTAAGGATCATTTATTAAAATAATTATAATAATAATGTACACATTCTTTGGAAGGTTTTTTAAAACAATTTAATATTAATATAATACGTCGGTAGCACAAATGTTGAGAGATAAAATTGTGCATTAATAATCACTAATAAGTGCAAGCAAAAAATACTATCTTAATAACATATTATGGATCCGTAAAAAGATTTATGATAGATCATTTCCTAAACCTTTCCTGTCATAAAATAAACACTGCCATATAAAACATGTTCTCCCGTAATAATATTCTAAAAGTAATTCAATTACTTACTAAGCGCAAACGTGCTGTTTACCTTTTCTACAACTGATAAAAACATTTTTAAAGAAAACAAATTTTACAGTTAATTTTATGTGTCGCAACTATTAATTTCAAAATGTAAATTACATTTCAATTAGAAAAATGTATGCAATATTTAATTTTCATATTTCTTTTACACGGTTTTCGCAAATTCGCCGGTAAATCGATCTGCTGAACATTTTAATAATTACCAAGTAATTAGAGCGCAATAATATATATTTTTTGTTTCCTGAATCCAATACAATCACTTCATATACGCTAGGTTATGAAATATATGGTAATTAAAAAGGGAAACCGTGGATCTAATTAAAAAATATATACAATTAAATATTTATGCTATAGATAACAATCGAAAATATAAATAATTGTTCTAAATTTTCAGATGCACATGGTTTACAATATTTATTTCAATATTAATGAAGACGATAATAAATTGAACTATTTTTTTATTATATTACTTAAAATTGATTACTCATACATAAATTCCGATTTACAGCTGTATTATTAGATAAGTAAAAAAAAGTAGCGCTTAAGTATGTTCGTTTAAATACACACAGTAGTATGAATAATGACTTAAAATATTTGCGATTTTTTATGCATCTAAAAATATCAAAGAACTGCGTAACAGTACGTAATGTTATTGGTAACACACATTTTAAAATAAATGAATACTTGAACAAATAAACAAGTCATTCATTGATACCTACATTTTAAAATAAACACAATTGTGGAATGAAGCAAAATAAATACATTAATAATAATAATAGTAATGAGAAAAATACAAGTTTCTGAATATTATATGCAGCGTTTTTCTTTGGTATGAAAATAAATAAACAAAATGTAAACATAACATTTACCCAGGTACATTATGGTGCGATAAACCACATTTGAAATCCAAGATATTTATAAGAATAACGAATGCACAGCACTCTTGTATATCATCACTCAACAACAATTATATCACTCCGAAATCCCACACATGATCGTGTGCATAGATATATAAACAAATCACAATTAATTGAGTTTATTTTCACTGGCACAGCTGATGGTCAGTAATTATTTATCCAAAGTGTCGTCGACGAGGTTTATACGGCACTGACAGCACACTCGACGGTTAGCATAAACACAAGTTGCATTCGTACGATCGATAGATGATGCATTTGTAACGCACAAATTCACGTATTATTAACCTAACCGCATATTTCGCGATCGAGAAGACACTATTCGCGCTATATCGTCAAACCACCGAATCGCCGGAAGTCAAGAGTGGCAAGCACGACAAGTATGTAAGGTATTATAGGATTGTGGGTGCATTTCTGACATTCTACACGCACGTTTAGCCCAAAACACTGCTTATAATGTATGAAACTCGTATGAACAAGATGCGATACTTACCAGAGATGAAGTTGAACGCCTCTGCGGCGACTTTTCACAGAATTAGGACGGATTTTGGTCCGTAAATATGAAGAGTTGGTCTCTTTTTGGTATGCCAAGAATGGCACAAAGAATCTAGACAACGCACACTGCCAACGCGCATTTGCTCTGCGCATGCTTTGCTCACATAAACTTCACATTAAACAACCAGTCACAAACAGTCGTTTCCCCTCTGCTTGTCTCACCCGTCTCACCCAAACCACGTGTGTTACCATTGATATCGTATGCAAAACATTACTTGTATTCTTACTTCTAATCAAACCAAATAACTTAATTTTATATTTACATTGAACCTCCTAATAATAACATTAATTTACTTTCAACAAATCCCACGTATATTTAAAAAACACACGAAAACTTCGATAATAAAAATAATTTATCTTCACTACAACGATATCAATGAATATTACAAATGGCCTCCATGACGCAATCATGCGCAAAATGAGCGCGGTTAAATTTAAATATAAAACGAACAAATCGGGTAATATTAATAATAAAACGAGTATTTAAAGACAAATGATCATAAATATCAAATATATAATCATATTTTAACTAAAGAATTCACTTTTGATTTTAGAGTTAACTTTCTTACCGAAAAAAATAAGAATTAACAGTGAACAAGCACAATAATATCAACTGGTTGTCAAATCTACAGGTTGTAAAAAATGTATCGCGCGAAAATGGAATATCTTATGAAATGTTTGTTTTTACAAGTCCTTTGAAATATATGTATTACTAAAATGTTACATTATTTTTAAATAATATACACGTTTTATTTTAAAATTTGAACTAATATTATGAATAATCAAAAATATCTACATTTTATTTATTTTTTTTTAATTACATGCAATTTAGTTCTATTAACAGATTGGTTCCCGGTATCATAAAAAAACTAGCTTTGTTAACTAGCAAGCACTCTCAAATGAGGTATCAAACTTATTAACTTATATGATAGTTTTCTTTGAGTTTGTATCAGTACCTAAAGTTGGTTTTTGTCGTTTTTTGGCAGATTAATAAATATAGGTACTTTAGCAAATATACTTTACATGCCTTTGTTTTTACTTCCTATGCATGACATGAAACTATCTGACAAAAACTCTAAGAAAACGATCATATAAGTTTGATACTCTATTTAAGAATGCTTAATTTGTATTATAAATTTCATATAAATTATGTACAGATATTAATTCAATGTTTTTGTATCGTTTTTATTTAACTTAATTTTCTGATAATTATTATCTTATATTCTATTAATTACTCCATACTTTTTTGACCTTTTCTATACATCTTTGTATGTTTTTATGAAAATAAAAAATATCATATGTATCATAATATATCATAACATAAAAAATAATAAATGTAATAGTGGAGACATTAGGTACAATACCTAACGTAACTAAAGTTTTTATATTTTATAATACCAACATGTCAAGACGAAATTAATCACCAACCATGCTTATTATTAAATAAAAATATTGAAAATTGAACCTGAAAGTTATTACATTTATATTAAAATATAGAAATGATTTACACCAAGCCTGCTTATCTGCGCCGAACCCCGCTGGACAGTGCAAAATGTTTACGATTGCCTAATTTGGATGGCAAATCGCGCATATAGACGCGCAATGAACGTAAAAGTCACTGAAAATCAGTTGTCTCTGAACAACCAACCAGGGATTTTAGTCATATTAACAATGATCAACTGATTTGTTCATTTATTACCACTGCTCTAAATCTCGGACAAATTCATAACGATTTGACACCTCGCAGTTAGTGTTAGCCAGAAGCTTTGCTTTCGAGCAATATCTTTATAATACCGGGCATTAAGGATCGAATTTCTTATTTGTTTTTTTGTTATTATATTATTGTATTTTAAAAATTCACTAGCTTGTTTTTATTTAATCATAAAGGAAATACGTACCTACTTGCTTTTTTCAGTTCTCGTTTGTAGTATTAAATTTCTAATACTGATGTCCCATCCTCCACCTCTAATGAAGACCTTTTTTAGTTCTCCTTCGACATTATTATCCTCATTAAGCTCTTCTACCCCATTTTGGCGACCCCCTGGACCTCACATCCCCGGCAAGGTTGGATTTCACCAGCCTCTAGCACGGAACATTCGCAAATAGCACCAAATCGGTTGAATAGCGAGGCGAAATCGAAGTTTCGGAGCATCTCTAATATAGAGTGAAGATATCACCAGTCTCTAACTACACCACGGAATATTCGCAAATAGCACCAAATCGGTTGAATAGCGAGGCGAAGTTTCGGAGCATCTCTAATATACAGTGACACTCCGTTATAACGCTCCCCAACACGTAAATTAACATACAGATATTCCCGTATAAAATTCCCGTAAAATTCCTTTATCATACCTCTGATGATAAAGGAAAATTTTTCAATTTTTAAATACTACAGAAAATGCTATTCTTAGATCAGCCTACCTTTGCCAACTTACAACTAAACACTTTTTAGGGCAGAATAATATATCGCATGCAGATTAACTATCTGTACATAATCTACATAACGTATGTACTTTTTTCTTTTATATTATAATAAAATTATTCGACCAATATTTTACCTGCCTTAATGACAACATACACACATGATTTTTTTGCACATCTATGACACAGTATCATTCGAATGATATAAGTTTCATTCCCCTCCTTTTATAATAAATACAAAAAGGTACGACAATTTTCAATGTTCACTTATTAATATTATAGATTTTTATTTAAGAAAATATTTTTTTTCTAATTTCTTTCCCGCCTATTACGCTTTCCCGTCTATAACGCTTTTTTTATTCGATTCGTTCAAATGCGTTATAACGAAGATTCACTGTAGTATATTAGAGATGCTCTGAAACTTCGCCTCTGACCTCTGTATTACAGAGGCAGCAAAAACTTTTTTTGCAATTAGACCCTCGTGTTTGCAAAATTAGTCACAAAATATGCGGGAGATATAGACCATGTTCTAAAAATTTCATTTAAACCAAAGAAAATAAATATAAATATAGAAAAATGATCCGTATAGAGAAAGATTTAACATTGGAACTCAAAGGACCCAGCCCCTCGTATTTTGGTAAGAAAATCGACCAAAATGATTTAAAGAGCAAATTTTGAATCAAACTTGTAGTTTACATGTAAAAGATAAACTAAATTATATTTATTTGATGTTCTCGTGATTGAAGGGTTAAAATCAAAAGTTTCTAGAACATTTTTTGTTGCATTTTAGGCAACCTATCTAAAGACACCTCACTCAGTGGGGTAAGTGAAAAACATTTTTTGAGTACATTTTTCAGTATATGGATGGAAGGAGGTTCCAAAAAAAATGTTTTTGACATGTTGCATCGGGGCCTGGTTAGGCTCTCGGCGACTTTGCAGTGTAAAGTTTCAGTATAACATCTTAACAAAGATTATACTTGAACAAGCGGGTCTTATGGAAAATAATGCAATCACAACCCATTTCCTTTGTTGCAATCAGTTGCAAATTTTTCAATTCCGCGAATTATCTCTTAATTGGTACATTTGTTTATAAAGACAAATACACGAAATCAACACAACATCACATAGATGTTTATGTTTACATATATCTTAATCCACAGATCATCAGAAAAAAATATTTTGTAATTATTGAAGGGTCGGATTAACGAATAGAGAGTTGCAGGATTTATCGTAAGGTTCAGTAAGCATGGACACATTTTTAAATTAATATTTAAATATTTTAATATGTACTGAACAGTTAATTACAACCAATGGAATTAAGGGGTTACATACAGTTAGAATTTTTTTTTAAATTAATTTTGTTTTTATTTCATTTTCGTAATGTACATATATTTAAACACACACACACAAAATTTTAAGTCAATACGGCGATTATATTCGAAGTTACACGCATATTTGTAAAGACGTCTCAGAGCGTTTGAATGTAGGAGGTCGGAGCGGCAGCGCGTTTTTCTCAAATCTGTGTTTTTAAAGTCGGTGACCACTATTCCTCGGAAACGGTTGAACCGATCAATCTCAAATTTTAACACAAGTTTCTTAAGAATATTTTTTAGTAATTAATCGAAGGTTGTATCTCACCGATAAATATTTATTTTTTTATAAACAATTTAAGGTCAAATTTTTGTCGAAAATCGATATTTTTTTTTGAGAAGCCGCCATATTGTCAAAAAAATTTATTTTGCTTATTCCTTCGATTAAGTACAAGATTATACATTACTTTAAAGAAATCCGTTTGGGTTTTTTATTTTAAAAGATGCAGTCCAGAGATATCGTGGTCACCGCAAGGCGCCTTTTTTGAGAAGACCTTCTGGAGAACCGCTGTAGCCGCATTCGATATTATTATTTTTAGAAATAAAAAATGTTAAAATATAATTGAAAGTTACCATAATATGTGTACAAATTTTTATATTGATAAATTATAAAAGTCTTCTCTTAGAAAATTCTTGAAAAAACACCTTTTTGGCCTTCTAACTGTATGTAACCCCTTAAAAAATAACAATAATTTAAGTATATATATCTTACATGCAAAAAAAAAATATAAAAAATAGTTCAACATCTAGTATAAAAATTATAAGGTTTTTAAATTAACACCGGTTCTTTTGATACATACATTCTTTTGACACAGACTACAATGTAGTATCTATCTACATCCTTAAATTAAAATACGTACAAATTCATTATTTATAATTATTACATAAAAAATCACATGCATATTTTTTAAATAACAATATATTATGATATACAAGATGTTTTTTTAAGTCACAGTTATTGAGCTATTGGTTTTCGAAATTTATTATCACATACCCTTAACTAGCGCCACTGTAACATTGGCTTGGATTTTTTTAAATCATAAAATTGCTAATATAATACAGTAAACTCTCAGTAATCCGTCCCCTGTCTAATCCGGCATCCCCTGTAATCCGACATGCCAATTATATTTGTACGTATGAAAATGTTTCATTAATACATGATTGAACAGATTGAAATTATTTAGTTCACGCATCGTAACATGCATGTTGCTTAAACTTTCTTCTTCGTAATTTGTCGAATTACAAGGTACTCCTCTTTAACTCCTCGGTGGCAGTACTCTATAGTCCGACAAATTTTATAATCCGACGCCGCGTTGCAAAATAATTGTCGGATAACCGCGGGTCTACTGTATTTACATTATACTATCCGAATGAGCACTGTCGTGCTAAACTTGCACAGTAAATAAATTGAGAAAAATATTTTAAACAAAAAACTTTATATGAAGATGTGTCCAGAAATTTTTCGTGAGGGAGCTACAACCCTCTAAAGTTTTTAATCAAAATGTTATAGTTATCAAAGATACGGGGTTTAGTATTAATAAGTGTTATAGATTTCCACTATCAACCAATAGTAATTTAGACCAGGGCTGAAGACCAGTGGGCTCGTCGATTTTTTTCTAGTATTTTTTTGTTCTTTAAGGTGGTAAAGCCACTGTGACGGAAAAAATAAATCGATTTTTAATGCATTTTTTAAAGTGTATACACATCCAAAAATATGTATAACAAAAATTAAGTTAAAATTCCGAAAATTGTCTGAGCTACAGTCAATTTAGTGTGGCTAGATAGAACGGCTGCATGGTTATAACTTTATAACCCTCAGAAAACATTAAATGCTTTTTTTTCGAACTGGTTCCAGCGATTCCTACTAAACCGATTTTTTTCATTATTGCAGTAGCTGTCTGTGCGTAGCCGATTATTGAAAATTTGATATTTACAATTTTTTAAGACCGCCTGAATTAACAAAAAAAGTGTTAAATGTGAAAGAAAATTTTCAAACCGTCACCATTTTGTGAAAAAATTAAAATAAAATAAAAACTATTACATACAACCATAGCTGCATTCATATAGATATTGATAAAAAAAATTTTTCCGATAACACATCCCGAAATTTCGATAAAACCATGGAGAAAAAATAATTTTTGGTCGTCACATCGAGGCTCATAACTTTGTAAATGTTTAATATTTTTCAATAAAAATTGGAACTGAATAAGTTGAAGAATATATACTTCATAAAATGCCCCGCTACACGATCCATAAATAATTAGTTATATCTGTAAAAAAATTCTCAAACATTGGCAATTTTTTCACCCATCACAGTGTTTTCCCCCTTAACTTTTTCATGAGTTGGGCACTTATGTAAGATTATATGATACAAAATCCATAAAAATATACATTGTTTATTTGTCATAAGATAAATGCACAATTTTACTTAATACGGATACTTTACACAAAATTACACAAAATAAATTCATATTGTTCTTCTAAATATATCTCCTAATACTTGTTAATTAAAATGGCTATTTGTTGATAATTATTGTTTTCTTGCTTTTAATCATAGAATACGAATATAAATTAATTTTGTGTAATTTGAAGCATCCGTATTAAGTAAAATTCTGCATGCTTTCTTTTATATCGATATTTCTCGTAAATTGTTTATCCTATGACAAAAGAGCAATGTATATTTATGTGTATTTTGTGACATGTAATCTTACGTAAGTGCTCAACTCAGTAAAAAGTTAAAGAACAAAAAAAATTAGTTAAAACTTGATCGGCCCACTGGCCCCATACAGCCCTGGTCTTAATTATAATTGCGGTTAATTCTGAAAATCGATAACACTTAATAATACTAAACCAGTTATCAAATTTCATAAGTATATCACAATGGGTTCTCAAAACATTAAATAGAAACTTTTGGGTAAAATCTTTGGAGGGCTCGCGAAAATTTGTGTTTTGCTTAAAATATTTTTCTCAATTTACTGTGCAAGTTTGGCACGACAGACGACAGTGCTCATTCGCATAGTATAATCACACTATAATATAAACGCTGTGTATATTTATTTATTTGTTTATATATTTATATGTCTGTCCGGTCACTATAAATTTATGGATTCATAAACGTTTCACTGGATTTTTTTCATTTCTTCACAATATCTAGATTCGTCCTTGATACAGTTTATAGGCTATATTTTTTTTACAAAATGATTATCGTTTCTGTGATATGATTTTTTCCCCGAGACACTACGTGAAAAATTTAGTAAAATTTATCTGTCAGACTGAATTTAGGTGTTTCGACACTAGGCTTTTGTTTCAGAATTTCTTGCATTTCGGCGTGCTCTGGGGTGCGTTCCGAATTACGCATGAAGCGCATAGACTGCAATACTGATGCGCAGCGCTTCGAAATCGTTTCGTTTTTTCAATGCACGCATAATACGCATGAAGCGCTTGTGAATTCGGAACGGTTTCTTACGCGACCTATGCGCTAATATTAAAAAAAATTAAGGTTAAATCCGACGACTGGAATTTTCCTCATTTCAAATAGTATGGTATAACGAACATTTTTTAAAAATTCCATCAAAATTGGTGCTGAGGGTTCCGAAGTTTTCGCCATTTTCGAGTTTCATTGACTCGACTAATTGTAAACATTTTTTTCTGGTATGAACCATTTAAATATAATAAAAAAAATATTATTTCCTTAAACAAATTGGGGGAGGGGGATGAATAGAACATAAATTATAAAATAGTATTATAAAAAGTACCTTTTTAATTTATTAACAAAACTTATCTTAACAAAAAACAATAAAAACTACACTTTATTCAAGAATTGCTGTAAAATGTTATTAATTGATTTGTTTCTTCGATGAAGATAGGAAACTCAAATCGTTCTTGAGCCATTGTCCAGTGCTAATGAAAAAAGTAAATATTATTTTTGAAATTATAAATAAAAAACATATTAAATAAATAAACTAATCATCACAGCTAATCACACAGAACATATACAGCTAATCCACAAATCACTCATATGAGTGATTTGTGAGCTAATCGTACTTACCAAAATTTCTGACACATTTAAGTCTTGGCATTTTAGGACGCCGCGCCGACCGCGCTGGCCGCTTCGACCGCCAGACACGCAATACTGATGTGTGTATATTATTTTCAAGGTTAAAAAAACACACATCAGTATTGCGTGTCTGGCGGTCGAAGCGGCCAGCGCGGTCGGC
Source organism: Sialis lutaria (assembly GCA_949319165.1). Taxonomy (NCBI): domain Eukaryota; kingdom Metazoa; phylum Arthropoda; class Insecta; order Megaloptera; family Sialidae; genus Sialis; species Sialis lutaria. The sequence continues at coordinate 19,364,460 of OX439231.1, read as the reverse complement.
GCGGCGTCCTAAAATGCCAAGACTTTAATAAAAAAACAAATAACTGTTGTAATTGCACGCTGTCTATGCGCGTTCCAAATTACTTAAAAGGTGCATAGACTGCATCAACGCATCAAACGCTTTAACTGCCTCAGATCGAAATAGAAGCAGTCTATGCGCTGGGCGGGTTGCGGAATTCAGTACAATCTATGCATTCAAAGCGTTGTCAAAGCGAACAATACTTAAATCGGAACGGCTTTCTGTGCACTGTATGCGCTTCATGCGTAATTCGGAACGCACTCATAGTTGATTAAAATGACGTCAGAGCTGTCACTTTTCGTAAAACCACGTGCTTTTTGACGTCTCAGTTGTCATATTTTATGTGACGTTTATAAAAATATTAAATTGTTAATGTAATTGTTCACAAAGTTTCAAATTTGTTCAAAAAAAGTTGTAGAATTGATGTAGTCCATCTAAAAATTTATAATTAATAATAATTAAGCCAGGGACGGCGTTTTAAAAGTATTTAAATTTGCATTTTCTAATAAAATTGTATTAAATATAATTTTTAATTGTTTTACTGTAGGGGGATTAAGTCAGGGGCTGGTGTCGTTTGAAATATATGAAATTTTTGGAAACTGTCACATTTCGTAACGTTTGTAAAAATATTAGATTTTTTTTTTAATTATTCAAAAATTATAAATTTCAGAAAAACATGAAAATTATAATATAGATCAGTAGCGTCTGAAAAAAAATTATTGAATGATTTTTTTTTTTAGTTTTGAGATTGATATAAATTTATTTAAAAAAATTTATAATAATGAAGTCAGGAGCGTCGCATAAAAAAAATTAAAATTGATATTTTTTAAAAGTGACGTAAATTAATTTTGATTGAAATTGATTAAAAATTAAAGTTCAGGAATATATAAAAATTTAAATTCGAAAAGTTTACATTAACCATTTTCTTATACAATAGGTAGTTTTTAATCATTCGGCTGTTGTGAAATATTAAATTTTTAATGTAATTGTTTCAAATTTGTTCAAAAAAGTTGTAGAATTGATGCAGTTTTTCTAAAAATTTATAATTAATACTAATTAAGCCAGGGACGGCGTTTTAAAAGTATTTAAATTTGCATTTTTTTAATGAAATGAATTAAATATAATTTTTAATCGTTTTGTTGAAGGAAGATTAAGTCAGGGGCTGGTGATGTTTTAAATATATGAAATTTTTGGGAACTGTCACATTTCTTAACGCTTATAAAAATATTAATTTTTTTTTTAAATTGTTCAAAAATTAGAAATTTCCGAAAAATATGAAAATTATAATATAGATCAGTAGCGCATCAAAAAAAATTATTTATGAATTATTATTTTTTTGAAAGTTCAGATTGATATAATAATTTTTTTTTTTAATTATAATTAAGTCAGGGGCGTCGCATGAAAATAATTAAAATTTCTATTTTTTAAAAGTGACGTAGACAAATTATTTTTAATTAAAATTGAACAAAAATTAAAAACTTCAGGAATATGTATGTAAAAATAAAAAGTTAACCATTTAATAAATAACAGTACATTTTATGTTGGGTAATTTATACATGTAATATTACTGAAAATTGTAATAATGATAAGTGATTATCACCGCCAATTTAAGAAAAAAATGAGTATCAGCAAAAAGAATGGAAAATTATTATAATATACAAATACGAGGGTCGCAGCCGAAGGCTGAGACCCGAGTAAATTTGTGATTAGGTATTTTGTACATGTAAGATTACTGAAAATTTTAAAATTGATTATCTCCGCCAAATTAAAAAATTAACTATCAAAAAATAGTGGAACGAGTATGATATATACATATACGAGGGTCGCAGACCCGAGTAAATTTGTGTAAAAAATATGGCGTGAAAGGGGGTTGGGGCGCGAAGCGCCCAGGGGCACAGCCCCTAGTTAATGTAAATATTATATTAGCAATTTTACGATTTAAAAAAATCTGAGAATGTTAGAGTTAATTTGTAAGATTTATGGGGCGAAATTTGAGGTGACAACGAAAAAAGGGGTTTTAATAATTCCAGGGGGAGCTATTTTCAGTTTTTTCCAGGGACGCAGCGACCTCTAACTACGTCACTGTCAATGTACGTTAAATAAATATCATGAGCTAATCCGTCTCTGTTTATTTGTTTTAATAATCGAGATGAAAATGATTATTTTACAATTCTTGTGTATTATATAGTACAAAATATCTTTTACCTCCGATTACCGATATTAGATCATTGTTATTTTTCTCAAAACTATGATGTAATAAAAATAAAATACATATGTTATATTATTTAATTATTTCAATCGATCGTTGTTACTGTTATATTTTAATAATTTATAAAATATGCAGGGCCGAATTTTGAAATTTGCCGCCCCTAGGCAGTTACGAAAATTGCCGCCCTTTTAAATTCAATAAAAATAAAAAAGTAAAGGTTTTTCATATGAATGACCTTTTTTAGGTTTCCAAGTAAAAAGTTTATCAATTATTAACAAGAAAATGTAAAGACCTTTTTTTTAAGCTTTTAAAATTGTATCAATAAATGTGGAAAGACCTTCTCTTTTTTTTCGCTCAAATTTGCCGCCCCTAAATTTTTGCCGCTCAAGGCACGTGCCTACACTGCCTGCATGGTAAATCCGGGCCTGAAAATATATATCATGTGTATTATATAAATAAAGTTGTCAGAGTTGGTTAATTTTTGACATCCCAAGGTAACTATCAACTTAGCGCCTCTGTATAATATATTAATTAACTAGCTGCTACCCGCGACTTCGTTCACGTGGAATTTAGATTTGTACACAGAAAAAAAACTATATTGGACCAAGAAAACCTTGTTTTGTATATAACGAAAACAATATTTTCTTAATATAAGAAACATACTCTTAATCCAACTACGTTATTCCTTCGTTCAAGAATACTATAGTTGGTGTAAGACAGCGATTCTCAACCTGTGGGGCGCGCCCCCCCCCTAGGGGGGCGTGATAAAACTGAATGGGAGGCGCGAGCAAATCGAGAAAAAAATGAGAAAACATATTAAAAAATGTATTTAATTTACTGAAAGAAAAGCAATAAAATACATTCTGACATAATAAAAAATAAAATACACGTTTACATTTACACTGATATAATACACTTATAAATAGCAATGTATCAGTTCTGCACGATGTATTTAATAATAATAAACTTATCAATATTAAATTTAACACAAGATTATTATTAGTGACACCCTTGGGCCTGTCTTGCAGAGCAAAGTTTTTCGAAAGAAGGTTTAATATTAGAAATTGATACTAAACATTTTTTTATATTTAGCTGAGATCTATTTTTCAGTGAAAATTTTTGTATGAGGGTGGGGGAAGGGGGGCGCGATGAGAATTGTGATTGAAAATTGGGTCGCAAGTGCTAAAAGGTTGAGAAACGCTGATGTAAATCCACCCTCGTTCCCGTCCCATGTTATTAGGGCTTGAATATCGAACTTTCATTTTTAATTGAAAATTAATTTGTCCGAATTTACTTTAGTATCATGAATAATTATGAAGATAAATATATCAAAATTTTACCCCCCCCCCCTCCCCCATTCCCATAGGGGTTGAATTTTCGTAACTGATATTTGTCTTGTAAAGAACTACTTGTGCCATGTTTCATTCGGTGAATACAAAAAAAATATTTTACAATTTTTTTCACTCTCCAAACACCTTAGGGGTTGAATTTTGGGAAATGCTAAAATAATTGTTTCATTATTTATATTGTATGTTCGATAAGTTTCAATTAAATGCGAATAAAAAAAAATATTTTTTTATAAAAACTTTGACACCCTGTTTTAACCCTGTAGGGGTTGAATTTCGAAAAATCCTTTCTTAGTGGGTGTTTACATCATAAAAGGATGGCACCTACGAAATTTCATGTTTCTAGGTCCAAGGGTTTGGGCTGTACGTTGATATATGAGTGAGTGAGTGAGTGAGTGAGTGAGTGAGTGAGTGAGTGGTTAAGGACAAACTCTTTTATAGATATAGATTACTTTTTACTTAAAAAATTAAATAACAACTAATTATTTTATAAACATGTTGAATAAATTTTTTTAATAATTTAATTCGCATTTTCTTTTTCTGGAAGTCTTTTCTCTTCGCACATGATAGGGTTCCGTTACGATTTATAAAAGAGTTATTTCAAAATTTTTCATAAACTATTTTTGTTACGTTCTGGATTTTTTTTGCATCGATAATTTAAAAATTAGGGGGGGGGGGGGGTGATAATGACATTGAAAAGCAAATATATCTTGACTGAAGGGTTAAAATCCAAAGATTCTTTCACATTTTTTGTTGCATTTTAAGAGCCCTATCTTTTTGTTCACTTACCCAACTCAATCATCTATGGTCTCAATCTATGGGAGAGGATCCAAAATAATTTTGATATCTTATTACGTTCAATTTTTTTAAAGACAGACAGACGAACAAATCAAAACTAAAAAAGATCCTAGTTTTTTTACGGAACTAACAAAAAGGTACTTCATAGGTTTCGCACACAAGTGCTGTGATGAAAAAAAGCTTGACAATAATTTGAAATTGTGTTGAAATACTTTATTATAATAGAAATATTCGAATAATACAATGACAATATTAACATTTTGTAAACAAAAATTGTTCATTGTAAAAGTTGACACTAAGGCAGTTAATATACAAATTAAAATATCGACTAGATTTATCTTCAAAAACAATCCTTTAAAATTATATTGTTAATATCATGATACAAATTGTCTTAATTTTATAAAGCAATAATCATTTATCATTAAAACAAATTAAATATATTCAAATACGCTTTTATAAAATTACTGGGGTCCACATTTTAATAATAAATATTTATGACCAGTGGTGTACTTCAAAAAGATATTGGGGTTTTTAGGTTCTTTTAACATCGCATTAACAATCAAGACATACCAACATCACAATAAAGCATTTACATTTTATTGACTTTTTTTGAAATCGACCACTGTTATGATATGAATAACGATATCTAAAACCTAAATGGGTTTTACATGAACAATTTTCAGCCATATTCTATTATTAAAAGTCAAAAATAGCATATCGTTAAAGTTTTTTATTCTCAAATATTTTTTAATATCAAAAGACATTACCTACATATAAAATTTTATTGCGCAACATTTAAAAATTAAAACAATAGAAATACATAAACTAAAAAAGTATTATTAAATTCATTACTTATTTATTTTATAAATATTATTTTAAAAATCAATTTTAATTTGTCATTGTTATAAATGAATTATTATTATTAAATTGTAATTATAACTCTCTTTAATGAAGATGCTATCATATATGAGCAATCAAAAAAAATTTAATGATATGGCACCAATTAACTTATTGACGACAAATATAAATAATTAAATTAAGAATATGGCTACAATTAAACTATAATTTGTACTGCAAATATAAATAATTATTGCTAACATTAAAAATAATTCATGAATATCGCAGTCTTTTACACGCAAATCTATTTGGATTTTTTAGTGTAAAATTTTTTTTTTACGTAACTATATATAATTTCTTTTTACTATGTAATATACAATTTTTATTAATATCTAATTTAAATTACATTGTAGTATTAATATTGTTCATAAAATAATTATGCATTGAAATGTTAAGTAACAAAAAATTGCAATATTTTTATGACGGTTAATAAATTTGTAAAAATGTTATTTTAATATAATTGTTAATTATAAATTCTCAATATATTATGAATACTTTGGACACCTGTGATCTTGAATGTAAATATACAGATTTCAGTCAATAAAAAATAGCAAAAAGAATATGTTTACATAATAGTAAAAAAACAATTTCTTGTTAGCTTGAAAGACACTGTGCGTCAATACTTTCAACTTAAGTAAACCTGACCTTTCAGGCATATAATTCAAAAATAACATGGAAAATTGTAAATGCTGTATTTTAAATATGCTAGGATTATTACAAAAGTTCTAATTAAGTACTCTTATCAACATTTAAGATTTTTTAATCAACCATTTTTGCAGTTTTATATTTACAAAACGCAACAAAATGAGTGTCCAAAGACTTTTGCACAGCAGTGTATATATATATAATATATATATATATATATAAATAATTTCTATATTTCCCATTTGATTAAAAAAATTTAACAATTTTACAAATTTATAAGTAGAGAATCAGTTGAAATTCATTTAATGTCTTTAAATACTAATTTTTGGGCATGATTCAGAACATAATCCTATGTGAGTATTAATGACAGTGATGTACTGCTAAAATTGTATTAACCTGTTCGCACCTTCATCATAAAAAAGAATAGAACCTATATTTTTTTAATTGATACGAAGGTTGTTATTTATGTATCCAGAACTGGCCACACTAGTATTGTTAGGTGCAATCTGACATATCTATAGAAAAATTTGACATTTTCATATTGCCACAATTTTTTTGTTATAGTGACTTGAAAATGTCATTTCGGCTAAAAAATTAGCGATAATTTACTATGACTACTGACGTGGATTATCTCAACAACAGTGCATCGAACAATTAACTTTGACTTTTGACATGAAGCACCATCTAAAACTACTGTATATCACTGGTTCGGTGAATTCATTTGTGACCATCGTTCGCCCATGGATGAATTTAAAGAAGGTCCTCTAAAATTGGTTGTTATGCCAGAAAACATCGATGCTGTGCGCGAACTGATAATGGAAGATCGTCATGTGACATATCGTAAGATTGAGACATCCATGGGCATTAATATGACTAGCAAACATAAGATATTGCATTAACATTTAGATGTAAAAAAGATTTGTTCACATTGGATCCAGCACAATTTGACAAGCACCCATTTAAACTCATGTATTGGAGGTACCACTATCGGAGTGGCATGAATGTTATGACAAATGGTTCGAGCAAATGCAAAAGTGTATTGATTTTTTCAATGATTAATATTAGTTTTTGTTTGTTATTCCGGATACATAAATAGCAACCCTCGTACATTTAAATTAGAAATTTTACTATTATGTAGAAACCAGGTCTGCAAATTAAAATTCTTTTAGCAACTGGCTATATGGAACCGGTGTAAACCCATAGCAGTACATCACCAGTTAATTAATGGAAATAAAAAGGTAAAAATTTAATTAACTTATGGAGTAATAGGAATACATGACATTTTAATAAATCAGTCTAAATCTATGACATCCTAATTTTAACTATTTTCAACACACATTATAAAATAAGTCAGTACATGTTTAAATAAAAATTTGAAATGTGTGCATAAAAAATAGTTCAGTCTAACAAAATTAAACATTTACATTTTTATTACTAATAGAGAGCAGTTAAAAAAAGCTTGAAAAATACTGTATACATACTACATATTAAAAACATAAAAAAAATCTGTAAATTTTCTATATTGATGGATTAATTCTAATAGCGTAACTTTCATTGGTAAAATTTTACAGGAAACGATAAAAACCCACACAGTTAATGATCACAGAATTGTATAGTATAATAATAAAATACGGTGACTGCTTTATAAAAGTTGTAATTTATAAAATGAGATCGAATCAAAATACAGATTCTTATGTTAATAATATGCATAATGTATAAATACACTAAATATCTTAAAAACTTTGAAAGGTCTGCTATAATCTGTCAAGTGCTTTTCAATCTATGGTTTCGAAATATATACGTTATATTAATTCTATAATACTATAATTAAGGCTACAACTATTTAAATATAGCTGTGCACAGTATCAACAGGATAAAACTGTAGTTATAAAGCCGATTTAAATCTAAATGTGAAAATTTTCCAAGATAAATTAAGCAAATAACTAGATTTAACAAAAAATTATTAATATTATACAAAGCAATCCTTTCTTAAATGTGGAAAACAATCTTATTAATTTTGTTTACAAACTTTTTTTGTACATATAAAAATCTATAAAATAAGACATAAAAGGGTTTACTAGAGCAGTGCTTCCCAAACTCTTTGTGTTAAAGAACCAGTTTTCATTTTAATCTATCACAATTTTAGTAAAATTACAATAGATCTTGCAACTTAAGAGCTTCGAGTTCAAATTCCAAGGTGTTCTGTTATATGTTTTTTTTTTTATATATTGTACAAAATAAGAAGTATATAAATAAAAAATAATAAACAAAACCTGAACACTTACTTTTTTAAACATTGTACTAGAAGAGCATATTTCCAAATTCAAACACCAATTGCAATTTGACTAGAACATGTAAAATGATATTTCCTATAACTTAAGGGTTATGTACTCAAATAACATAAATACAATAAAATTATGAATAAAATATAATAAATAAATAAGTTAAATAAAATTCATAGTAAAAATATTCACAATAAACAATAGACCAAGAGCCAGTGACCACCAGACATACGTTATAGTGGTTTCAGTATAGACATGTAGAACTGGACAGCGCGATCTGCATTTTAAAATGGTCATCAAGAGAAAGAGAGATGGAGAGGGATGAAACCATATTCTATCTATCCCTTACACAGTGCCATTATAAGCCTAAAAGGAAACAGAAGCTAGTTTCACCCCGAAGCTGTCTCCGTGGCCACTTTATTTACACTTGTAAGATATGGATGGTGCTGTCCATGTCTCTATGTCTATGGTTTTCAGTATAAAGCTTGAGCATGAAGATAGAAGAATGGAGATGACACTCTGTATATCTGTAATACAATTTTATGTGTCAAAATATTAATACCACTGTGGACGGTATTTGGTTGCGCATTAGTTGACTGCGCATTTATGTACAGATTGTGTGATTACCGCGGGGTACAGAGGGGTGATGCGCAAAAAACTTCTGCGCAAACACGAACGCCTACCCCAGATTCCGTTTTTAGACACACGTCTCAACTTTAGTGTCATCTCCATTCTTCTATCTTCATGAGCTTGAGATATTTTATGTGTGTATAGAACATTTAGTGTAAGAATCTTGAGTGAGGGGGGTTTGGCAGGGAACAAATGATTAAAATACATATAAATCATGGAGTAAAACATTATAATATCAAACCAAATTTTTTAATATGATCAATGATAACATTACAAACTCCAATTAACAATTACCAGACATTTTTCATGAGATGTAACTTAATGATGTAATTTACATTATAGTATTAAATATTTTACTGGTTGAAAGTGACAGAAAATGTTACCATAGAAAATACTACAAATCATTTACAAGATAAACGAAAAAATGTTATTGTTAATTAGAGTTTGTAATGTTATCCTGTTGAAATTACGTTTGATATAATGTTTTACTCCAACATTTGGAGTTGCCAAACTCCTCTCATTCAAGGTTCATACACCCAAATATTATTATGCACTATACCGTACACACACATCTCAAGCTTCATACTATAACGTATAACTAGCGGTCACTGGTTCTTACTCTACAATAGATTACGTTATTTTAATAAATTTGAATACGTTAGTTTAGTCATATTTGGTCGATAATGGTTTTTTTAAATAGTAACATATATTTATTTGTTTTTAGTACTTTAACAACTGAAATATTGACAGGGTTATACAAATGTAGACAGTAAAATATTGTTTTATAAATAAATAATTAATTATGCTTCGTTTTACTTTTTCTATCTGATAGTGGAAAAAATATCCATAAGAATCATTACTAAAAAAAAAAATTTAATTGAACAAAGTTTTATAAGAATGAACACAATTATAATAATTATAATTTTAGTGTGGTCATTTTTTATTAGATTAATTATTTGTAAGTTTATTTTTTCATAATGTATATTTTTCGATGTGAGAAAAAAGTGACATTTAAAAATACATAAACATTACATGACTAGCATAAATATATCAATACTTGGTACAAATATTACTTTATAAAGAACAATTTATAAAGATTGATTTGTCACACATTGCTACCGTTCTGTATAGTAAAATTTGACTGATTTATATGACTACATATTATGCACGAAAAAATTTCCCTTCATTGCTGAAGTACGATAATTTCTAAAAAGAAATATCATTAATCTTATATACTATTTAATTTTACGATAAGCAGTATAGTTTTCAGTATTCTGTATTATAAATGTTGCTAACAAATTTACAATATATTTTACAGCAATCATGGCAATTACTCAATAACTGCCCTTGAAATATTTATAAATCATATTATTTAAAATCAGACTTCTATTTTAAATGCAGGAACAAAATGAGACCATATAAAATATCAATACATAATTTGTGCCAATGATACCTATTGTAATATATTGCACTTACGTGTATGTAAGTACTGTCTGTGTTGAGGAAAAAGTCATTGATTTCATTTTTAAAACATTAACCACATTGGATTAATTGCATGCATTTTATTACAATATTTTAATGTCTAGATCAGACACAAATAATAATTAGTGACTTTTTCTTTAAGACTGACTTGCAGTAATATTAAAATAATCAAATCATGATTAATGTGCTAAATCTTGCCTTTGAAACACAAGGATACCAGGAAAAGGGTCTTTCAAATATAACTGGTTTGTATATTTTATATAACATAAGAAACCGCCACTTTTCCTGAGCAAGTTTATAGTCACTTCTAATAATATACATTTTATTGCATTATAAATTATAAGTGCACTATATTAATAATAAATATTCTACTCAACAATTAGTAAATAATGATACCTACATAATTTTTTTAATCTTATAAATATTTGTGTTAATTCATTAAAAATTTAAATATATTTTATCTACTAAAAACATCAAAACCATTGGCAATTCAACAGAGTCTTTAAAATAAGACTCCTTTTTGGCAAATAAAAACAATAATTAAAACAAACTAAAATTACTTATGTCCGGTATTATACACAAATTGAATAAAATATGTTAGCTAAGAAACACTTTGAGTGAGGTATTAACTCTGTGATATTCTAAATGGATACGTTTTGAAATCTAGAACAGTGGATAATTAAATTTTCAGTTGGTGACTGAAAGTACAAGATATTTTTATATACAGTAATCCTTTCATTTACACGGTCAACTAATGTAGTTTGGCATAAAAAACGCGTAAATGGAACAATAGAAACCCGTGTAAAATATAGATATATGTTCTATATTCTCAAATGTTTTACTCTTGGTGAGATATATTTTTTTAAATAAAATTTAATAGGTACAGGTATCTGACAAAAACAGTTTTTGATGTTTATTCAAAATCAATCAATTTTTTAATCACTAAAAATTCACTCTACATATGTTTACTATAAATTGACACAAATAGGTTACGATTTAATGAATATTTGAGTTCTGTTACACATGTGTCTAGTAGATTAGTCAACAAATAAGACTTTTTCAACAGCGTAAAGGTGAATCCACGCAAATGGATAAATTACTGTACATATATCACTACTGTTTTAATACTGTTGTTTTTTACTTACTGCACTAAACATTTTAAAAGTCGTAAAAAATTGATACTTCGTTGAAAGTGCTTGTTAACTAACAAATTTTATTTAATTTCTTTATAATACCAGACATAGAATATGATTATTTACATAATGATTTTGACACAGAAAATTATTTTATTCTAAATTATAATTTCAACCAATTTTTTATACAGATAAGTTGATTGCAAGAACCATATATAGATTATAACTCATTTTTAATTCTCTTATTTATTAATATTAAAATTGAAATATGTAAAAATTCTGAATTGCAAAAATATGTTTTGTATGAATTTTGTGTTCTTTATTGAAACATACCACAGTTCCAAAATTCTCTATAACTTATATACATTGGAAACTGTTTAACACGAAACCACGGGGGCAAAAATCTTTTTTTGTGCTTAAAGAATTATAAAAAAAAAAAAAAATACAACAATATAAGAGGCATACAATTTATTAACACCTAACATGTTCTTCAATGTCAACACACAAAAAACACAATAAAGTGAAACCTGCCTAAACCGGACCTTCTCTAGAACAAACAGACAAAAAATTTCGGGTGCGAGTTATTTCCTACATAAAATAATATTCTAAATTGAAAAACCCTTATGTGGAAACAGAATAATTTTCGGGACTAAGATAGATTATTTTATACACAATACATAGTTCATACCATATTATAGATTAATTTTTGCAAAACTTTTCAATGTGCTCATAAAAAAAATCTATAAGTTAATAAATAGAACATTTTAATACATTATTTGAATTGGCCTGTTTTCTCTATATTTTTTGCAAAAAAATCTTATTTTTTTTTTGCACTGTGTTTTTTTAGCATCTAATTATCTACGAATTGTTCAGTATTGTCCATTATTTGGTTCATTTCATCATCTAAATATCTGTGCATACTTTTGACTGACTTTCGCATGTCCTACATTTACTACATTAACTCTATTTTAACTTTGGGCAAAATAACGCTTTGTTTATGTTTTGATTTTTCTGCCATTGCTAAAGGAAATAGATTTGTGAATGTTTCAATAACACAAAATTCACTTACTTCAAGGATAAATTATAAACAAAAAATTTTGTGTTTTGCCTGTCAACGGATATTTACAATTGTTTAAAATGGTATGACTCAACACTGTCATAAACAATAAAAAAAAAAAATCTTCCATGTAAATGTACAGTGTTTCATCGTGTAAAATTATATTATTATATTATATTATCAAAAATAGCATTTTGTTGGGATCAAACTGTTATTTCATGTTAACTGATTTTTCATATCAATACTCCGCAGTGCGCTACATGGCAGCTCAGGCTAAACCACACAAATTTCAAGACAATAACATTTGGTTCTCACAATCATTCTGTATATTTTTTAATTGTTTGATTTTTAATAAACTCTTTTTTAAATAACATCAAAATTTCTTAAATACATAAGTTTTTGTAATTATTTATTTTCTGTATCAACAACATTATCCTGTTAAATGATGAAATCAGACTTAAATTTTTATATCAATTATGAAATTAAATCTCATATTTATAATATAACTCCAATCATCAAATGTGTTTTTAGAAACTGGTGAAATAATTCATTCAAAATACCGATAATAATTATATGGTGGTATACGCATATAATCATACGTTTTTCAACTTGATTAATACATGAAAAGATTGTATATAAATCATTAATAATGCAATTAGAAATGTATTTTTTTACTACTGGATTAAGCATAAATTATTTTGATAAATAATATTTATATTGTGATTAGTATAAATATAATTAATTCATAATTCATATTGAGAAGTGTTTAAGCAGTGGCGTCGCTAGGGGGGGGCGGGGGGGGCCCGCCCCGGGTGTCACCATTAAAGGGGTGACACCCATCTTATATATTTGTCGGTTACAGTCTCTTGATAAAATTTTATTTTTAAATTGTCAGTCATTAATTTTTTTTTCACAAAACTTTCCATTTTTTTATCATTTTTATCATTAGCTTTAACCTTCAAGGGGTGGCACCCATTTCATATGCAAAAAATAAAACATATTACCCGTTTTATCATTAGCTTTAACCTTCAAGGGGTGACACCCATTTCATATGCAAAAAATAAAACATATTACCCGTTTTATCATTAGCTTTAACCTTCAAGGGGTGACACCCATTTCATATGCAAAAAATAAAACATATTACCCTTTTTATCATTAGCTTTAACCTTCAAGGGGTGACACCCATTTCATATGCAAAAAATAAAACATATTACCCGTTTTATCATTAGCTTTAACCTTCAAGGGGTGACACCCATTTCATATGCAAAAAATAAAACATATTACCCTTTTTATCATTAACTTTAACCTTCAAGGGGTGACACCCATTTCACATGCAAAAAATAAAACATATTACCCGTTTTATCATTAGCTTTAACCTTCAAGGGGTGACACCCATTTCATATGCAAAAAATAAAACATATTACCCGTTTTATCATTAGCTTTAACCTTCAAGGGGTGACACCCATTTCATATGCAAAAAATAAAACATATTACCCTTTTTATCATTAGCTTTAACCTTCAAGGGGTGACACCCATTTCATATGCAAAAAATAAAACATATTACCCGTTTTATCATTAACTTTAACCTTCAAGGGGTGACACCCATTTCATATGCAAAAAATAAAACATATTACCCTTTCTATCGTTTGCTTTGACCTTCAAGGGGTGACACCCATTTCATATACAAAAAATAAAACATATCGCCCTTTTTATCGTTTGCCTTAACCTTCAAGGGGTGACACCCTTCTGGGTGACAATCGTCTCATGTTAACGAATGTAGCTTATAGACCACATTTTTTGGGGTATTTTAAGCTATCGTGGGGTAAAATGTGTAATTTTTTTTAACTAATTGACTTTTTTGTTAATTGAAAGGTTAAGGGGTGATAACCGTTCAATTTATTAAAAAAAAATTTTTTTTCTGTCGTTAAAAATTCACGAGGGACACCCACTTAACGTGCAAAAAAATTAACTTTTTTGTTGGGGGGGGGGGGGGGTGACACTCTCGATTTCCGCCCCGGGTGTCACCCCCACTAGCGACGCCACTGTGTTTAAGCATATACTTTAGTTTTCTATGATTTTATTTCTATTTAATACCGAATAATTTTAATTGCATCATTAAATTATTATAGACAAACAAAAAATTTAAAATTTAGTAAGTAAATGTATACATTCATAAATAAAAATAAAATAGTTTTTAACAAGAATATGTATGGACAATCACAACAATGCCAACAGTATAATATTTAATACTCTACAATAGAATCGATATTTCAAAAAAATAATACTCGCTTTCATGTTCTCACACAATTTTTGAAGAATGCTCACAGTTTGATCGTTATTATTTTTACAATACCTTGCTGAAAACAACTAACCATTTTTGTTAATCAAGCTTCCACGATACAGATGATGTCACAGGCGATATAGATGGTAGGCCACTGGCAACCAACAACTTTTCCGTTGGAAAATCAAAAATGACCGTCACATGAAATGCCATATTAGCACACGCGATTATGTACTCACAAAAGGCAAACCAACTAAATGCTGAAATAATGCCAAAATTCAAGATTTAAAGCATCATGTAATGATGTAATGATTTGTAGCTTTTAACTGGACTTTTCAAATAATTTTCACATGCATTAAATATCGATATATTAACCCTTAATCATCTAGGTAGTCACAAGGACCTAAGCATTTGTGTTTTCATTGTATCTTGCTTAACAACGGAGTACAGATAAGGTGACCAAACATACTCCTATACGGAGTTATGAACTCCTTTTTTGTGGACACTACTCCTTTTTAAACTGCACTCCCAAACTACTCCTTTTTGTGATTTTATACTCCTTTCTACTTCCAAAAACAAAAACGATTGTTAATACTTAATATTATTTAAAAAAAAAAAATATATATATATATAGTTGATAATTAGTACAATAATTACAATTGAACGTCTAAAAAAGAAAAGGTCGTTCCAATTGGACAGCATCTTTTTTTTTAGACGTACAATAGTAAAACTACTCCTTTGTATTTTTAGAATTGGTCACCAGATGCCAGGTGGTCGTGTAATTGAAAGAGTACTTAAGTGATTAAGGGTTAAGAAATTTTTTATAATATACTACTAATAATTACAAAAATTAATACTTTTATAAACAAATAGTTTTACTGCATAATAATCTTACCCATATCATGGCATAACAAACGATGTTTGAGAAAAAAAATTATTAATCCAACAGTAGCTGTGATAGACGTTATGAACAACACTTGTTTTATAAATAAAGACCGTGAAAGTCGAATTTCTGATTCAGCAGAACCACCTGCTAAACGCAGCACTTTTATGTTGGCTAGCATGTGTGTTAATGAACTCACCATAAAGAGAATAAATATTTTTTCATGCACGGCTGCAATACAATATTCAATTAATTTGTAATATTGTTTTCATAAAATTTTATATAATACTTACGATAATTTTCTCTGTTAGATATATAAGTAACACCACACAAGGATCCGATTTCAATAATATTTAACCAGTATGTTATATTTAACCATAAATGCAGTTGAGATTGTAGCTGAAAACAATTAAGTTAGTTAATACATAATATGTAGGTACCATAGCTGATGATTGATTAACTTACTTTAGGATCTGTCTGTAAATGCAATAAACTTTGATGATATGCATAATAAACTGAAGCTATTATAAAACGTGGTCCAATATGAAGTGCTACACATATTCGCCACAGATATCGCTGTGGACTGACTCCAGTTATAGCACTTATCGAAGGAATTATATTGTATACCTGAAAAGTAGATAAAATTAACACTACAAATATATAGAACATATACTACATGAATAGATTCTTATTACAATATGAATATATTATGTAATAAGTAAACAACTTACTCTACAATGTGTTTCATGTACGTCATCATATTGAAATATATATGCCGTTATAAAGCATACAAAGAGTGCTGCCAGTGGAAGAGAAACAGTAATGAGGCAAAGTTGTCGGAAGCTCACCATAAAATACACAGCCAACCGATTACTTATCACATTACCAATTTGCTGATTTTTCATATCTAAATTATTCATTTTGAACCAGAAATTTTATATACCTTATTAACATTGTAGGACGTAGTTAACTGACTTTAAAGTGTCACTTTAGTAAATATTTATTAGAAATACAACCGTGGTAATCACGAAATGTTAAAATATTCAAAGCAAGGGGTGCCATTTATAGCATAACCTAAAAATTATAAATAGAAACTGCCAGTTAATACTTGACTACTGTTAGCACACAAGATTTTTGTGTGAATAATAATAAATAATTTAGTAACTGGGATATTTTTCAATTCGTTTATTCAATAAAGGATCAATTAATCACTTGATAGTATCAGAAAACGTATTTATATAATAGGCAACTTATTGTTCCCAATACGATTGATCTTTTGAATTAAAATCAAGTCTGTTTTATGCCACTTATAAATATGAATTATACATTAAAAAAAATTAGTTGAGTATTATTAAAAATCACATGTTTTGATGCCAAAATTATTTGCCATAAATTTTATAAACGCTGCACATGCGTCAATAAAACGCAACCAACAGTCGAATCGTGACGAACTTTTTTAGATTTGTAATTAAATCAACACGAACATTCATATTTTACCACCGTTTCTATTTTTCGTTACTTAAAATTTTGTATAGGTATTATAAACTAAACATTAAATTAATACAGTATAACAATTAGTCCATTAGTACATTATTACCAAGTACATACAATAAATGCACAGTGCTTCCTTGTGCTAAATTCACCAAAGCTAGTTCTCGTAATTATCGAATAATATTAATAAATACCGATAAAGTATCCAGATGAAGTGCCATTGATTAATTGTTTGATTTTGATACAATTCTATTTAAAAATATTACATAACTCGAAATTTTTAATTCTTGCCTGATAATTTTTTTGTTTATTTTTAAATTTTTAACAATTTGACATTTAAAACGTCAAAATGACATTTATATATACATATGTCAAAGACAGGGTCAAAGTAAATCAGTGCCGGATTTACCAATAAGCAAAAGAAGCAACTGCTTAGGGCACCCGCTTTTTGGGGGCACCATACAAGTGATTTGTGTGTGGGGGGGGGGGGGGGCAAGAGCGTAAAAGTTAATTGTGAGAAATGTGAATGAAAATTTTGGCGATGACTAAAAAAAAGGTCGTCTAAATTACAAAAAGGGGGCCTTTACATGATTAGTGCTTACAATTAGGGCATCACATAAGGTAAATCCGGCACTGAGTATAATATATGTCGCAGCTGGATTGTAAATTTAACCGCTTTACAAAGCGGTTAACCGTTTTGTAAAATGTTGATGCTTTACATCAGGTTTGTCCCAATTGTCCAACCCGCGGCCCCGGCCCCCAAGCACATTTCGTGCGGCCCGCATAAGATTTAGAAAAATAAATTTAGTATATGAAAAATAATTCACGATATCAGGTAAAAAAGGTCTTCAGATATTTTGTCATAAAGTATATATAAATAAGGTAGGTGGACCATGGAAGGCCACCTTAAGGAATAAACAGTTATTATTCCTTTATTTACTGAATAAATGAAACAAACAAAATATTAAGTAACACTTTGTTTTATGTAACTTATAAAACATTTTTTTATTACAGAATTAATGATAATTTATTGATATTCTAAGTTTTATTAAACTCTTCCAAACAGGGCCGACAAGAGGGCGATGCACGATGCAAATCATCGGGGCCCGGAGTGAATCTATTCTTAAAAAAAATGTAAATAATAATATTGAAAATTATTTTAATGATGAAATTTTAAAATAGTTCTGTTAATGACAGCTATGAAAATCTTCATCATAATTAAATTTAACAGGCCCCTTATTAGAGAATAATTTAATTTTCAGAAGCGGAAGATATAGAAAATTTTATTTATAAGTACCAAAGAAAATAAATATACCTAGAAGAACAAACCGTATGGAGAAAGATTTAACATTCGAGTTCCATGGGCCCGGCCCTTTGCTTTTTGGTAAAAAAAAATGACCAAAATTTGAGTAAATTTTGAATCAAAGAAGTTTACATCATTTTATTGAAAAACTTCTGGAAAAATATTAGATAATCCATCATAGAGAAAAAAAAGCGAGAGGTCCTCTATAAGAAAATCTTATTTATTTTATATGATAAATTGAAATACACAAACTAATTAACTAACTAATCAAATCATATGATTTTTACGTTATTTTAAAAAAACGTTTGTGTTATTATTGAGGCAAGTGTAGAATATAAATTTTATTATTATAATGATCAAAATAATATTATTGTTTTTTACAAAATAGATAAATTTCTTAATTATATTTCTTCTTGTGACTTGAGGGTTAAAATCAAAAGTTTCTAAAACTTCTTTGTTGCATTTTAGGAGACCTATATATCTAAAGACACCCCACTTGATGGGGTATTAAGTGAAAAACAAATTTGAGTACACTTTTCAGTCTATGGAAGGTCCAAAATTTTTTTGACAGGTTGCATCGGGGCCCGGTTTGGCTCTCGGCGGCCCTGCTTCCAAATGACCTTGCAAGGAACACGGCTCCTTACAAGACTAAAATGAATTTTTAACTTAAAACTAACGTTGTGACAATCAAAATATCTGCTTAATATCTAACTACATAAAAAGGTCTTTCATTAAAAAAAATTTAAAAAATAAAAATTTATTTACTTGAAATGTTACGTTTTGTTGTGAGCGCATACCTATATAATTTTAACCTCGACGACCGAAGTCAATAAAGGATGGGACGGCACAGACAAAATAGCGGCCTGAGTGACTCGCCGCCGCGTCTGTTTTCTGTGACTTTTTAATAATTGGCCTTACAAGGAGCATGGTCCACCCACCTTTATGTAGATATAATTTAATTAAGTAAGTGAACAACGAAAAAAAATGTCTTCAATTTTCTGTGGCCCTTAACAATTTTTTTCTCTATTTTTCTTGCGCTCTACGGCCCACGAAGGTCAAAAGGTTGGACACCTATGCTCTATATAATATTTAAATAATATATCTCTATACACGTTAACTGTTCTTGGTTAGGGCAATTTTTTGGGATGAAATAAGCAAGTTAGTCTCTCAGTTAGGTTACAAACGGGGATTCAATCTCCGTATTGTTTAGGGCAATCTATTGGGGTGAAGTGGTATTAATATAGTATAAAAATGCACTTTAAAGGGTTAGGAAACTAGAATATCTCAGGATCTCTTTGTCCTATTAACATGCGACTGGAAGCAATTTATTGAGAAAAAAACGGGCTACAAGATTTTTTCTTCACTTTTTCACTTGAATTCAATTCTAAAGGGTGAAATATCGGCTTAAATTTTTAGCTCTCATTTAAAAAAAAATCCATTTTCAAGGGGATGTTTTTACAAGAAGGGGTAAAATCAATAAATCAGATCTTTTTTTTACAAAGAAGTGGGTACCTACTAGTTGTATTCACATACCAAAGTTCAACCCTGAGACTGTCCCCCCCTTTTTTTAAATTCACCAAATTTGAAAAATTGAGAAAACGGCACTTTTCAAAGCTAAATATCTCTTGTGGGGGACTAGATAAAAATCTGAAACTACTCATAATAGTAGGTAGTACATAATGGTAACATATGTACCATACATTTTAAAATTGAGATTTAACTACAAACAGTATATTGCAAGAACAAAAAAGCATTTTTCAATGAGCCATGAGCGTATACATGTTGTGACTTTATTTAATAATAATTAAAACATATTACTTATGTAGTATAACCATAGATGGGCATTAACTCGTTAATCCGTTAATTAACGAAATTAATAAAATGGTTAAGGGTTAACTTTTAAGTTAACTCAAAAAATGTTAACGCTTTTGTTAACTTCCGTTAAATTTGACTTCCGTTAACTTTAGTCCGTTACATTGGTTGTTTGATGAAAAGTACATAAAAAAAGTTGTCGAAATTCCGTTACATTTTCGGAATTTTAACGCTTTAACGATTAACGAGGTTAATTTTTTTATTAACGGATTAATGAAGTTAACTTTTCGATTAACTGTGCCCACCTATGAGTATAACCTTGTATAACCTGGTTTTTAGTAATTATAGGTATGTTCTATAATTTTTTAAAGCTGACAAAATTTTCTACTTAAAAATAAAAAAATATACAGTGCGTTCATGATGAAAGGAACAAATTCGTTTAAAATTCAGGTAATTATTTTGTGGAAAAACGCTCGGACCCGTCGATTAGTATTTTTAGTTGCGGATTTTTTGACATAAGAAAATTGTATACAGGGTGTCTCAAGAAGAAGATATGCAGACATCATTGATTTTTTTAAATGGAACACCCTATATATTATGTCATTTTTGAATTGTACGATAAATTCTGAACACTTTTTGTACAACATACCGTAGCTCTAAAATCAGTGGTTTTTGGAATAATTTTATTTCTTTTGAATGTTTTATTATTAAAGTTCATTAATTTTTTATTTATTTATCACATATCAAACGTCATTATTCCAAAAACTGCTGATTTTAGAGCTATGGTATGTTGTACAGAAAGTGTTCAGAATTTACCGTACAATTCAAAAATGGCATAAAATACAGGCTGTGCCATTATAAAAATCAATGATGACTGTATTATATTCATCTTGAGATACATTTCAAACGTCAATATTCCAAAAACCACTGATTTTAGAGCTATGATATGTTTTACAAAAAGTGTTCAGAAATTATCGTTCAATTCAAAAATGACATAAAATATAGGGTGTTCCATTTAAATAAATCAATGATGTCTGCATATCTTCTTCTTGGGACACCCTGTATACAATTTTCTTATGTCAAAAAATCCGCAACTAAAAATACTAATCGACGGGTCCGAGCGTTTTTCCACAAAATAATTACCTGAATTTTAAACGAATTTGTTCCTTTCATCATGAACGCACTATATAGGCTGTCCCATTTGAAAAACAATATTTTCAAAAATTGGTGTGTGAATACAACTAGTACCTACCCAACTCTTTGCAAAAAAAATTCTGACTTGTTGATTTTACCCCTTCTTGTAAAAACATTTTTTTTTAAAGAGAGCTAAGAATTTAGGCCGATATTTCACCCTTTAGAATTGACTTTAGGTGAAAAAAGTGTAGAACAAATCTTGTAACTCGTTTTTTTCTCAATAAATTGTTTCTAGTCACATGTCAATAGGACAAATAGATCCTGAGATATTTTAGTTTCCGCTAACCCTTTAAAGTGCAAAAAACCGCTACATTTTGTAAAACAAATATGGCTGCCACACAAAAACAAAAAACAATAAAATTATGGTCATTTACCAACATGAACACAAAAAAATAATTTTTTTAGACTAGTCAAGCAACCATTTAATTCAATTCTGGACCACTTGATATGGATTGACCCAATATCTAACTTTTAATAAACTGACTTCCTGAGGTCATTTTATTTGTGCTCACATGGGGCAAAAATACATTTTTTTTACATGTTCACTATTGGAATTAAACCTCTTTATCCGCGAGTGTGGGAGTCAGAAATTATTAAGATAATTAATGCTAATTTTCGAAACGATTTCCCGTCATAGAACATATCCTCAAAATAAGTAGCGAATTTGCAAGTAAACATAGATACTAGAGAGAACAACATTCCGTCGGTCGCCCTCAGTGGCGGCTTTAGGGGGGAGGGGGCGACCCAGGGCAACCGCCCGGGGCGCCAAGCCAGCAGGGGCGGTCAGAAGCGCAGAAGGTCATGACATAAGAGAATCAGAATTAAAAACATAAAAATAATGAGAAAAGAAAGAGGCAACAACGAAAAAAAAGGTCAGATATTTTTGCCGAATAAAGGAATTATATATTCGAGTCAACACAACGAAAAAAAAAAGGTCTTCAAAGGTTGGGAGGGCGGCAAAAAAAATTTCGCCCGGGGCGCCGAGGTTGCAAAGGCCGGCCCTGGTCGCCCTTAACAAATCCTGTGCATAGTTAAGATAATGAACGCTAATTTTAGAAACGATTTAAATTAAATTACCAGTTTTTATATTCTGTAACCCAGGGCCGTAACTACCATCGGGGGCCCCTCAGCAACATAAAAAAGGTTATTACAACCCAGGAAAAAGCGATCAGATCTAATTGGATCAGAGCAGATCTGATCTGATTGGATGCAATCAGATCAGATTGGCTCCAATTGGATCTAAAATCGGAAATAAAATTTTTCATCAAAAATAGCATCAGATCTGATCAGATCCGTAATTTGGCCCATTCAGATCTGATTAGATCTGATCAGATCTAATTGGATCAAATTTCAAAATTGGATCAAAATTAAATCTGATCGCTTTTTCCTGGGGATTAACAAGATGCAAAAGTAGTTAGGTAGGTAATAACGAAAAAATAAAAGGGTCATTAAAATATTAAATTTTAATGTATTAATATTAAAATATTAAAGTTATGGCCCTACAAGTTTCATTATTATAGGTTCAGTGGTTCATGAGTTACACATGTGACAAGTATTCACACACACACAGAAAGTGTTTGTCTTGACCTGAAATAGAAGGATCAGATGAAAATTTTATAATCAGAAAAAACTTTGTTCTCTTTGGAAAATGATCACAATTAAGCTTATCGTATCTTTACTATGGCAAGGAAGCAATTTAATGCATTTCTAAAATGTTAATTAAATCAATGCATACATACAGTGCCGGATTTAGACTATGTGATGCTCTAAGCATAAATTATCTCAAGGCACTTTTTTTGCAATAATTAATTCTGATGACTTTTTTTTAGTTATTTACCCATTGTTTTTTTTTTAACTTTCATAATCAGTCTGATGATGCCCCCAAGGATCTGATGCCCTAAGCAGTTGTTTACTTTCAGTGCCGGATTTACCCAATGTGATACCCTATGCACTAACCATCTGAAGGCCCTCATTTTAATTCTGATGACCTTTTTTTAGTCATCACCAAAATTATTATTTTTTTTACTTTTTACCCCTATTAACTGCAATAGTTTCCTGGTGTCCTCAGGAATCACTTTTATGGTGCCCTCAGGGATCGGATAACCTAAGCAGTTGCTTTTTTTGCTTATTGGTAAATCCGGCACTGCTTATAGGTACTTTGCTTATAGGTAAATCCGGCACTGTATACCTATATTAAAGAGGAAAGTAAATAAGTGTTATACACTTTTTAAAAGTTCATTTTTATTAGAATTTTAATACATTTTTTTTACAAAACAGGAATGTATTATTTCAAATAAAATTTTCCACACGATTTAACAATATTTCGAATAAGATTAAAATATAATTACGAAAATACAAAAATAAATATATATTTCAAATTCAGCGGCATAACAAGGAATTTTCATCTTTTAAGCCAAAAAAGTACTTAAGGATTTTTTAAATTTAATAATTGAAAAAAGGTACATTTTGAAATAAAGGATTATTATATGTTTTTCAAATTTTGGGAACCAATTTTACTTGTATGAAAACTTCTAAACACTAACCTTGGGTTACATAAAGCAAAATTAACCATGGTTAGTTAATCAGTTGTTTTCAATCTATGATTAATGTTAATTCTAAACATAAATAATATTTTACCTTATAATATGTATCATAACCGTGATTGTTTTTTAGAATTGACGTAATAATGCTTTGAAAACAACTGATTAACTAATCATGATTAATTTTGCTTTGTGAAACACGAGGTAAATATCTCAGCTCACTCTCATTCACGCCACTGTTCAAACTTTATCTTCTTCAAAATTAAATATAACAAACTAGTTGAAACAACAAAATATTTTTATAATAATATTTATTTAACTATATAATATGGAACACATAATCAACATTATCATTAGGGTGAAGCAAAAAAACTAATTAAATCTTTAAACTTCAAATGCCTATGCAATGTAAAACACCTGAAAAAGGAATTTGTAATTGGATATACTTTTCAAGTTCTTAAATTATGATCATCTACATCTAGTACGTCTGTCTGTCTGTCCATTAGTGGCATTATCATCCGAGAACCACTTATCTGATTTATATTTTTTTTAATTGATAGATATGTTCTCTGGTCTGGTTTTAGAATATTTTTTATTACGTTAGGTAACATAAGGAATAAACACCTTCTTTTTGCAATACGCTGTCTGAACCGTTGAATATTGAACAAAATAATGTAGTAAATAACTGTGTAGAATTAAAAGACCTAAAATAAAGTCTGCAATACCATATATCTATCTTTTATATTCAAGCCACAATGACTGCTTTTATGTTATAAAGAAAATTAAATATGTTTGAGTTCTGTTTACGTGGACTTATGACTTGCAAAACATTAATCCTTATCAAAATAAATTTATTCATCATAAGTACTTAATGCAGATATAATTTGCTCTTTACAGCATCCAATTTGGTCATATAGTTTAAGAAATAACTAAGTTATCTCAACGGCCGTTGTATTTTGATTATCAATTGTTTATTTTGTTTTCAATAATTAACTTTTTTAAATTCATGGGATAGACAAGCAGATACACACACAGACAGACATACACTGAAAAAAGATTTTATTCTGACAGTTTAAATGAAAAGTACTAATTATTTGTGTTTGTACTTAATTCAACTATATTTTTCAAAAATCCTAAACAGTAATTCCATAGTCCATGCGAGCAAAGGCGTGCGGGCACATTTAGTAAGAAATAAACATAAATGAAGGCATTATATCTCAATAACAGGATTAACATTACTAAGATATAACGCTGTTTATTTCTTATAAAGATACTCATCTAGGAACCTGAATTATAAATTCCTTTGGCAATATTTGCAAATATAGGCATTTGAAGATTAAAAAAAAAGTTTTACGTTTCACTTTAATAGTCATATAATTTTTTATACATACTTTTTGTAAACATTAATAAAATATAAAAAAACATTTTATATAAGGCAAGTAAACTTCTTTAAATAAATATTCCCTTTTATGTACATTAATTATATCTAACACACATCTCATTATAAATAATATTCTTGCAACCAAAATTATTCATCTATTTTTAAAGAAAATAAAACCCCTTTTATAAAAATAAAAATGCTACTACCATGGAAATGTGTAATCCCAAATATTGTACTGTATGGTTTTCTATGAAAAATATGGTATTTACTTTTTATTTAACAGGTCACGTAACATATCTTCTAATTTTCGGATATCAGCAGTAAACTTCCTAATTCCATCTGACAGTTTTTCTGTTGCCATTTGATCTTCATTCAGCATCCAACGGAATGTTTGTTCATCCATAGTTATTTTTTCCAAGTCTGATTCAGCAGCTATTTTTTCTGATAATTTCTATAGAAAAATTTAAGAAGTTACAAATTTATAGTACGGCAAATAGACCTGGTTGGTGGCACGTATAATATACACAATGCACACAAATGCTACAGTAAAAAAAGGCATCTAATACATGAATGGTAAACGTGGTTTACATTAATTAGTATTAAATATTGTTGCAAAATTCCATTATAAAAGTATGGTTATTTTTTTAAATATTATAGTGTTATACTAAATTATTGGTAAGGAATATAAAATTTGTACAAATTTCAAATAGCTCACTTTGGCAAATTGAAATTTTTGAAAGCTTTTAAATCTCTTCTTTAATAAATTGTATTTTGATTAATGTCTTAAATAGTTACAGGCCAATAATAGCATGTGTCAGTGTAAAAAATATATATAATATACATATATATTTACCAACAGTTTACATCTGCATTAGAAAAATTTGTTTATCTATTATGGTGTACATGCTATCGAACATCCACGCACTATTGCCCCACCCTATATATTTTTGTGCATGTGCAAAGGGAAAAGAGATCAATACATAGTTCTATATTTTATATATTAAATTAATTTTTTTAATTATATTTAAAGCAAACAACAAGAATATTGTCATATTCTTACACCAAAGAAGTATAATTACATAAGTAAATGAGTACATAAGTACTCACACTCAATTTCTTTCTAAATTATTTCTATGATTTTTTTTCAATGAGTTCCTGATGAAACAAGAATTAATCATTATACTACCTGCACTGCTATTGGGGATATATGTAGGTAGAGATTCATGAAGTGAAAACGACGATTAATGTTAACTTTAATAACTCAGTAAATAAAAATTATGGAAGAATTCAAAACAGAATTTATTTTCAATAGGCACCAAAATTTACCGCACGCATAAGAAAACCACCAGGCCTGAATACAAGTATATGTAATTTTTAACGAGACTATAAATATTATGACTTACCACCGGAACAGGAACATTATTTTCGTCTAATTGCCCAAGAAGTTGAGGGCTAATCGTTAAAAGATCACAGCCAGCCAATTCAGTAATTTCACCTAAAATTAAACAGAAAATGTTGGTTTCAAATAATCAGAAATATATTTCAAAAACTCCTTTACCTGTATTTCGGAATGATGCACCCATAACTACGGTTTTGTATCCAAACTTCTTATAATAATTATAAATTTTTGTAACAGAAATTACACCAGGATCATCTTCAGGAGCAAACGATTTTTTATCAGTATTGGATGTGTACCTATTTTTAAAATAATAAAATATTAGTAATTTTTTTTAAATTATTGAAATGTTTTATAAGTATAGGGTGGACCATCTGTTGGGGTCTTTTTGAAGTGCATGTTATTTTAATATTGGGAATACTGACACGCTAAACAACGCAAGGCGATTTTTTCACGTGCTCTATTTCAGTAAATATTTATAGTATAAAAATTGATGATAATAGTAAATCAAGTCAGAAAATAGTTTGCCTCCTGTGTTGCAATACGTTGCCCTAATTGTTAAAAATTGAACAATAGGTATGTGTAGAATTAATACTATTAATACTATATTTTTCAAAAAACCTAAAAATATAATTTTGTAGTCTACGCGAACGAAGCCACGGGCACTACTACTATAATATTAAGTTAAATTACCAATCCAGTATTCTTCCTACAAATGGAGAAATCAATGTGACACCAGCCTCAGCGCAGGCAACAGCTTGAGCAAATGAAAATAGTAAAGTCAAATTGCAATGAATTCCATGTTTTTTTTCTAAAATTCTATAATAAAACATTATATAAGTAAAACTATTAAGCAAGAATTAAATTATAGAAATACAAACTTTGCTGCTTGAATGCCTTCCCATGTAGAAGCTAATTTAATAAGAACTCTATCTTTATTGACACCCCGTTCTTCATATAAAGCGATTAATGTTTTAGCTTTTTCAATGCTTCCTTGAGTGTCAAAAGATAATCTGCAAAGAATGTATTGAATATATATATAGTATACTTTGAAGTATATTCATGCTGACGTTATTAGATTATACAGTGAACATTAAAAATATCAAAATCTAATCATAAAGTAAAAAAAGAAGTATATACCTTGCATCCACTTCAGTAGAAACTCGTCCAGGTATTATTTTTAATATTTCACATCCAAATAGCACGCACAACATATCAATTGCAGCTTCAAGTTGCTCTTTTAAATCATTGCCAGTTTTTTTAGCATGATGAATTGCTTTATCAATTAATGATGAATATTCGGGCATTTTTGCAGCAGATAACATCAACGAAGGGTTTGTTGTTGCATCGGTAGGTTTATATTTCTTCATCGCTGTTTATAAAACATTTAATCATAAATATATCATTTTCAAATATTATATTACTTGAAAATGGAAAAACCTGCGGTTTCTAACAATAAGTCACTTAAACTAAAAATATACACTTTGACTTTAAACACAGTAAAACACATGTCGAGTGACAAGGTGTATATTTTTAGTTTCAGTGTAATATTCATAGTGGGCACAGTTAATCGAAAAGTTAACTTCGTTAATCGTTAATTTGTTAATGAAAAAGTTAACCTTGTTAATCGTTAAAGTGTTAAAATTCAGAAAATTTAACGGAAGTTAAAGTTAACCGAAAATCTAACGAAAGTTAAAGTTAACCATCCAAAATGTTTGAAGACCTTTTTTTTGCTATTTCGACAACTTTTGTATGTACTTGTAATCAAACAACCAATGTAACAGACTAAAGTTAACGAAAGTTAAATTTAACGGAAGTTAACAAAAGCATTAACATTTTTTTTGAGTTAACTTAAAAGTTAATCAGTTAAGCATTTTGTTAACTTCGTTAATTAACGATTCACGGATTAACGAGTTAATGCCCACCTATGGTAATATTATTATATTATATTGTTAGAATATCACTAGAATTTTTAAAACAAAATCACAAAATCTGTAATGGATTTTCCAGGTTCATGAATTCAACAATTTTATTGGCTGCTTAAGTTCAGTGAGTAGTTAACAGAAATTTTGAGACACTAACAATAAATGTAAATGTATGTATTTCTTCTTCACATAACATTCTTTTCATTATGGTCAAAATTTAGAGAAGAGACACAGCTGTGCGTAACACAAGACAGCATATTATAAAAAATAAATTACCACAAAACAAAACAAAAAATAGCAAAACCGTGTAAATCGAGAGATGAGTTCTGATTCTGATCTTCAAAACTGAAACCATATAATTATTTGGATAGTATCTTACTTGTTGCCCGAGCTCAGACACTAACTGCGGCAGAAACAAGTAAGTAATAAAAACCCATATCCAAAACCACATACGAAATAATTTCATATCTGTGTCCGAATCCAAAACCAAGAAAAAAAATATCCGTATCCATAACTGATATATCATATCCTTAACAACCTTAACTCTACAAACGTGACATGTTGTGTTATAAATAATATTTTTATTCCATAATTATAATCAAAAAAAGATAGGACAGTATTAGTGGCATATTATGAATGTTTCGGCTCTAGGCAGATAATAACTTTGGACTTCATTTCAAGCAATTTATTTATAGATTTTAGAAAAAAAATTGTATAGAAAAAAAGGAAATTTCTTAGCGTCAAAGGATTTCATTTTCTAAAAAATAGTAGTGAAAAGTGAAATGAAGAATTGATTTGTAACTGAAACAAACCGTAATTAATTTTTTATTTAACATATTTTACATTCAAATAAACAGCTCAAATATGTAGGCATAGGCGCCGACTTTTCATTTCACCTGGGGGAGCGAGATTTTCATAATTTTTTAGGGGGGGGGGGGTAAAAATTGTGCAAAATCCAGCTTTCGTAATAACGACCAAATGATCACAATTAAATTTAAAAAGAAGAAATCAAGCTTAAAATCTTCCATAAGATTCTTTAAAAAATTATTTTCATTTGCATTTTAAAAAGATACTTAACTTTAAATTTTTTTGCGCCAAAATAATTCAGAAATACAACTAATGGTGCGTGTAGTGTAAAAAAATTACATTTTTTATTCAAATTATTGCTAAAATAATCGTAAAACTGACCATGCAACATCCACTTGGATAACTCTAATGCCGACGATAACAGCATTCATTTTGTAGTGTAGTTTCGGTAAAAACCGATCAAATTTTAACTATTTCAAATAATTGAAAAGCGGATATTTGTATCTTTGAAAAAAATGTTCAGTAGTTTTTTTTTAATTTACAGAGGCTCACGAAGCGAAAACGACGATTTTAACTGAAAACTTCAGTTACTTGGTGGAGGAAAATTGTAGAATTTTTTTTAAATCATTTCTTTTTTGAATAAATTTTTAGTACTCATTTTTACTCAAGTGACAAGTATTTGAATATTGCACCTTTTTTTAAAGAAAAAACCTTATTGACAATTGTATCTTTAATTTAAAAGAAACTAGCGTACAGCTTCACAGGGGGGGGCGAAGCCCCCCTGGTATAACATCTATGGGGGCGATCGCCCCTCCCCCCATAGTCGGCGCCAGTGTATGTAGGTATAAATGTGCATTAAAAAATGTTATTTTATTCACAGTACCAATAATTTTACTTTTTTTAAATAACTTATTAAAATTATAGGGTTAAACTGAAGAACAGCATTACTGTGAATACGTATTTATTATAATTGTAAAATATATTAGTTTTTAAAATGTATATTATAGATTTTCCGCGGTCTTGAATCCGCAGTAGATTTTTTGCTTAAATACATACATTATGGGTCACCTTGAATCGAATGACAATGCATATGATAAAAACAGAGACAGCAATATGGGTATCAAATGGATCAAAGTGAAATAGATTAATCTTATAGAATTAATTTTAACCTAAATGTGTTTTAATTAATATTACCATTAAAATCGCCGGTATCACAAACAACAGTTGTGACAGATTTTAACTGGTCCAGACAACTCGTCATTTTGGTTTTCTTGCACACTGGTTCAACAGACATAGTTAAAAATGAAAATGAAATAAAATGGAATGAAAAATGCACCTTTCTTCAACACTACCTGACTCCTGACTACTGTAGGTTTGGTGGGGATTATGTATGTATGTTGTACAGTGTTACAGAATCCCGTTTAATAAACAGTATGCACTTTATTATAAAAATTACAAAATATGTTTACAAATTGAAATCATGGTAGGTATTATGTAAATAAATGGTCACAAGGTTATCTAGAATTATTGTTACATTCAATATTTCTTTAAAATTAAATATGTAACTATATTAAATGTATTGATTATTTAATAATAAATATTATATCTGTATTAATCTGTAGTACCTATATATAGTTAGTACCTATATAGTCAGTATATAGGTACCCAGGAAAAAATTAAACGATCTAATTTTTTATTCAATTAGATCTCATTGGATCCAATCAAATCGATCCAATTGGGTCTGAAGATTAATCGCTATTAAAAATTAAATCAGATCTGATTAATTCCATTCAGATCCAATTGGATCTGAAAATTTACCGCTATTATTATCAGATCTGATTGGAACTGAAAATTGGCCGCTATTAAATCAGATCTGATTATCTGATTGATCTGATCATTTTTTGTTCATATGTGCATATAGGCATACAGGTGAAAAGAAAAGTCTGGAAACGGTCAAATATCTCGAAAACGAAACGTTTCTGAAATTTTTTTTAAATATATGGAATATTCTATTTCTTATCATATATGTAGTGTTAAAAGCTCATAACAAATAATAATTCTCAACAAAAATAGGTCATCATTAAGTAGTGTTTTGGAAACATCTTGCTGTCATATTTAAAATTATATAAATACTAAATAGGTACTAAAAATATATGACTACATTACATTGGAAAAGAATGATAAATTAAATCAATTTATAGGAAAAAACAAATTAGTCAGGGATTTTATTTGAATGCGAATAATAATTTAAAATGTTTTATTTCAAAATCATACTTTCAAATTACCAGTGATATACATACTCTAAAACATATAAATAAATCTTTAATTCTATATATCTATAATAAAACTTCATCCTAATATACTAATAATTTTTTCATTTACATATTATATATCCCCTGCCTCTTCGATATTACATGTTTGTATAAATATTCAAATAATTTATATTTAAATAAATGTATCTGTATCTTAGAAGTAAAGAATCGTATATTATTGTAGATAAAATTCTTTACCAATAAGTAATAAGTACAGATATATGCAGATTTAAGGAAGTTAAAGGAAGTAATATTTTAAACAGTTAAAAAAAACAGATAAAATGTACACATACAATAAAAATAATTAATAAATAACTGGACCAACACTCAATTTGGGTATTTTATACTTTTATTAACACTAGAAAGGCAGAAGTGGTAATTTTTACTATTTTGCAACTTCATTATGTTATTAAAATAATTTTGAATTTATTGACAAGCTGCTTTTTAATACAGAACATTTTTGCATTTATATAATCAGCCCAAATGCATTAATTACTAATATCTACCTACAACAGTGGTTTGCAGTCATTTTGACTGGTCAAAGCAAAACAAAAAAAGCCATGGTATGACTATTAGTACTTGAATACTGATTATTTATTGTTTCCATATTATAGTTTGTGAATAATTTTTTTGTAATATGTATACACATTTTTTTTGTATTTTTTTTAAGGCGCTTTGATAGGCACCGCAACAAAGTCAATAGCATTTTTTATTTGCGAGATTTTGTGCAGGAATTCTTTATAATATTGAAACATTTTTTTGAAAATAGTGTAAATATTAAATATACTACTTGAAAACAAAAAAATATGTTGAAATTTTTTATTTTGGATTGGACTGATTATTCTTACATAAATTATTTTGGTCTCTGATTCAAAGTCGAAGGCTGAGTAAATTTGGGGCTGGTGTTCTATATATATGATGTGTGTGTATATTATCCGTTTTCTCATCTGTGGTCAAACTCCTGTTTTTCTAGTGTTATAAAAGTAGCAAATCAACAAAAATGAACTAAATATCTTCTATTTAATGTTTTTTTACATTCTGTATTAGTATAGTTAATTTTATTTAATGTAGTTCTATTCTAAAAGTTCGTTGAAATACAGTGATGCTTCGCGCAACGAATGCTTCGCATAACGAACGCTGCGCGCAACAAACTTTCTGTTCGTTCATTACGCGACTCACACAACGAATTGCATCGGATTTCATCTTGCTGTCCAAATGCTCCTGCGTATCACGAAGTCACCCGAACTTCCAAGGTCGCACATAACGAACGCATTACGAACTTGCTCTGAAATGAATTAAGTATGTTATGCGAGGCATCACTGTATATAAAAATTAAATGGCTTCAATTTTAATTGAAATTAAATTGTCATTTTATTATAAACACTGCTTCCCTCTAAAAATATAATTTTTGAGAAAAAACCATTGTACCACAAGTATAATCAATTAAGTTTATATACATATTATTATTTTGTGCTAGTTGATTAAAAAATTAATAACATAATAATATGATGTTAATAAATAACAGTAACTGTACTTGCAGTACACTGGACTATCTTCTTGCTATTAAAATATTGAAGTATTCAAATACTTATACATATATTTTCAATTATTCATTTTGTTATGAAATCTTTTATTTTTTAATATACAAAAACAGCAAACCAATCTTAACAACCATCATTCACTTTGGATATACAATAGAAACCGGTTATAACGACAACGTATCGGTTTTAACAACTCAAAATAAAAATCCAACTGAATCCCATATAATCGCATTTTTACCGGTTATAACGACTATCTGCTTTTACGACCTCATATGACTGGTCCCTTCGATGTCATTATAACTGATTTCCACTGCATTTATATCATGAGTCAGCTTCATAAATTTACTGTATTATGTGACTCATCAGTTGATGAACCTATAACCAAGATCAGATTACAAAAAAATATGAACATTGTATTATATTTATTTTTACAATTACAGTAAAACCTAGATTAAACGGCCCCTGATTTAATCTACAAAATGACACCGGTGTTATGTCATGTATATATCCTTTAATATATTTTTTTATTTTTGAATTTTCTTAATGTATATACATTCAAAAATATCTTCACTTTCACCAATGTCAAAGCATAGCCGTATTTTTATTGGACCATTATTCTTCAGTGAATATTTGTATATTTTTTGTTCTTTTATAATAAAAATTTGTATAAATATAATTTAAAGTATATTTAACTAATAACATACCCTTCCCATAATCCTTACATATTCCATTATAAATAATAATGAAAAAGGTCCTTTCTTGGGTCATCACTTTTTTTATTGGTTTAACTATTCAAGAATGATGTTCAAAAAGTCTTATGTGGGGGATATTTTTTTAAAGGGTTCATGAAATCAATTTTCTGAATAAAGTCATAGCGCTTGTTGAAGGCAATTCAAGCGCGTTCAAGTGCGTTTGAAACATAAATGGTGTTTTTCTCGAAACTATATTTTTTGAGCTGACTGTACTTCTAATGACTTCAGTTTTTAATGGATTGATTTGAAATTTCAGCTGTAGCTTCACAACACTTTTGATTGATTTAGTGTAACCGATTTTCGACAGATTTAAAAAAAAAGTTTTCGTTCAAAACAACACCATCTTTTTTAAAATCAATATTTTGATCTTTTATGTTTTTTGTTCAAAATAAAAATTTTAAACCTATAGGAGTATGGTCCGGGAGATTATAAAAACAAATTGGATTTCAATTTTTTTGAATAGGTACCTTAATGTGCAATAACGTACAATTTTCTTTTTTTAAATAAATGATATCTTTCTTAAAAAATATTGAGAAAATTAACTTTGATTTTGCGCCCACAAAGTAATACTCCATAAGTTATATGAAATCCGATATTTCCTTGTTTTATATGCTGGTTGTTGACTATGTCTGTGTTATAACAACAACCAGTCAGTTGAAAGGCTCTGCTGTTAAAAACCAAAAATGATTGAAATACTAGAATATACACTTACTGCTCTATAAAATGATTTTCTACTTAACGACCACTTCATACAACAACTGGCCGACCGTTCTATGCAACGACCTTGCTCTATTCCCGCGAAATTAAAACTCATCAATTAACATTAAAGTGGTGGGCCCCCCTCTAACCGTCGCTCTTTAGAACAGTTGAAATACCGATGCAGCCGTTGTATAGAGCGGTGAGTGTATGTACAAAATAATTAAGAATATCAAAGTTATTTTACAGATATTTGGATTTAACTAAATTAGTTAAAGCTTTCTCCATTCAGTCCGTTAAATCATGGTTTCACTGTAATTATTATTACATATACAGTCGTGGGCAACACGTAAATTAAATAGATTTCCTTTAATTAAAATGTCTATAGTTTTATTATGTAGTATCTATCATGTCAAATGGACGACTGAACTGTTGAAGCTTCAAGCAGACACGCACACACACATTGAAACATGTCATGGTATCAAAGTTGATGCCTTGAAATCTTGTATGAAAACATGATACCAAATGAAAATATACCTGAGGTATTACGTTTTGCATACAATAGCTTTACATGTTTCAAAGTGAATGGCAGGTTTAAATATTTAAAAATAAAACGAGACAAATTTTGTCCCAATATTAAAAAAATATTCTACGTTAATCTGATTTTATCTTTTTAAATTTGATTTAATTAAAATAAAATATAGTAATTGATTATTTTATAGTTATCAGCTGATTTATAAAATAAATAAATTTTAATCATTTTTAATTCTATAATTTCCTGACCTAAATATTTTTAAATTTTACAAATATACATTTTATCAATGAATGTTTTAATTCAAGATTGTTGAATTGTATTTTCAGTGACACAGCATGTTAACAAATTAATAATCATAATAAAATACAAATAAATTCTTAAGAAAAATGTATATATACTTTGTCACTAATTTGAAATAATTATAATAAAAGATATCATTATTGTAAAAGAATACAGTGACACCCAGTATTATAAATAATTTGCTCTAGACCAAAAGCAAAGAAAATGATACTTGCAAGATGTCAAATCATTATGAACATGCTAGAGGTTTTAAAGCAATGGTAAAAATACATCATAATTTAAAGCTGTTATTCTATGGTGTAAAATGCTAATTTCTACATAACGTACATGCGATGATTCATTCATAAATATTATAGAATTGATTACAGCTGTTAGTGAACTATCGTTTAAATTTAATACTCTACAGATTACGTTTTCTCAAGTTTTGGTCTAGATCAAATTCTTTATAATATCGGACATAAATTATATATAATTTACAAATAGGTATACAAGAGCAATTTATCGCTCTGTTAATAAAATATTTAATAATTTTTTATTATATTCATTGAAATGTTTTAAAATAATATATTATTCATTCACCTTAATATATAATAATGAAACATAACTAAAAAGTTTACTTAATTAATAACAAAATATAATCGTAGGTTACATTACTTAATAGCACCTTCCAAGATATTCATTGCAACTTGCAAATACCTGATAAATATCTAAATCAAATATAAATCATATGCTTGTAACCATTAAACCCATAAAAAAACTACCACAATATAATTAATTTACATACTATATTTTTGGCATACCAAGAGTATTTTTTCATGTAAAATATAATTTGCTAATCATAAAAAAATAAAACCAGAGATAAATGGCTGGAGCATATATTCTGAAATTTAATATACAATATATATAACCCAAGATTAAAATTTATGATTCTTTCAAATATTGTCATAACACATAATATAATCAAATAAAAACCTTTTAATTATGTTTCATTTACACATATAAAACATTAGTTGAAGAACTGAAACCAATTTGGGTCAGATAATAAACAAAATGAAACTGTTTTATAAATAATATCATAACACAATATGATTTACATTGTTGTTATCAAGTATCACACTGCTTTACAAGTATTATTGTTTATTGGCACTAAAATGTCCGCTAGCACATATGCGTATCTGAATCTTGTGGTGAAGGCTACAAAATATAATTAATAATCAGTTTAGATGATTATCAATGTTAACATTAAAGGGGCATCCCACTGTGACAGAAAAAAATGTTCTTGGTTTTGAATTTTCTTAAAGTATATTAGTACAGTCAAAGCGTTGTAAAAATAAGGCAACCGTGCATTTTGGGTAGGCAGCAATTTTTTTAGGTGGTTCGTAGAGGAGTCATCCGTGAATCTAAAACTCATTTTCCAGGATTCGGAACGATGTTGTTTTTCCACCATCTTGAAATTATAGATTTATTTACAGTCCAGGAAAAATAGATATCCAATAAAGAAAAAATTTGTAACGGGCAAAATTTTTGCATACACCTTAATATAATGTGAGAAAGTTCCTCATTGATTTGACGTGTGCAAGTGTCCATTTTGTGGGGTCAAAGTTCACAAGCTAAATCATAGAAATACGAAAATTTCTTTTTTTGTTTTTATTCAATTTAAAAAACTTTAATCAAAAAATTAAAAACATTACTGCGTAGAGAATATATTCTTATATACAGTTATGTTTGGTTCAATTCAATTAATTAATAATTACAAGCAAAAACATGGAAATGCAAAGTTAATTTTATTTTTGTCTTTTTTTATTATTTGAAATTTTTCACTGACTAAAACTGATTAAAAGTAATTATTTGTACTTCTATCACATAGATTTAATCTCTAATTTGAGCCCAAAACCCACACAGTAGCTGCTCTAAGTGTCGAGATATGCTGATTATAAATTTTCGTTAACGCGCAAACTGATCTCAGCACATCACATCAAGTTTCTGAACTGCCCA